>BLSH010102793.1:122487-148566 GCA_018402905.1 Glandirana rugosa
TTACTTTCCTCATATTTGCGATAAAAAAAATCGCAATCGGCGTTTATTGATTGGTTTGCGCAAAAGTGGTCGCGTTTACGGATGATGAGAATTCATTTTTGGGGTTTTTATTTTTTTTTTATTTTTTACTAATAATGGCGGCGATCTGCGATTTTTTGCGGTACTGCGATATTTCAGCGGACATGTCGCACCATTTTGACACTTTTTTGGGACCATTGGCATTTATACAGCGATCAGTGCTATAAAAATGCACTGATTACTGTGTAAATACCATTGGCAGTGAAGGGGTTAACCTGCAGGGGGCGCTCTAAGGGTTAACTATGTTCCCTGGGCGTGTTCTAACTGTGGGGGGACTGTACTAACAGGGGAAGGGAAGTGGTCACAGCCTTCATGTACATGAAGGCTGTGATCACTCCCTTCCCCCTCTCACAGAGCAGAGGTCCGTGTTTACATACACGGACCTCCGCTCATTCGCTCCGGGGGGGCCATCGCGGGTGGCCGGCGGCAATCGAAGCCGCCGCACCCGCTCCCCGGCCCTCCCCGGACACAGTGAGCGCGCGGGCGCGCCTCCGGCGGCGCGCCCGCGCTCACTAGGCTCGATCACGCGGCCGCCGTCGTATGACGGCGATCCGCGTTACAGAGCCATCTTGCCGCCGTCAATTGCCGATTGACGGTCGGCAAGTGGTTAATAATGGTCAAAGTGAAAAAAACAAAAAAAGAACCAAAATATTCCTTTCACCACTTCAGCCCCAGAAGGAATTCACGCTTTAGGACCTGAGCATTTTTTGCGATTTGGCACTGGGTCAATTTAACTGACAATTGCGTGGTTGTGTGACGTTGTACCCAAACAAAATTTGTGTCCTTTTTTTACCCACAAATAGAGCTTTCTTTTGGTGGTATTTGTTCTCCTCTGCGTCATTTCTGATCACCGCTATAAGCAAAAAAGAGCGACAATTTTTCAAAATAACCAGTTTTTCTTCCTTTTTGCTAAAATACAAATCCAATTTTAAAAAAAATAAAAATCATTTTATTTACTTGTTTTTGGCCGATTTATATTCTTCCTCATATTTTTGTTAAAAAAAAAATCGCAATCAGCGTTTATTGATTGGTTTGCGCAAAAGTTGCCACGTTTAGGGATGATGCAAATTCATTTCTGGAGTTGTATTTTTAAACTTTTTTAACTAGTAATGACGGCGATCTGCGATTTATAGCGGTACTGCAATATTGCAGCAGACATGTCGGACCATTTAGATACTTTTTTGGGACCATTGGCATTTATACAGTGATCAGTGCTATAAAAATGTAGATATGCCACTGGCAGTGAATGGGTTAACCTGGAGAGGGTTAACTGTGTTCCCTATTGGGTGTTCTAACTGTATGGGGACTGGGCTGGCAGGGGGAGGGAAGTGATCGCGGCTTCCATGTACAGGAAGCCTGTGATCACCACCCTTCCCCCTCTGTCCGAAAGGAGATCCATGTTTACATACACGGATCTCCGTTCTTTCACTGCAGAGGGGCCATCGCGTGTAGCTGGCAGCGATCGAGTCTGCCTTACCCGCTCCCTGACCCCGCCCCCAGAACACCGTGAGCACGCGAGCGTGCCTCCAGCGGCACACGTGCTTTCACAATGCTAGTTATCGCAGGTGCCGTCAGGTGAGGGCGGTTTGCGATAAGGAACCACTTTGCCACCGTCACGCTGAGGCGGGCGGGCGGCAAGTGCTCAAATATCGTGCTTGGGGGGGTCCCCTTAGTATGAATCTCTGGGATGTTTAGAACAGTGCCACCGCAAAATGACATTTGTAAAGGAAAAATTGTAATTTAAAATCGGTCGCGGCTGGAATGTATTGCTGGTTCTCTGCAATATAGATAAAGATCACTGAAAAAGCATTGCGTTGGGGATCCCCCGCAGTCCATACCAGGCCCTTCGGGTCTGGTATGGATTTTAAGGGGAACCCCATGCCAAATTTATAAAAATTGGTGTTGGGGTCCCCCCAAAATCCATACCAGACCTGAAGGGCCTGGTACGGACTTTGCGGGGGACCCCTACCCAAAATTTCTGTTTAATTTTGGAGTGGAGTTCCTCTTAAAATCTATGCCAGACCCTTATCCAAGCGTGCATGCACTGTATATTCTACACAGTGGTGTAGTGGTTAACACTTTCGCCTGGGAGCCAACAGGTTACTGGTTCAAATCCCAACCACAACACTACCTGCCTGGAGTTTGCATGCTCTCCCTGTGTCTGTGTGGGATTCCTCTGGGTACACCAGTTTCCCCCCACACTCCAAAGACATGCTGGTAGGTAAATTAGATCCTGTTTAAATTGGCCCTAGTTTATGTATGAATGTGCGTTAGGGACCTTAGATTGTAAGCTCCTTGAGGGTAGGGACTGATGTGAATGTACAATATATATGTAATGCGACAGCGCTATAGTACCTGAAATGAATGCAGTGTATTATATATACCATACTGTACATATATATTTGTATGCCACTGCCTAACCTTTTGCTATCACTATATTCGGCCGCTGTTTAAGTGGCCTTATATAGTGTGGGCGTGGACTCAGACCCGCTGAGCAATGATTGGCCAAAGGTACCCTTCCTTTGGCCAATCATGGCTCTCACAGCAGAGCATGCTGTGATTGGCCAAAGCATGCAGGTCATGTGCATGCTTTGACCAATCAGCAGGCGGCATTCCCCCACAATTTCACTGCATTATGGGCCATTCAAATTTCCCACCAGCACCCCATAATGTTTAGGATTCGGTGAACCCCCAATGTTTGATTCGAACATACTTTTGACTCGAACCGAGGGACCATCCTTTATTGACCAAGGCAGTACATCGCGAGACACTTTAACATAAAAGATGGGACAAAAAAAGTCTCCATTTTTATACTTTTTAGGTGAATGGGTATGATGTACCCAAAACCCATTCAAATGGGGGGCCAGGATCTGGTGGCCCCCTTGTTAATGGGGGCTTCCACATTTCGATCAGCCCCCCAACCACCACGGTTGACGGGAAGAAGCTTTTGTCCCCATCAACATAGATACAAGATGCTTTGGGGTGGGGTCGGGGGGGGGGGCGCACAGAGCCCCCCCACCTCCTCATGTTAAAGGCATGTGGCCTGGTTTGTTCCAGGCCCTCACTTGTCCCCCCATCCTGACTTCCTGGCTGCATGCTCAGAAAGGGTCTGGAGATTGGGGGGGTCCCCCACCGTTTTGTGATAAAATTTGGAGTGGGCTTCCCCTTAAAAACCATCCCTGAGCCAAAGGGCTTGGTATGGATTGGGGGACAATACATTATAGCCGCAAGCAAGTTGAAATTACATTTTGATCAATGTAGGGGAGGAGGTGGGAGCTATATGTGGTGTGGGCGGGGTTCAGTGATTTATTTGGTGTCACCACACAATTGCTTGCAGCCCATGTGCTCACAGCACTTCCTGTTTCCAGCCACATTACACTTCCTACTGATGTATTTCTGTAAGGACTATGCAAATCTAAATGAGAAGAAGACTTATCAGTGCTGGTTCACACTAGTGCGATGCGGGAACCCTGCGAATCCACTGCAGGTTCCTGCATCACACGCGACTTAGACATTTCACACTGCCATATACAAACTGCTGGGTGTGTCAATAGAAATATATGACGCCCCCAAATAAGTTTGCAGATTGCTCTGTGAACTGCAAATTCGGACAGGAATCAGATTGCATGGATGTGAACACCCATGTGATCTGATTCTGCTGCATAACAAAAAAAGGGTCCTGTGCGAGTTTGGTCGGGATGCGATGCGAATTCAGCCATACTATCTGTATGGCTGAATTTGCATAGCACAGATCGCATGTGATTTGCACTGCAGTGCGAATCACATCCTATCTTGGACACCGCAGCAGTGTGAACCGGCCCTGAGGAAGGTAATCCACTTTCCCAAAACCACCACTCCCCAAAACTAATTAAAAAAGTTACAAGAGAACAAGCCAAATCAATTTCATTTTATTTTGCCAACAGAAACACATGTACATATTTACTGGCATTAAAGTATTTACAGTATATACACATTTAGCAAAACAGTAATTGGGTTCGAAGTGACCTGCTCATAGGAGCTTACAGTCTAAAATTGGACTAAACCTTACAGTGGACAGTTTTAGTTTCACCATCCATAACTACACACACATTTCATAAAATGACTTAACACCCACATGACATTATTAGCTTCAAAATTACAGAAAAATAATTAACAGTCATTCTAACAAAGCATTACAACATATAAAAAAGGCACATATTAAACCAAGAACGTTGGTGAGTATTTTATCCTAGAAGAGTGCATGGTAAGACAAATAATACACACCCCAATCGAACAGCATGGTAAAATCAAGCCACTTTTGATGGTCAAAATACACAATAATTTCAGCAAAAAAACAACTCTAGTAAAACATTTGTCATAGCAAACTATCATTCCTACCACAGCAACAAACCTGACCCATCAGCGGGTCAAACCAACACCCTCTACTGAAGTCCCTTATATAAGCTAGCACTGACACACGCCCAATAGAAGTACACACCCACCAGCATCTTTCAATTTGTCTTTTCTAATTTCTTTCACCTGAGAGGAGGCTGCGATACCCATACTATTTGCTGTGTTAACCCTTGGCTATGTTCATAAGATCAGTAAGTCCAGGACAAAATTCTAAGTCAGTGGTTATCAACCCTGTCCTCAAGTACCCCCAACAGGTCATGGTTTCAAGCTTTCTATTATTTTGCACAAGTGATTTGATCAGTTTCACTGCCTTAGTAATTACCACAGCTGTTTCATCTGAGGGAAATCCTGAAAGCATGACCTGTAGGGGTGCCTTGAGGACTGGAGTTGGGAAACACTGACCCAAGCAACAGTTTTCTAACCAGATGAACCTGTGCAGTGTAAACCCTACAATTTGAAATGTCCAAGTCCCTGGCTGCAATGAACTTCCAATTTAAAGTCCCAAAATAACTAGCTTACATTATAGACTATTTGGAAAAAAGATAAATAAAATGCCAGCCTGTCTTTGGATTGTGGTGAGAAACCCAACCAGGGGTTTATTATAAACTTCAACACACGCATTAGCATATCCGGGACATGAACTAGCAACCTTTTAGGTGCCAGGTGGTTTTGCTAGCCACTTAGCTAGTGAGCACAAGTGTTGTCCATCGCTGTGGTGTGATCCAGCCCTAAGTCCATAGCCATGCTCAGTATCACAGTAATATACAATAGATTGTCCTATGTAGTGGGAAATGTGCCTTTACACACACATGAACTATAATGGCAGCCCAGGGTTCAGTATAGAGTTGGGCCACCATTTGCAGCTATAACAGCTTCAACTCTTCTGGGAAGGTTGTCCATATGGTTTAGGAGTGTGTCTATGGGAATGTTTGTCCATTCTTCCAGAAGTGCATTTGTGAGGTCAGGCACTGATGTTGGATGAGAAGGCCTGGCTCGCAGTCTCTGCTCTAATTCAGCCAAAAGATGTTCTATCGGGTTAAGGTCAGGACTCTGTGCAGGCCAGTCAAGTTCCTCCATACCAACCTCCCTCATCCATGTCTTTATGGCCTTTGCTTTGTGCACTGGTGCACAGTCATGTTGGAACAGGAAGGGGCCATCCCCAAACTCTTCCCACAAAGTTGGGAGCATGAAATTGCCCAAAATGTCTTGCTGATGCCTTAAGAGTTCCCTTCACTGGAACTAAGAGGTCAAGCCCAACCCCTGAAAAACAACCCCACGCCATAATCCCCCCTCCACCAAATGATTTGGACCAGTGCACAAAGCAAGATCCATAAAGACATGGATGAGTGAGTTTGGGGTGAAGGAACTTGACTGGCCTGCACAGAGTCCTGACCTCAACCAGATAGGACACCTTTTGGCTGAATTAGAGTGGGGATTGTGAGCCAGGCCTTCTCATCCAACATCAGTGCCTGACTTCACAAATGCACTTCTGGAAGAATGGCCAAATACTCCCATAGACAAACATCCTAAACCTTATGTACAGCCTTCCCAGAAGAGTTAAAGCTGTTATAGCTGCAAAGGGTGGGCCAACTCAATATTGAACCATACGGACTAAGACTGGGATGCCATTAAAGTTCATGGGCATGTAAAGGCAGGCATCCCCATTGCCTAGCTAGTATAACTAGTATATCTGCCAAGATTTGCAATGGTGGTGGAACCCTCCTACACATAAATACTACATTTAGACATAATTTAGGTAAGGCCCTGAGTAATGTTTAACAACATAGAGAGGACAAACAACATCTCTACATGAAGTGACATGCTTGGGAATCAAACTCAGGACGTCTCTAATGGTAGACAGAGCTGCTACCTTTTAAACCACAGGGCTTACACACGTCGAATCCTCCTACACATAAATACCCAGATACTGCATGTCTAGGAATATATAGGACTTACATTAGTCAGGATTAATCTTCTAAATGTAATCTGTGATTTCTGATGGTTCTTGCTGCGTGAGCATAGAATATATTAATTATTATATAATAAATTATTATATAATAAAAAAATAATTATATTAAAGTTATCCTCAGATTTTTGGTAATGACATTTTTATTTCTGATGTTGGTACACATATCACATTTTTGGGGCTCAAATTAGGATCATTTGGAAAGAATAAAAAATAAAAAAATGGCACTAATTTTAAATTTCCATAAGCAATGGTATTGTTTGGGGTTTGTAAAAACACCTGTGTGAGTTTGGCTTAATATTTTTTGTAACATGGACAGCAGCATGTAAAAAAAAATTACAAAACATGAAGAGATTTCACATTGTAGCATTCTTAAAAACAAAATAGATTATCAAATTTGCAACATTGTTGCCAGAACAATTTATTTGAGAGAAAGATACATTTCTTTTCAACATGAAATGGATTTATTTGATAAAGTAACAATTGTACCATTAGAATGAATGGCAGAAACTTGCACTTGGCAAAATAACTCTCATCTTCACTCCCAAAAAATGTGTGTAAAATAACTCTCAGTTTGGTATTTACTAACTACTCAAGGAATTACTCCATGAGAGTTATTTTAAGAGTTGTTTTGTGTCTGAGCATGCTCAGTTGTGCTCAGCTGTGCTCTGTGAACAAATTGTGTGAAAAAGTGGTATGGCGCTGCCCGTTGCAGAAATGGTAAATGGAGGAGTTAAATTTAAATAAAGTGAGTAAAAAGATCAGACTGCTGCCCCCATCTGAAACACCTCAAGGGTGTTCTTAGTAAATAATAAAAAAAGGGAAGAGATGAGAATGGCGCTGTCCAGAGAATGGTATTGTAAAAGATATTTTAAAAGGAATTGTGCCCGTATAAGAAATGTTTTTGCATATATAAAAAATCCCACTCTATGTTATGAAGAGCCTATGTAAAACCTGCAATCCTTTAAAAAAAAAAATTTAGTGTTCTCTTTCCACAAATTATATTAAAAAGGTAACTTAATAACGGAGCTTTCTACATACCTCACACGCTCTGTGGCTTGATGTGATGCTTAAATTAGAAAGCATGTATCCATTAAAAGCATTGAATAAACTCTAACAGCATAGACACTTACATGTGTTCCTATTTTTGTGAAACACCGGGTGGGAGTGAAAGTGATAGTGGATATGAGGTGAGTTGCACATGCACCCCCACAGCACACCCCGTTCTGAGGGTATCCCCCGGATCAGACCGGTGTGTTCTGGAAGGTCCACATAGAAATAAAGAAATATTGATTGTATAAGCAATTCTTTCCCATGCACAATAGAAATAGCATGCACTCACTGTTGGACTAAGGCGATGAGTATCCAGGAAGTATCCAGGAAGTCAGGCAGGTGAATCTCTCAGTTCCCTGCGTTCCACCTCGTGCAAAACCGGAAGTACGTAATGATGCTCACTGGCTCCGCCTTACGCGTTTCGTTATTCCGTCATTCTTTATTTCTATGTGGACCTTCCGGGGGATACCCTTGGAATGGGGGACGAATACGTGAGTGGGGTGTGCTGCGGGGGTGCATGTGCAACTCACCTCACATCCACTATCACTTTCACTCCCACCCGGTGTTTCACAAAAATAGGAACACATGTAAGTGTCTATGCTGTTAGAGTTTATTCAATGCTTTTAATGGATACATGCTTTCTAATTTAAGCATCACATCAAGCCACAGAGCGTGTGAGGTATGTAGAAAGCTCCGTTATTAAGTTACCTTTTTAATATAATTTGTGGAAAGAGAACACTAAAAAATGTTTTAAAAGGATTGCAGGTTTTACATAGGCTCTTCATAACATAGAGTGTTTTTTACAATACCATTCTCTGGACAGCGCCATTCTCAGCTGTGCTCTGTGCCTAGGAGTACAGAGACAAGGAATTTATCTCTTCTTAGACTTTTTAAGATATTTCAGTGTAGAAGTCACTTTTTTACAGTTTAAAAGCAGATTATCTTTAAACAATATACCGCATATTTTAATACAATTTACGGGATCAGCTCATGCTCCAAACATTATTTCTATTTGCACAACTCCAGGTCTGGACTGGAGTAAGGAGTTGGCCATTATCTGTGACCTGGGAGCAATAGTGAATTCCATTTTGGCCATTATTTACCGCCAGCGCTATTGTGAATACCGGTTTAGCCCTATTTACCGCGAATCGCGGTAATTTTAACGCTATTTTGCTGCAATTTTGCGGCAGCGCTATAGTAAATGACCTCCATTGTCTGCAAGCGCCGTGATTCTGTATTCTTATTGATGAACAGAAATGCCCTTAATATCAGGATGTTCCCGAATCCAACGCAGAAGTGTTTCTAATGTGAGGATGTATAGTAATGGGGACAGAGAGCACCCCTGTTTCCTGCCATTATGGATGGAGAAGGCATTCAAAAAGTGACCATTGACCCTGACCCTGGCTTTTGGATTTGAGTACAATGATAATATCAGGCCACACATCTTTGTTCCAAGGCCCAGTGCTCCCAGGACTTCAGCCATATAATCCCAGGCCACTCGGTCAAACGCCTTCTCTGCGTCCATTGCCAAAGAGAAACCTTCTGGTTTAGAGGATGTGAGCCAGTGATGTCAATTCAAGGCTTTTATGGTGTTGTCTCTGGCTTCTCTGCCAGGAACAAACCCCACTTGATCCAAACCTACCCACTTTGGGAGGTGCACAGCTAGACGTGTAGCTAAGATCTTTGAAAATGGTTTGACGTCTATGTTGAGTAGTGCTATTGGGCGGTACTTGGCAAAATTGGCTGGATCCTTCTCTCCTTTGGGAATTACTGAAATTTAAGCTTCCAATAGAGAGGTGCATGTAGTGGTAGAAAGTGTGTTGAAATCTTTAAGAAACTTCAGGGCCAACAGATTTTCAAAACTTTTGTAGTATTGGGCTGGGAGGCCGTCTGGCCCCAGACACTTGCCTGGTTTTGTGGCCTTCAGTGCCCCATTCTTCCATTGACAGCGGAGCCTCTAAAGCTTTCCATTCCTCGGGAGAAAGAGCTCCAGGACTATATAATTTTAAGAAAGCTCTAATAAGTTTTGTATGTGGCTATCTCTGAGGGTGGTGGCTCAGTAGGAGTAAGGTTATACAGTTTACTATAAAAGCATTGGAATTGAGCGGCAATATCTGCATTGGATTGGTGGACCCTTCCTGAAGCATCTGTCACGTGATGTACTGTATGAGCAAGTGTCTTTTGTTTTGTAGCTCTTGCCAGTAACCTGCCGAGTTTGTTCCTGTGTTCATAAAACATCTTTTGGGACAATGCATATCGCCTACGTGCTTTTTTATATAATTCCTCCAACAACCGTGTCCGGGTCTTAGTTAACTCCTGTGCAGCCTTGGCTGCCAGTAAGCTTTTATTTTGGGCTTCCAACTTATGAATATTGTCAGAGAGTTCTTTTAACAAAAAATGAATGTTCCTTTTTTTTATTTGCTGCTATAGACAGTAAGTGACCTCTTACCATACATTTATGAGCCTCCCATAGAACCATGGGAGATACATCTGGTGTGTCGTTGAGTTGGAAATAATCTCTGATTGTGTGTTGGAATGTGGTCATGTCACCCAGATCTGCCAGAAGGTAAGAATCCATTATCCAGATCTTAGTTGTTGTCTCTCTGTCTGAGAACACTAAGGATAAAGTAATTGAGTGGTGATCAGAGAGCACCATGATCTCAGTGGTAGCTTTACGGAGGTAGGGGAGATCTGCTTGCTTGATAAACAAATAATCCAATCTGGAGTAGCGATTATGTGGAACAGAGAAGAAGGTATAATCCCTCTCCTGTGGGTTGAGAGTCCTCCATGAGTCATGAAGGGTCATGGATGCTAATTGGGTCTTCACCTGCTTAAGGGCAGAGAAAGGAAATGAGGAAGTGCCCGTTGAGGTATCAAGAAGTGTTAAAATCGTCTCCGAGGATTAAGAGGCCTGATTGAAAAGTGTCAAGTTTCTGGAAGACATCCTTAATAAATGGGACCTGTTTGGAGTTGGGGCAGTAGATATTAGCTACTGTTACTGGTTTATTATTCCATGTACCCTTGAGAAAAAGGAACCTGTGCTCCGGATCCAGCCGCCTGTCGGCAAGGTGAAACTGACATGTTTTGGAAATAAGGATCGAAACCCCTTTTACTTTAGAGTCAGCACAAGCTATTGGTTAATCAGGGGATTGCTCCCCTTTTAAAGTGCATCTCTTTTAAAACGACTATTTGTGCTCTGTGTCTGTGTGCATCTGCCAGGAGACTACTGCTTTTTTTCTGGAATGTTCAGCCCTTTAATGTTCAATGAATAATCCTTGAGGGAAGTGGGAGCTGCACAATGAACTAATTGTGGCATGGTCGGAGAGGCTACGCCTACCTGTGGGCTAAATCAGTTACAAGTGGAGAGGGTAGAAGGGGAAGAAGGGAAGTTTGAGGAGGAAAGGGAAAAACCTAGTTGCAAAAGGCAAAGAAAAAGAGGGAGGGAAGGGAAAAGAGGAGGGGAATCAAGAACTAAACTTTAGTAACGTCTGTCCTCACAAGGAGGAAGAGAGGCACATTCTTCACCAAGAGAAATCCTAGTCCGGAAGATGGAGGTGAAAAAAGAACCTGCTATCCACCTAATAACACTCTGGAGGTGTCAGGATTTAGAGCAAGACTGGTTAGGTTTCAAGGGGGTACCTGCCTCTTTAGGTAGGGGGGAGTCTAGCACAAAAATAAAGTCAATAATGAACTATCTAGTAACCTCCTGCATAAAACTGAATGGGAGGAGCCTCGGTCTGAGTTGATGGGGACACCCAAACCAGAAATTACCGCGATTCGCGGTAAATAGCGCTAAAGCAGTATTCACAATAGCGCTGGCGGTAAATAACGGCCAAAATGGAATTCACTATTGCTCCCGGGTCACAGATAACGGCCAACTCCTTACTCCAGTCCAGACCTGGAGTAGTGCAAATAGAAATAATGTTTGGAGCATGATCTGATCCCCTAAATTATACTAAAATATGCGGTATATTGTTTAAAGATAATCTGCTTTTAAACTGTGTGAAAAAGTGATTTCTACACTTAAATATCTTAAAAAGTCTGAGAAGAGATAAATATCCCGTCTCTTTACTCCTAGGCACAGAGCACAGCTGAGCACAACTGAACATGCTCAGACACAAAACTCTCAAAATAACTCTCATGGAGTAATTCCTTGAGTAGTTAGTAAATACCAAAATGAGAGTTATTTTACACAATTTTTTTGGGAGTGAAGAGGAGAGTTATTTTGCCAAGTGCACATTTCTGCCATTCATTCTAATGGTACAATTGTTACTTTATCAAATAAATCAATTTGATATTGAGAAAAAATGTATCTTTCTGTCAAAGAAATTGTCCTGGCAACAATGTTGCAAATTTGATAATCTATTTTGTTTTTAAGAATGGTAGAATGTGAAATCTCTTCATGTTTTGTAAATATTTTTGTTTACATGCTGCTGTCCATGTCTCAAAAATATTTAGCCAAACTCACATAAATGTCTTTACAAACCACAAACAATACCATTGCTTATGGAAATTTAAAATTAGTGTCTTTTTTTTTTTTTTTATTCTTTCCAAATGATACTAATTTGAGCCCCAAAAACGTGATATGTGTACCAACATCAGAAATAAAAATGGCATTACCAAAAATCTGAGGATCACTATAATATAATTATTTTTTTATTATATAATTTATTATATAATAATTAATATATTCTATGCTCACCCACCAAAAATCTCAGATTACATTTAGAAGATTAATCCTGACTAATGTAAGTCCTATATACTCCTAGACATGCAGTATCTGTGTATTTATGTGTAGGAGGGCTTGACATGTGTAAGCCCTGTGGTGTAAAAGGTAGCAGTTCTGTCTACCATTAGAGATGTCCTGAGTTCGATTCCCAAGCATGTTGCTTCATGTAGAGATGTTGTTTGTCCTCTCTATTTTGTTAAACATTACTCAGGGCCTTACCTAAATTATGTCTAAATGTAGTATTTATGTGTAGGAGGGTTCCACCACCATTGCAAATCTTGGCAGATATACTAGTTATAATAGCTAGGCAATTGGGATGCCTGCCTTTACATGCACATGAACTTTAATGGCATCCCAGTCTTAGTCCGTATGGTTCAATATTGAGTTGGCCCACCCTTTGCAGCTATAACAGCTTCAACTCTTCTGGGAAAGCTGTCCATAAGGTTAAGGATGTTTGTCTATGGGAGTATTTGGCCATTCTTCCAGAAGTGCATTTGTGAAGTCAGGCGCTGATGTTGGATGAGAAGGCCTGGCTCACATTCTCCGCTCTAATTCAGCCAAAAGGTGTCCTATCTGGTTGAGGTCAGGACTCTGTGCAGGCCAGTCAAGTTCCTTCACCCCAAACTCAATCATCCATGTCTTTATGGATCTTGCTTTGTGCACTGGTCCAAATCATTTGGTGGAAGGGGGATTATGGTGTGGGGTTGTTTTCCAGGGGTTGGGCTTGACCCCTTAGTTCCAGTGAAGGGAACTCTTAAGGCATCAGCAAGACATTTTGGGCAATTTCATGCTCCCAGCTTTGTGGGAAGAGTTTGGGGATGGCCCCTTCCTGTTCCAACATGACTGTGCACCAGTGCACAAAGCAAAGACCATAAAGACATGGATGAGGGAGGTTGGTATGGAGGAACTTGACTGGC
The DNA here is from genome assembly GCA_018402905.1 of Glandirana rugosa. Taxonomy (NCBI): domain Eukaryota; kingdom Metazoa; phylum Chordata; class Amphibia; order Anura; family Ranidae; genus Glandirana; species Glandirana rugosa. The sequence continues at coordinate 135,623 of BLSH010102793.1, forward strand.
CTGCACAGAGTCCTGACCTCAACCCGATAGAACACATTTTGACTGAATTAGAGCAGAGACTGTGAGACAGGCCTTCTCATCCAACATCAGTGCCTGACCTCACAAATGCACTTTTGGATGAATGGACAAACATTCCCATAGACACACTCCTAAACCTTATGGACATCATTCCCAGAAGAGTTGAAGCTGTTATAGCTGCAAATGGTGGCCCAACTCTATACTGAACCCTGGGCTGCCATTATAGTTCATGTGTGTGTAAAGGCACATTTCCCAACACTTAGGACAATCTATTGTATATTACTTGTGATACTGAGCATGGCTATGGACTTAAGGCCACCACACCACAGCGATGGACAACACATGTGCTCACTGCTCACTAGCTAAGTGGCTAGCAAAGCCACCTGGCACCCAAAAGGTTGCTGGTTCACATCCTGGATATGTTAATGCTTGTCTTAAAATTTATAATAAACCCCTGGTTGGGTTTCTCACCACAATTCAAAGACAGGCTAGCATTTTATTTATCTCTTGTCCAAATAGTCTGTAATGTAAGCAAGTTATTTTGGGACTTTAAATTAGAAGATCATTGCAGCCAGGGACTTGGACATTTCAAATTGTAGGGTTTACACTGCACAGGTTCATCTGGTTAGAAAACTGTTGTTTGGATCAGTGTTTCTCAATTCTAATCCTCAAGGCATCCCAACAGGTCATGTTTTCAGGATTTCCCTCAGATAAAACAGCTGTGGTAATTACTAAGGCAGTGAAACTGATCAAATCACTTGTGCAAAATAATAGCCTGAAAACATGACCTGTTGGGGGTACTTGAGGACAGGGTTGATAACGACTGACTTCGAATTTTGTCCTGGACTTATACTGATCTGATGAACATAGCCAAGGGTTAACACAGCAAATAGTATTAGGTATTGCAGCCTCCTCTCAGGTGAAATAAATTAGAAAAGACAGATTGAAAGATACTGGTGGGCATGTACTTCTATTGGGCGTGTGTCAGTGCTAGCTTATATAAGGGACTTCAGTAGAGGGTGTTGGTTTGACCTGTTGAGGGGTCAAGTTTGTTGCTGTGGTTTTTGTGGGAGAAGGAATGATAGTTTGCTAATGACAAATGTTTTACTAGAGCTGTTTGCTGAAATTATTGTGCATTTTGACCATCAAAAGTGGCTTGATTTTACCATGCTGTCCGATTGGGGTGTGTATTGTTTGTCTTATACTCACCAATGTTCTTGTTTTAATATGTGCCTTTTTTAATATTATGTTGTAATGCTTTGTTAGAATGACTGTTTATTAGCTGCAAAATTACAGAAAGATAATTATGTCATATGGGTGTTTAGTCATTTTATGAAATTTGTGTGCAGTTATGGACGGTGAAACTAAAATTGTCCACTGTCCAAATCCTGGGACTCCTCCACGTTCTCTGATTGCATGCATCCTCAACTTCCAAGACAAAGTGACCATTCTACATTTAGCCAGAGAAAAGGGTCCATTCAAATATAACGGCAATACCATATCCATCTATCCTGACTTCTCGGCGGATGTCCAACGACAGCGTGTCTCCTTCTCTGCGGTAAAGAACCGTCTCCGACAAGAGGGCTTACGGTACGCTATGCTCTTCCCTGCCAAATTAAGAGTCATTTGGGACGGTAAGGCCCGTTTCTACAACTCACCTAAAGAAGCCATGGCTTGGCTTGAAGACCACGTTGGCCCGCAGCGCCGACGGGGACGTACGGGTCAATAACAATGACCAGTGTAATAGTCCTCCGAGATATATAACCATCCTGCTGGAACCCTGACTGCACATGTTACTGAATCTATGTTGGGCTTAGAACTTTATTATCCGATCGGTGTCCCCGAGGGGGGGCCTTAAACAGTCACCGACTTTATACCTGGGAATATAAATGGTGAACAGGAAGAGCTGATACTGACATGACTCTTATCTATACCTGCACCCTCCTAAACCCCGGTTGTTACATAGGTACTGCTTATCCTTCACTAATCCATATTGGGTGTGTACCCTCACTTGCTCACTTATCCGATCGATCCAGAGCCCACATTACAACAGCCAGGACTACGCCTAGGGTCACTTACATTGTTCCAGACCTCCTCCCTAAAAGTATTCTTGATACGGACAACTACGTAGGTGGTCACATGGCTGATTCCACGCATTACACTTTTCCTTCGGGAACCTCAGTTATGTTTCAATGGAGCTAGATAAGTACGTCTCACCAACCCCATTCCATTGTATGGCGAAGCCATGGGAAATGCCTTCCAATTGTTTTTTCTTTTTGGGATTTTTGTTGAACTTTTGGTCAGTTCGGGATCCAAGCTCGCTAAGTTGGGGATGGTCGAGCGGGGTGGGATGGGTGGGGGAGGGGGGGATTCTGTAGACCTGTCATGGTCTGGTGAGTTTTTTCTTGTTGAACTACCACCTTTTTCTTATTGTTTTATACTGGCGAGACTTTTGGTTTCTTTTTGTTGCTTATGGGTATACCTAAACTATGTAATTTGGATTGCTCTTTATGATGTTGATTCCTGCATTATCCTTTATGGTATAAGAAATGTTTTATATGTTATAGATGGCTAAACCACTAAAAATAATTTCTTGGAATGTAAGGGGGGCAAACTCTCCTCACAAGCGGTCCTTAATTTTTTCATTCCTTAGGCATTACAAACCACACATTATTTGCCTCCAGGAGACGCACCTGGTTAAAGAACGGGTGCGCTCGCTCAAGAAAGCATGGGTGGCCTCCTCATACCATGCCACCCACACTACATACTCTAGGGGTGTCTCCATTCTACTGGCAAAGTCACTATCAGCTGAAATTGTATCCGTGACGATGGATCCTGACGGTCGATTTATTATACTCACTATACAAATTGCCAGAAAGACCTTTACCTTGGTCAATGTCTATGTACCTCCCCCATTCACTCCAGATCTTCTCTCCAGATTTTCTCTCCTTCTTGTCGCCAGATCCCCTGGACCGGTGCTGTACATAGGAGACTTTAATGCTGTTCTTGACCCTTTAATGGACCGCTTGGGGGGAGGAGGTAGGTCTTGCCCCTCCTTTGTAGATTGGGCTGGAGTCTATGGCCTCACTGAGGTTTGGCGGTGGAAACACCCCGCCGATCATCAGTATTCATGTCATTCTGATTCATTTCATACCATGTCACGTATTGACCTAGCGTTTGGGACTCCTGATGCTCTCCCGTTGGTATCGTCTGTGTCGTATCTGCCCAGGGGGGTGTCTGACCACGCACCTCTAATGGTGGATCTCCTCCTCCTGCCTGCACAAGGGCCCGCCATGTGGCGCATGGGGCCGCAATGGCTGGAGGACGAGATTGTGCAGAAATCATGCGGGGGAGACATAGTGGACTATTGGAGGGTCAATAGGGGGTCTACGGACCTCTCCACTGTCTGGGAGGCCTCCAAGGCTGTATTACGGGGCGCCTTTATGTCTGTGACGGGTGTCCTGCGTAAGAATGCTGTGCAGTGTACAAGGGAATTGGAAGAGGCAATGGTGGCTGCTGAGGTAGATTATGTGACACACCCAGACCCCCAGAGACGTGATTCGTGGATGATTAAACATAGAGAATATGAGCTCAAATTACTAGATTTAACCCAAAAACGTATGTTGCATGTAACACAAAAAATATTTGAACATGGCAATAAGGCCGGACGGCTCTTAGCATACCTAGTTAGACCAGATCATAACCCTGTCTCTATTCCCCGAATTCTTACTCTACAAGGAGGGATTAGTGACACCCCGCAAGATATTGTGGATGCGTTCTTGTCCTTCTACAAAGATTTATACACTACTAGGGCCCAATATTCAGACACCCACCTAACTGAGTACCTCACACAAATCCCACTTCCACGCTTAACTTACCAGGAAATGAGGGATCTTGAAGCCCCCATCACAATAGAGGAAGTGCAGATGGCTATCTCACAACTTCCGAATCATAAATCCCCAGGCTTGGATGGCTTCCCGGCTGAGTGGTATAAGAAGTTTGCCTCGTTACTCAGTCCTCTCCTTCTTAACACTTATAATGAGGCTCTGAAACGGGGCACCCTCCCACCATCCATGCGGGAAGCATTGATTGTACTATTATTAAAACCTAGAAAGGATCCATTACTTTGTGACTCATACCGCCCCATATCCCTAATAAACGTGGATGTTAAAATTCTCGCTAAAGTGCTCGCTAACCGCCTTAATCTAATTATTGGAAAATTGATAGGACGTGATCAGGCCGGGTTTATACCAGGAAGATCCACTAGAATGAATATACGCAGATTGTTTCATAATCTACAATATCCCCATGACTTTACACCTACCAGGGTAATTGTGTCACTCGACACTAAAAAAAGCATTCGATAGTGTGGAATGGCCCTACTTATTCAAGATCTTGGAGGGCTATGGGTTCGGTCCGCGTATGATAGCCTGGATCAGACTCTTATATAGCTCCCCAACAGCCCATATCAGAGTGAATTCCTCAGTGACTGAAGCGTTTCCGATCACCAGGGGAACTAGACAGGGGTGTCCTTTATCCCCCCTGTTTGCCCTGGCTATGGAGCCCCTGGCCATACAAATCCGCAACACTTCCCAAATAAAAGGCCTCCCTGTCGGGACGATAGAAGAACGCATATCACTCTATGCTGACGATACTTTGGTATATTTGGCAGATCCACAAGACTCCCTTAAAAATGTATTAACCCTTATCAACACGTTCGGGGACTACTCTGGCTTTAGGGTGAATTGGGAAAAGTCTATCCTCTTTCCTCTGGACCAGGCGGCCACCTCACTGATATATGCGGGATCAGAATTACAGGTTGTCTCCTCATTTAGGTATCTAGGCGTGCTGGTACAACTACCACTTCCACGGTACATTGAGAACAACATATGCCCTTTATTAAGACAATTACAAGAACACACTCAAAACTGGATGGATCTCCCACTGGATCTCATGGGCAGGGCCAACATTATTAAAATGATTTATCTCCCCAAATTACTCTATGTCCTGGCCAATGCGCCATGTAGGGTCCCCAAATCCATTTTTAAATGTATCGATTCCACATGCATAACATTGCTTTGGCGAGGCGGGTCCCCTAGAATAGCACTTGAGACGCTCCGACTTCCATCCCACTTGGCTGGCCTGGCCTTCCCTAATTTTTACCTATACTACTTGGCATCCCATTTGGTATCTGTCCATGACTGGTTACATCCCAGTGACACTAATGCCTGTACTAGCACAGAGGGGGGCAATTGTCTCCTCCATGGAAACACTCCACAACGTGACCTATACAAACTGTGTCCCTGATGGGCCGGGGACAGCTATAATACACACGACCTTATCTCTTTTTCAGACAATCAAAAACAAATTCGCCCAGGAATCATGGGACGCTTCACCGAACACACCCCTATGGTGCAATGGCACGCTTAAGGAATTGGAGTCTATACCGGACCCTGTGAGATGGTCATCAAAGGGAGTCAAATACCTGTGCCATCTCTTTGACACACAGGGTTTTAAACCCTTCCAACAACTCCAGCAGGAGTTTAATCTTCCGAATTCCTATCTATTTTATTATTACCAATTGAGACATGCAATTAGGGCGCAATTTGGCAGTCTAGACAACATACTCCACATGCCTCCTTTAGAACAATTACTCAGGGACCCGGCTCCCACTAAGCTCATTTCAACCTATTATATGGCCTTGGCTGCGGACAACAACCCCAGATTCCGGAAAGCCCAAACTAAATGGACTAACCTAGATATACAGATCACGGAGGAGGATTGGTCAGAATTCTCTGACACCTTCAAATCCTCGGTAATCTCTTCTAGAGACCGAGTGATTCAAATTAAAGTCTTCCACCAGTCCCATCTCACCCCTCATAGGCTATGTAAAATGAGTTTATCATCCACGGACACATGCTTTAGGGGCTGTGGCCAACAAGCGGATTTTCTGCACTGTTTCTGGTCCTGTCCGATAATAAAGCACTTTTGGAAAGACATTGGCTCCTTCATCTCGACAGCCTTGGGTCTTCCTAATATTATTAACCCTAAGAATTGCCTTTTGGGAATCTTTGGGGACCTGTCACTGTCTGCCTCAGCGAAGAGACTCCTTCGTATCCTCTTCTTTTACGCGAGGAAGTCTCTCTTGCTGACGTGGAAGAGCTCACAGACATTGAATAAAAACCTGTGGTTGAAATTGGTGAATGAGGCACTACCCCTATATAAGATCACCTTTGATCTTCGAAAACGGAGTAAAAGATTTCATAAGATTTGGGGCGGATGGCTGGCCAGCCCTCTTACACTATGTCCCGTCTTGTCATAGGGGGAAGCGCCACTTAGTCTTCCCCAGGTTAGCACCGACCCACCTGACCTGCTATAAATAACAATATGCTATGTTATATACCTAATGGACTCAAGTCTGACTACTTAAAGATATACCCAAATGCCATTTGTTGAAAACTATAACTGGGAAAGTTTTGTTGACCATGTACAAGCCGCCAATACTTTGTATTTACTTATCGGGTAGATTGCCCGAAGTATGTTTGTTGGTTTTTGTGTTTGTATGTCTTTATAATCAATAAAAATATCTTAAAAAAAAAAAATTGTCCACTGTAAGGTTTAGTCCAATTTTAGACTGTAAGCTCTTATGAGCAGGACCCTTCGAACCCAATTGCTAACTGTTTTGCTAAATGTGTATATACTGTAAATACTTTAATGCCAGTAAATATGTACAAACTTGTGTTTCTGTTGGCAAAATAAAATTAAATTGATTTTGCTTGTTCTCTTTTGTAACTTTTTAAATTAGTTTTGGGGAGTGGTGGTTTTGGGGAAGTGGATTACCTTCCTTAGGGCCGGTTCAAACTGCTGCGGAGTCCGAGATTGGATGTGATTCGCACTGCAGTGCAAATCACATGCGATCTGTGCTATGCAAATTCAGCCATACAGATAGTATGGCTGAATTCGCATCGCATCCCGACCAAACTCGCACAGGACCCTTTTTTGTTACACAGCAGAATCAGATCACATGGGTGTTCCCATCCATGCAATCTGATTCCTGTCTGAATTTGCAGTTTGCAGTGCGATCTGCAAACTGATTTGGGGGTCTCATTAGCTTTCTATTGACATGCCCAGCAGTTTGTATATGGCAGTGTGAACTGTCTAAGTCGCATGCGATGCGGGAACCCGCAGTGGCTTTGCAGGGTTCCCGCATCGCACTAGTGTGAACCAGCACTGATAAGTCATCTCATTTATATTTGCATAGTCCTTACAGATTTACATCAGCAGGAAGTATGTGGCTGGAAACAGGAAGTGCTGTGTGCACATGGGCTGCAAGCAATTGTGTGGCGATGCCAAATAAATCAATGAACCCCACCCACACCACATATAGCTCCCACATCTTCCCCTACATTGATCAAAAATGTAATTTCAACTTGCTTGTGGCTATAATGTATTGTTCCCCTAATCCATAACAAGCCCTTTGGCTCAGGGATGGATTTTATCACAAACCGGTGGGGGATCCCCCCAAACTCCAGACCCGTTCTGCGCATGCAGCCTGGAGGTCAGGATGGGGGGGCAAGTGAGGGCCTGACCCCCTCCTGGAACAAACCAGGCCACATGCCTTTAACATGAGGGGGTGTGTGCTTTGGGGAGGGGGAGCGCTGCGTGCCCCCCCCACCCAAAGCATTTTGTACCTATGTTGAAGGGGACAAGGGTCTCTTCCCGACAACCGTGGTGGTTGGGGGGGCTGATCGAAATATGGAAGCCCCCATTAACAAGGGGGCCACCAGATCCTGGCCCCCATGTGAATGTGAATGGGTTTTGGGTACATCATACCCATTCACCTAAAAGTGTAAAAATTGAGACTTTTTTTGTCCCATCTTTTATATTAAAGTGTCTCGCGATGTACATCCATGGTCAATAGGGATGGTCCCCCGGTTCGAGTCAAAAGTATGTTCAAATCGAACATTGGGGGTTTGCCGAATCCTAAACATTATGGGGTGCTGGTGGGAAATTTGAATGGCCCATAATGCAGTGAAATTGTGGGGGAATGCCGCCTGCTGATTGGCCAAAGCATGCACATGACCTGCGTGCTTTGGCCAATCACAGCATGCTCTGCTGTGAGAGCCATGATTGGCCAAAGGAAGAGCGCCCACACTATATAAGGCCACTTACACAGAGACCGAATATAGTGAAAACATTTGCGGAGATGGCAAAAGGTTAGGCAGTGGCATACGAATATATATGTACAGTATGGTATAAATAATACACTGCATTCAGTGTATTTATTTCACGTACTTATATAGCGCTGTCGCTTTACATATATATTGTACATTCACATCAGTCCCTACCCTCAAGGAGCTTACAATCTATGTACCTAACTCACATTCATATATATACTAGGGCCAATTTAAAAAGGATTTAATTTACCTACCTGTATGTCTTTGGAGTGTGGGAGGAAACCGGAGTACCCGGAGGAATCCCACACAGACACAATATATACAGTCCATGCACGCTCAGATAAGGGTCTGGCATAGATTTTAACCACTTCAGCCCCGGAAGGATTTCCTCCTTTAGGACCGGAGCCCTTTTTGCGATTCGGCACTGCGTCGCTTTAAATGAAAATCGCGCGGTCGTGCGACGTTGTACCCAAACGAAATATGCGTCCTTTTTTTCCCCACAAATAGAGCTTTCTTTTGGTGGTATTTGATCACCGCTGCGTCATTTCTGATCGCCGCTATAAACAAAAGAAGAGCGACAATTTTGCAAAAAAACACAAATTTCTTACTTTTTGCTAAAATACAAATCCAAAAAAAAAAAATATAAAAAAACAATTTTTTTCATCGGTTTTGGCCGATTTATATTCTTCCTCATATTTGCGATAAAAAAAATCGCAATCGGCAGTTATTGATTGGGTTGCGCAAAAGTGGTCACGTTTACGGATGATGAGAATTAATTTCTGGGGTTTTTATTTTTTACTAGTAATGGCGGCGATCTGCGATTTTTAGCGGTACTGCGATATTTCAGCAAACATGTCGGACCATTTTACACTTTTTTGGGACCATTGGCATTTATACAGCGATCAGTGCTATAAAAATGCACTGATTACTGTGTAAATGCCATTGGCAGTGAAGGGGTTAACCTGCAGGGGGCGCTCTAAGGGTTAACAGTGTTCCCTGGGCGTGTTCTAACTGTGGGGGTTAAGGCATTCAAAGGTAGAGCAGCTCCAGGTGAGACATCATATGGAAGGCTGTGTGCACATCTGGTCCGTGAGCCAATACTGAGTAGTCCAAAAATAAAGGTTTTGACAGCACCACAGGAACTTCCAAAAAAGTAAATATTTATTGAAATAAAACGACATACAAGTCACTCACATAATAGTCCAAGGGAAGTACATCAAAAAGGCATGATTTGATTGACGCGTTTCACAGGAATTATACCCGCTTAGTCATAATCTAACCACCAAAAAAGAAATGCTCATATATATATATATGTTCATGATAGACATCAAGCATCTGTTCAACATAAGCTCTAATGGTTGGTTAATGCACAATTAATGATTAGCATACACCTGTCCATAATTGAAAACAGGGTAGCTTAAGGGGATTGAAGTCAGCAAATACAAACTAACAGACATTTCCACCTGCTTTAATACTATTGTGAAACAAAAACAAAAAACAAAAAAACACATGTACAAAAATGTAGCTTGTATTTATCCTTCTTCTGTCTGAAACAAGGGGCAAACAGAATACATAGTAAAATTCATACTCTATGTGTCGGACAAATATATGCCCCAACAATGTATATATATATATGATTAATTCTATGTCCCCCAAAACAGACAAAGAGGAAAGACTACCGAAAACAAAAAACCAAATTAAAAACTCAATGTAGTGTCGCGATGAAAGCGTGGAGCGAGAAAGCCTCAAGGGCCGTATCGCTCCACACTCACAACACATGAACAGGAGGAACGAGGGCTCGTACCCATACACGCTTCCATCTGAGACATCGTATGATGGAAGATATCTCCTCTTTGAAAGCGAGCAGAGCACAAAAAAGCCTCTCGTGTCCCCTGAACATGACTCCCAATCTATGCATATTGCGCGTTTAATATACACACAAAATGTATGTTCAAAAAGTATCACTTAGATTAAATCATTTTAATGTGATATATGTAGCAACTGCTTCCAAACGGACATTTTGTATCCAAGGGGAAGCAAGCACCACACACATATGCTCATTGGGAGACAAAAATAAGAGAAAAAACATCAGATCTCTTACAATAGCATTTAGTATGTATTACAAATTGTGAGTGTAAATATATATCAGAAACTCATATTATCATAATGCTATGCTGGTGTTCTGGTAATAAATGTGAAGTTACATTGTATACATAAAGAGAACCCAAAATCTAGATATGAGAAAGCCATGAACATCCAGACAAGTCCCTCAGGTCTGTCCCAAAATCGGTATCATATGGAAGACATCCAATCCAACATATCATAGGAGTATGATGTTATAGACCGCTCGGACTATAAACCAGAATACAATGCATATCCAATCTGAATGGCCTGCAGGGACTATAGATATCTAAAAATGTCTAAAATAATTATCCCCCCGTGCATATGAGAGCGGCTCTTGTAATATAATATAATGTAATGGAAACATATTGCAAACATATAGATCGTTTCAATGTTATTACACAACAAACGATAACATGTGTGCAAATGCATATATATTGGAATTCCAAATACAAAAAAGCCTCTCCCATCTGCATGAAGGCCTGCAAGGGGATCAAGATGATCCGACACAGATCGCCTCCACATTGCCCGTGTATGTATATCACATAGTCCATGCTGGAACTATGTGCAATATTTATGGAAAATAGGACTTTGAAAAGAACTTTAAAAAGTGAGATGTCCATACTGTGGAGAGAGAGGGTGGTGATATTGTGTACCTACATAATCTTCATAGGGAAGGCCATATCTAACTAGATTTCAAAAAATGAAAAATCATGAAAGATACCATGAAAAATACCCCAATCGGATGCAAATAAACTCAATACCCCGTATATGGAGTGGGATGTGTATTTCTGGGGTTTGAGCATATCAACTCTCATAGAAATGAGTGACATCCCACTCAAAGTTTAAGCCTTCAGGTTTTCTACTTTTGAGTTTATGTATCCAAAACACTTCTCGTTTACAAAGTAAACGAAAAATGTCCCCTCCTCTCCTGTGTATGCCAACTTTTTCGATGACCTGAACTTGCAACAGGGAGAGATCACCTTCATGCAACTGGTTGAAATGTCTGCCTATATTTGTGGACCTGTTGTTTCTAGTGTCCGCAAGGTGCTCCCGAAACCTATCCCTCAATCTGCGTGTCGTTCTTCCAACATATTGGATAGAACAACCCGCACATGTGATTAAGTATATTACATAAGAATTGTTGCAGTTATAGAATTTATCAATGGCATAACTTCTATTGTCTCTTGTACACATGAATTTGTCCCCAGGTAGGATATGCGAGCAGCTAGAACAATCACCCCCCCCCCCCCACATTTAAAGTTACCTTTACAATAAAGCCAAGTGCGAGATTGTTCCCTGTGTCCAGAGTCAAAGAAGCTGGGGGACAACATGTTCCCCAGTGTCTTCGCTCTACGGGCCACAACATTCACACCCTTATCCAAAATTTTTGAACATGTGGAATCACCAAAAAGAATCGGTATATGTTTACGAATAAGGCGTTTAATCTCACTGAACTCTGAGCTGTAACTCAGAATAATGTGAGGACAATCTCGGACTTCTTTCTGTGTTCTACGTTTCCTCCCATTTAAAAGATCCAGCCTTTTCTTACTTCTGGCATGCTCTAAAGCTCTGTTCAATGTCCATCTAGGATAACCCCTAGCCAGAAAGCGAGCATATAAACTGGAGGCCTCCTCTTCAAATTTTTTATCATCGCTGCAAATACTGCGTATCCTGAGGAACTGGCCCATGGGTATGCCCTTGGTGTGATAGGGGTGACTGGAGTGGGCATGTAAAACGATGTTGCCATCGGAGTTTTTTCTATATAAACTACTGGTCACTTTACATCCCACGTTACCTGTCAATCTAACATCCAAAAAATCTATCTCAGCATCCTCTTTGCAACCAGTAAATTGCAAATTATATGAATTGGTGTTTAGATGTATCAGAAACTCTTCCAAAATCACATCCTTACAACAGACAAAGATCAGATCATCAATATATTGAAAATATAGATAGATCCGTTGCCTATATGGGTTTCCATCTCCAAAGATGTGGCGCCGCTCCCACCAACCCATGTATAGGTTGGCAAGAGAGGGCGAAAACTTGGCCCCCATCGCGGCACCACACCTCTGGAGATAGAACACCTCATCAAACAAAAAGTAGTTGTGTGTCAACTGTGGGGGGACTGCCCTAGCTGGGGAAGGGAAGTGATCACACCTTCCGTGTAGAGGAAGGCTGTGATCACAGCCCTTCCCCTTCACAGAACGGAGGTCTGTGTTTACTTACACGGACCTCCGTTCTTTCACTCCGGGGGGCATCGCGGGTGGCCGGCGGAGATCAACTCCGCATCACCCTCTCCCTGGCCCTCCCCGGGCACAATGAGCGCTCACTGGGCACGATCTCGCAGCCGCCGTCATATGACGGCGATTTGCGCAGGAGCGCCACCTTGTCGCTGTCAGATGCCGATCGGCGGTCGGCAAGAGGTTAAGAGGAACTCCACGCCAAAATGAAACATAAATTTTGGATAGGGGTCCCCCGCAAAATCCGTACCAGGCCCTTCAAGTCTGGTATGGATTTTGGGGGGACCCCAACACCATTTTTTATAAATTTAGCATGGGGTTCCCCTTACAATCCATACCAGACCCGAAGGGCCTGGTATGGACTGGGGGGGGGGGGGGGGGGGGG
>BLSH010102793.1:156142-174927 GCA_018402905.1 Glandirana rugosa
CCCCCCCCCCCCCCCCATGTAGAGATTATAATCTTGGACGCAGGTTAGCTTTTGAATGGGACCTCTTCTTCTCGGAACCTCGACAGATGGTGGACATCATGTGTACATTTCGGTTATCCTTCCACCTCAAGGCCAGCACTTCGTTGCATCACAACGTTGCTCTTTCCCCCTTACACATTTTCTTGTTCACTATAGATTGTGAAAAGCGCTTCCTACTCTTTCTTATGGTTCCGCAGGCCAGGCTTTTTTAACAATGTAAAGATGCTTGAAAAGGGGCAAACTGGTGTAAAAATTGTCCACATATATATGGTATCCTTTGCTGAGCAGTGTGTAGGCTAGGTCCCATACAATTTTTCCAGATGTGCCCTTGTAGGTCGGGCACTCAGGGGGCTGGAGTTGGGAATCTCTTCCTTCATATATGCAGAATGCATACAGATATCCCGTGGCTCTCTCACAAAGTTTATATAATTTAACTCCATATTTGGCCCTGCTAGGAATATACTGCTTTATTCCTAGCCAGTCTGAAAAGGGTACCAGGAACTCATCCACATAAATATGTTGCTTGGGGACATAGAGTTCTGAAAATCGCTGGGAAAAGAAATTTATGAGTGGGCGCATTTTATGTAATTTATCGTAATTTGGATGATTACGGTGAAGGCACTGAGTGTTGTCGCTGAAATGAAAGAATCTCATTATCAATTGGTATCGGGACCTGGACATTACGGAAGAATAAATGACCATGGTGTGCGTGGACCAATAGGCATTTAGTTCATTTTTTTGTAATCCCCATGTTTATGGTGAGGCCCATAAACACTTTGAACTTTTCCAATGTGACATCTCTCCATTCAAATGGATGGGCATATGAGGATTGGGGGTTGTTTGAAATAAATTGCTGGGCATATAAATTGGTCTGGTCCACAATAAGCTGAAGAAAAGTGTCGGGCAAAAATCGAGAAAAAAAATGAATTTCTTTGAAATTTTGGACATTGATCTGCACACCTGGCTGTGCGGTGAAAGGGGGAATTCTTGCTGCTCCCGAGCTGGAAGGCAGCCATGTTGGGTTGGCAAGACCTTCTGGCAGGTGTGTAGCAGGGTACTGGGCATTTATTCCTGGGGTCTGTCGCTGGCGGCAGCGCTGGTACTGGGCCTCGGAATGTGATCACGCTTGCTAGTGGCAGTGCTGGTACTTGGCCTGGCAATGTGATCCTGGTTGCTGGCGGCTGCCTGGTTTCCAGAGTGCCCTGCCCTTTTGGAAGGAGGAACCCATTCTTCCTCTGATTCATCTTCTAATCCGCTGCTGCCAATTATTTCAAATGCAGAATCTGTTCCGGAATCAGAATAGGTATCAGATTTTGGTGAGAGCTCTCCGTTGCTCTCATCGGTCATGGACAGAATCTGGAATGCCTCCTCACTGGTATAAACTCGTTTGGACATGGCTGTGCGATGGGTGGCAAGTGACGGTAGCTGATGGACTGTGCGACTGGTGGCAGATGACGGTCACTGATGGGCTGTGCTATGGATGGCAGGTGAGGTTCACTGATGGGTGATTGGCGGTGGTCACTGATGGGTGACGGGTGGTGGTCACTGATGGGTGACGGGTGGTGGTCACTGATGGGTGACAGGTGGTGGTCACTGATGGGTGATGGGTGCTAGGTGGTGGTCACTGATGGGTGACAGGTGTCTGGCGGTGGTCACTGATGGGTGATAGGTGGTGGTCATTGATGGGTGACAGGTGGTGGTCACTGATGTGTGATGGGTGTCTGGTGGTGGTCACTGATGAGTGAAGGGTGACTGGTGGTGGTCACTGATGAGTGATGGGTGACAGGTGGTGGTCACTGATGGGTGACAGGCGGTGGTCACTGGGTGAGGGGTGACAGGCGGTGGTCACTGGGTGACGGGTGACAGGCGGTTGTCACTGGGTGACAGGTGGTGATCCAGGCTTGCCGCTCCTCACACTGGAAACTGTGTGTGAGGAGAGAAGAGCTGGTAACAGCTAGTTACCGCTCTGTGTTTACATTTGTGATCGGCTGTGAATGGATCACAGCCGATCACATGCTAACAGCCGCTGGCCAATGGCTGTTCTTCACTGTTAGCGGCAGGCAGTGTTCCCGGGAAGCGCGCATGTGCCGTGTAAATGGGGGAAGTACCACTTTGTGATCAGCCGGCCAATCACGTGGTAAACAGCCGTGCCCAATGGCTGTTCACCCCGTCGGTGACGAGCTGGGGATACGCCGCCACCGACAGAGCCGGGATGCGTGCGCCTGATCGCGCGCAATCCCGGCTTAAAGGGCCGACATCATCGTTCACCCAGAACAAGAGCCGTACCGATCCGCTGTCATTTGACCGTGGGCGGACGGCAAGTGGTTAAACACTACTACCTTTTGTTGTGTCTCTTACAACAACAGAGGGCCAACCTGACAGCCCAGGAGCTCCCCTCGGGACTGCCATGCCACCCCTCCCTTAAGCATGATGGGGAACCAAAATAATATTTTTGGAAGTTAAGGTTAACTTCGTTTCAACTTGCCACAAGAACCACTTGTACGGTGCAATGTTTGTGTGCCACACCTTAGACATGGCAAACAAAACGGGGCAGAGGGACCGTATGGGGGGGGGGTCCATATCTCCGCACAATTTCAATGAGTACATCTACCCTCAAACTCCCCGCCCCATCTAGACAGTACAATACTGAACATTAATAGTAAAGCATAATACAATTCGTCAAGGCCCAGGAGAAACATAGACCTAACACATCGTAGGAGACATGTAGAAAACATTTTAACAACTAGGTAATAACCCAATATCACTCACTGAATAGTGTCAGGGTAGATCTGAGTCACTGGATGTCCTGTGGTTTCCCCGTCCTCGGGTTTATGGTATGCTTGTGTGGTGTGCCATTCTGTATGGAACTGTGAGTGAGTTGCTAAAAAAGAGAAAACATGAAAACGAAAAGCAAGAAAAAACCCTGTCGCAGCCTGATTATTTCAGCAACAAAGGGCAAAGAAGCACAGTCACAGTGTCCATATTCGTGAAGCTTCTGTGGCTATGAAGCCTCCTAGTGTCTGCTTCAGTAGGCAACGGCTCATTTATAATGCAAGCTTGAGATTGAAGGGGAATTGTCGTGGATTTGCTAAGGCATAACAGGCAATCCTACAACAACAGGTGTCACAAAACAGCAATGAGGAGGGCAAGCACTTCCAAATGGCCCCCACTAGCTCACGTTGGCATAGGCATTTGAGCAGAGCCACTGGGGTAAGCGGAGAGGTATGGAAGCAGGCAGTTCAGCGGCTCAGGGATTAGTTCTGGCCCCTAAAGTCAGAGTTGCATATCAGCGCACCTTTGTGTGGATCTCCCAGTGGCAAAAAATCAGGCCTGGGGTGCAAAAGTGACTCCTGTCAACAATCCCTCTTCAGTGGGTTAAATGAGGGATCAGCACAGTAGTACTATAAGTGCCAAGGCAGAATTATTTTTACTGTAGGGCTTCATAACCTGGTAGTATCAGCGTACAATATGCAGCTAAGGCAGTGAAATCCGAATAATCAGGGGACAGGGTTCGGACCTCCAAGAAAGGGGGGACATCAAAGTTGAGGCTTCAAGATCAACCCCCTCTGGTTTTCCAGTTTTAGGCGAGGTGGTCTGTTCTCCGTCAAACTGAGGAAGGTGAGGTTCTAGTCCGTCTGTTTCGATGTCGCCACAAGGTCTACCAGGTGAGTTAGACGAAAATCTGTGCCTCTGCCCGTTTCTCTGCAAATGAGGGGAATCTTCTGAGTTGATGGAGATCCAGGGTTCGGGCAGCAAGAAGGAGCTGTACCACTCAGGGACCGCAATCCTCGTTATCCCTAGAGTTTTGCAAAACACCTGTTGATCAGTAGGTGTTCTCATTGAGGCAGTACAGTTACCAGTAGTTGCTTGTAGGCAGAAGGGAAACTTCCACCTATATGCTATGTGACTATCCCGAAGTACTGTTAGAAGGGGACGGAGATCCCTCCTGTGTTGCAGTGTTATAGTGGACAAGTCCTGAAATGGCTGTATGCATGCTCCTTCATATGCCAATTGCCCCTGGTTGCGAGCCAGCCTCAGTATGCCCTCTTTCTGGGCAAAATTGACTAAGCAACACACAGTGTCCCTGGACGGATCAGAGTCACGGCCTCTAGGTCTTAGCACTCTATGGCACCACTCCATTTCCACCGGCACGTCTGGGGGCCTTCCCACTACCATGTTGAAGATGGCCTTGCAGTGGCGGCCCCTCCACTGTTTCTGGAATACCTCTGACCCGTATATTACATCTCCTGCACCTATTGTCTAAGTCCTCCATGTGGCGGTGCATCTCTATCAGATGCTGTGCGTGAACACTGGAGGTTTGTTGAACCTGCTGAATGGCCCCTCCCTGTGTCATTGCCGCCATCTCCACATGTTCAAGGCGCAATGCCACTGCTCTAAGATCCGTTTTCAGATCATAAATAGCTGCTGAGGGGTTCTGCTGTAGTAGTAGGGAGGGCCGCCGCACTGCGATCCACGGCCTGGGATGCGGCCTGAAAGTCCTGATGTTGCATGCGAAACATCGCTGGAATGTTCCGGCTGAGCTGGGTAGATGGATCCATTTGTGGGTAGCCAAGGAGCTTTTCCCTGTCATCTCTGCTGTGTTATAGTCGAGTTCTCCCTTTGGTTCAAGGCTAAATAGAGCCACTAGTAGTCGGAGCTCCTGAACTACACTGCCATCTCACTCTGGTGCCAGGCCATGCCCCCCTTTGCCAATCTATTAATTCAGATGACCATAGTGGTTGAATATTAGGTTGGAGTAGGGAATAGACTCAGGAATTCCCACCCTTCTGGGTAGACTCCTTATGATACAGATCCCATGCTAATTTATTTAAGGAGAAAGATACAGTAGTGTCAGATTTCAAGGAAAGAATAAAATGCATTATTTGGGACATTTCATATGCATCCTTGCATTTTACCTCATCAATAATCCTAGGGAGGAGTATCCCTTATCTAGTCATAGGTAAGGAATATTCTAGACCAAGATCTGCTCATTTTTTTAATTCTAAGAGACCCCTCCATGCTGCTAAAGAGGCTGAAATAGAGGGATGGTCCACCAGATATGGTGCTTGTTTATTCACTACCGCTAGTAATAGAGCCAGAAAGTCCCTTCCATTAGTCATAATTTGCTAAAGTAATACCCATTGTTTAACCAAGGCCGGGGTTAGCCATGTTTTAATTTGGTCAAATAGCGCTGCTTTATTGTAGTCTTTAATTACTGGTACACCCATGCCCCCTCTGGATCTATGCTTAGTATGAATCTGGAAAGAAATTCTTGCTTGGGTGCCCTTTCCAGTAGAGATGCCAACACTTCTGTATCTACCACTCTGGAGTCAAAAATTCCTCCTGGCAAGACCTTCATCCCCACTATGCTAAGAGCTAAGATCTTTCTTTGGGGACATGATTCCAAGGTGGCAGGTCATGCTGTGATCCTCCGATCCTTCCTAAGCCCCACTACTGGTGGCCTACTCTCCGTTAGGATTTCAAAGGCTACATTAAGGCTTGTCATGTCTGTGCCCAGTCTAAATCCTCCACACAAGCTCCCGCTGGTCTTCTCATGCCCTTGCCCATTCCTAAGGAGCCCTGGTCTCACACTACCATGGACTGTATCACCGATCTTCCACCGTCTGAGAATAATATGGTAATTTTGGTGGTAATCTATCGATTTTCCAAGATGGCTCATTTTGTTCCTCTTCCTGGTTAACTTCTGCTCCTGCTTTGGTTCCCATTTTTGTTGGAGAAATCTTCCACCTGCATGGGGTTCCTTCCCATATTGTTTCTGACAGGGGTGTCCAATTTACGTTCTGCTTTTGGAGAGCCTTTTGCAAATCCCTCAATATTGTCTTGGATTTTTCCACTTCTTACCACCCTCAATCCAATGGACAGACTGAGAGGGTTAATCAGGAGTTAGAGGTCTTTCTCCGCACTTTAGTCTCTGGTCATCGTCATCATGATTGGTCCTTTTTACTCCTTAGAATTCTGTCGCAATAATCATATTAACATCAGTTCTCAGAAGACACCCTTATTCACAGTTTATGGAAGACACCCTCAGCTCCCTCTTCCTATGACCTGTTCTCCGGACATTCCAGCTTTGGCTATGGTTCAACAATCATTCAATTTTATTTGGAGTAATGTTCATGATTCCCTCCAGGCAGCTGCTGATAAATATAAAGGTTTTGCCGACTGTCTCAGGCGTAAGCCACCTTCTCTACAGCCTGGAGACAATGTCTGGCTTTCCACCAGGAAAATCTAGCTCCGGGTTCCTTTGCTGAAGTTTTCCCCAAGATTCATTGGGCTGTACACTATAGGTAAATCCGGTTTGTTTTAAACTTCAGATCCCTAAAAGCTTCAAGATCGTGAACTCCTTTGATATTTCCCTTCTGAAGCCTTTAGTCCTCAATAAGTTCTCTCTTCCACTCCCTATCTCCGGTCTCTGAGCATAATCAGGAGTACGGGATTAGTCAAATTCTGGATTCCGGGCTCTGTAAAGGCATTCTTCAGTACCTTGTGCATTGGAAAGGTTTTGGTCCTGAGGAGAGGACTTGGTTCCCTGCATCTGATGTCTTTGCGCCTCAGATTACTTACAAGATTATTGTAACGAGAACGGTATCATTAGTGGTAATCAACATGGGTTCATGAAGGATCGTTCATGCCAAACCAATCTATTAACCTTCTATAAGGAGGTGAGCTGCCATCTAAATAAGGGAAGGCCTGTAGACTTGGTGTATCTGGATTTTGCGAAAGCATTTGATACAGTTCCCCATAAACGTTTACTGTACAAACTAAGGTCCCTTAACATAGATCAAAGGGTGAACACCTGGATTGAAAATTGGCTACAATGGCGAGTCCAGAGGGTGATGATAAATGGGGAGTACTCAGAATGGTTTGGTGTAGAAAGTGGTGTTCCCCAAGGTTCTGTCCTGGGACCAATCCTATTCAATTTATTCATAAACGACTTGAAGGATGGGGTGAACAGCTCAATCTCAATATTTGCGGATGATACCAAGCTAAGCAAAGCAATAAACTCTACACAGGATGTGGAAACCTTGCAAAAGATCTGAATAAATTAATGGGGTGGGCAGACAAGTGGCAAATGAGATTTGGCGTAGAAAAATGTAAGATAATGCATTTGGGTACCAAGAACAAGAAAGAAAACTACTTACTAGGGGGAGAGCCTCTGGGGAAATCTAGGATGGAAAAAGACCTAGGGGTCCTAGTGGAGAACAGGCTCAGCAGTGGCATGCAATGCCAAGCTACTGCAAGCAAAGCTAACAAAGTGTTGGCATGCATCAGGAAAGGGATCAACTCCAGGGATAAATCAATAATTCTCCCACAAGTCTCTGGTGAGGCCGCACCTGGAATATGCTGTCCAGGTGCGGCCTCAGGAAGGATGTCCCGGTATTAGAAAGGGTACAGAGAAGGGCACAAAGCTTATTAAGGGATTGGAGGACCTTAGTTATGTGAAAAGATTACAAGCACTGAACTTATTCTCTCTGGAGAAGAGACGCTTGAGAGGGGATATGATTTCAATGTATAAATACTGTACTGGTGACCCCACAATAGGTACAAAACTATTCCGCTCAAGGGAGCACACAAAGACACGCAGCCATTCACTAAACATAGAAGAAAGGCGATTTAACCTTAAAAAGCTTAGAGGGTTCTTTACGGTAAGAGCAGTGAGGATGTGGAATTCTCGTCCACAAGCAGTAGTCTCTGCTGGGGGTCTAGAAAATGTCTAAAAACTATTAGATGCACACCTAAGGGACCACAACATTGAGGGGTATTCAATTTAATACTGACATTAAAAACACACACATAGGTTGGACTTGATGGACTTGTGTCTTTTTTCAACCTCGTTGACTATGTAACTATGTCTTTTGAGGAGGTTTCATTTGAGGTTCCCCTCCAAGCCTGGGCCCAAGCGAGGGAGGGGGTGGCCTCGTAAGAGGGGGGAGGGTACTGTCATGAAACTGCAGTAATGTTTCATGCCCTGTCTGTCTGCTTACCTCTCTGTTCTATGTATCAGCTTAGGGGCCGCGCTCTCACACCTGCATGTTTAAGTAATCTTTTCTCAGCATGGCTCCACCAAAGCCTCCAACAGGAAACACTATTTAACTAAGTGCACTGCAAGCCAGCCTTGCTCGAGCAATAATGTGTTAAGGCTTTCTGTGAGTTTCTTGCCGTATGTTTGATTTCGTGTACTGACCTTTGGTGTGTGCTCCTGACTATCCCTGTCTGCTCGTTCCCCTGACCCTTGGCGTGTCCTCCTGACCATCCCTTGTAGCCCTGGACTGCTGCTTCCTCTCTATCCACCAGAAGCCAGCCGTGAGCGTGAGCTGGGAGATCCTGGGGGCCGCAACCAGGAGTCAGCTGCAGCGAAGTCCATCCTCACCATCAGAGGCTCTAGTGAAAACCTGCTGTCTCTTAGACTCCACACCCTGGGGAATCTTATGTTCTAGCCCCCTGTGTTATCCGTGTCAGTGCTCAGGGGGACCTGCTTTCCTGAACCACCCAGAGCTCCATCAGCAGCAGTCAGCCGAAGGGTCCACAATTTTAGCAGTGCGCTCCTAACCCCAATGGTGTTCATCTGTCACCTGGCCTCATGTGACCTGACAGGAGACATCGCCAAACATCATATAATGCTTCATTATGCAAAGTAGTTTTAAGCGTAGGCCTAAGTTAAAATCCCCAAGCAGGAAGAAGTTTTTCTTACAGACTGATTTAACTTTCGTAAGGAGTTTTCGCATAAAGGATAATTGACCTTGATTAGGAGCGTACACAAACACAATAGTATATACCACATTGTTCATAGTACAAACCAAAATAATAGATTGACCATTTGCTTCAGTAATAACTTAATGTAAGGTAAAGGCAATTGTATTTTTGATTGCAATAAGAACTCAGTTGCGTTTTAGCCTCTTGCAATTTGCATTTGCAAAGAAAACATGAGCATACAGCTTGTGTGAGCATTTAGGAGGTTTTGCTGCATGAAAATGTGTTTCTTGTATGCACTAGACATCCCCATTGTTAGTCCAACCACATAGCCTTGTGCTTGAAGGGACTGTTCAGGCCCTTAACATTAAGGGAAACTATCTTAATAGTCTTGATCCTTAATCTTGAATGTGGGGCACTTGAAGTTAAGGAATTTAACCCTGCGGCTTCCTTATTTTTAGCATTGTCCATCCTGGAGTAAAGAATATTCATCAACATAAAGATGATAAAAAAAAAAAGCTTGCAACAGCAAGTTATAATACATCTATTTTTTAGGCACGTGGTACAGGACCCTAATAGAGGGGTAATGCAAACCCACGAGGCAGTAAGGTAGATAAATTGGCACTTGTAGATCATACACACAGGAGGACATTCTAGTATCAGTATAACCGTAAAGCAAACAGGTTAATGGGACATGTTAAGTTAGGACAAAAAAAAAAAAGTTAAAACATACGAATAAGAAAGAATCCTGGGCTGGCCCCAGTACCATGAAACAGACTAAAATGCACATCTTCTGAGTGCCAAACACTAGGAGTCAAGAAGGTACTCAAAAAAGTAAAACCTATTCACGTATAAAACATTGTGCTCACACATCCGAGTAAGGATACAGGGTGCCTATGCAATGAAGAGCTGATGGAAATCAAGACATGCTGCAATTTGGTCGGTCCTCGCTTCTCTTCCGCTGATACTTGTATGGGCAAGATGCACCATTCTTTTAGGCATCTGAAGCTGGCTTCCAGGGAGTAGATATGCACTGTTTTGTTCTGGAAGGTTACGGTTAGTTTAGATGGGGTCCCTCACTGGTAGACTATATTGTGGTTCCTAAGTGCATTGGTAATGGTCAGGAGTTTTCTTCTGTGTTGTATATTGGCTTGTGATAAATCCGCGTATAGTGTGATGCTCACGTATTGCCCGGTTAGTTGTGGATTCTTCCTCACTGCCTGCATGGCGTTTTCCTTAATGTGATAGTAGTGGATCCTGGCCAATACAGCTCTTGCCACAATATCAGGGAGAAAAGCTGGTTTGAGCAATCTGTGTTTTCCCTGTCTAAGACCAGCTCAAGATCCTTAGCTTCAGGGACTAATGTGTGTAGCAGCTGTTGCAGGAAACCTTTTAAGCCTGATGCTGGGATGGATTCAGGCATGCCGCAGAACTTAAAGTGGTAGTAAACTGCAGTTAAATAAAGAAACAAATCCCTTGCAAGGCAACAGCATAATGAAATAATGGGCTAGTATGAATCGCATACTAGTACACTATGAAAGACTTGCCTCAAAACAAAGACCTCCAGCATCTCACTGTCACTGCTGAGAGGGCTTTCATCTTTACCCAGTCTTCCTTCTGGGTTCATGACCTCCATGAGAGGCCGGGGGCGCAATGACATTGCATGCCATTTACGGCACAGGCTGTGAAGGTCCGGCACCTGACAGTGAAGTCACCGACTGCATGCACTCAATATCTCTTAAACAGTGCAAGTTTAGGAGATATCACTTTTGTGCTCTTTGCACACATCCACTGGGTTATTATGGGCAGAAAATGCTTAATCCATTTTGTTATCTATATGAGAGACTCTCTGTTGCAGATCTTGTACAGAAGCTTTCACAGAAGCAATCAATATGTAAAGAGTCTCTTAAAGCAGTTCTAAACCGCTGGGCATTTTTTTTTTTGTGCCTGCAAGGTAAAGGCATAATGTGTGCATACTAGCACATTATGTTAAACTTACCTTAAAACTAAGCTCTTCCAGTGCCGAGATGTCAGCGCTGCAGGTGCTCTCATCCACACCCATCTTGCTTCCTGGTTTGCAGACTCCGGCTCTGTGTCTGGCCTGAGCCACGATGATGCCACTCCCACACATGCGCGTGGGAGACGCACAGATGACCGTTCCTTCAGAGCGCATGTGCCAGTGATGTCACTGGCTGCGTGTACACTAAAAATATCCTAGATGGTGTTGTTAGGAGATATTTACCCTACCTATAGGTAAGCCTTATTATAGGCTTACCTATAGGTAAAAGCAAGAGATGGAAGTTTATTTCCACTTTAAGGAGATCCCTCAGATCAGCTACAGAAACAGGCTGGGAGGATGAGGGGAACTGTTCCAGTGGAGTCTGCAGACATAGACTAGAGACACTGCCCTCAATGCTTGTATCCTCCCCCTGCAGCTCTCCCTGTTTGGCTTTTGTAAATTTGGCTGGGCTGCGGGTCGATGGGCTGCTGAGGGGTGTGAGGAAAGGTTAGTTCACTATCACCAGGTGTAGCTCGGTAGATTGATGTTCATACCGAGGAGATTGCTGAACCGCTAGTCTCTGAAGAGGAGTCATCCTAAGCCACGATGCACATGGCCGGGTTGGCACCATCCTGGTGCTCCCGGTCCCCGGTTGACTGCTGAATTCCTCTCTTCGGCATGTTGCCTAGTGCAGGCACAGTCTTGGGACCCTTGAAAGGTATGGAAGGGCAACCCAGTGGCTTAAATCCATCACTTAGCGGTCTGTGAAGCCCGAGCTCTCCTAACGAGCAGCCGTCCCTGATGCCAGCAGGACTTGCCCCCCCATATATTATTTTAACAAAGTGCAACACAGCTTATGTTATGCACTTTATAAACCCCCAATGTGATACTTACGGTGTAGGAACACATGCTGGTGTGAGCAGCAGCTTAAGATAATGGAATTGTTAGTTTAGTTTTGGTGATTGCAAGGGAGTTATTTTAGTTTTCAAACCATATATTTATTATTTGTAATGTGGATGGTTTGTGGATTGCTTTTAATATAATTTATGACCAATTGTAAACCTGTTTGATGGCTGACCAAATGTATATCTTTACTCTAATGTGATTTAAAACAACCAGGGTTAATTACCAGGTGTTCCTTGGTAAATCCATCACAATGGATAAGTTCACCTTTGGAGCATGTTACATGTTCCACCCATTCTTAGGGTGGAACATGTAACATGTTACAGCACCTGCAGCCTTCCCCTCTCCCCGCACCCGCTGTCGCAATTTGAAAACAGCAGGGCTCTGACCACATGGAAAAAAATATCTAAAAAATTATGTGTTGGCGTGCGTTGAGATAAAATAATGCAGATATACATTCTATTGGAAAGCAGTGCATTAAAGTGTGTGCCACAATGTGTTTAGTGCACTTGCGGATGTTCTGTGTTTGCAAATCAGTTGTGTGTGGACAGGTGCTTTAGGATTTATTCAAGGGGAGGCAAGGACCATACAGTATGAAGTAGGAGCATATTTTTTGAGTCTGCCATGGGCAGCAGCCAGTGATAGGCTGAGAAATGCCAATGCTGTACAGCCGTGGCCAAACCTTTTGAGAATGACACAAATATTAATTTTCACAAAGTCTGCTGCCTCAGTGTTTTTAGATCTTTTTGTCAGATGTTACTATGGTATACTGAATTATAATTGCAAGCATTTCATAAGTGTGAATGGCTTTTATTGACAATTACATTAAGTTTATGCAACAAGTCAATATTTGCAGTGTTGATCTTCTTATTCAAGACCTCCGAAATTCACCCTGGCATGCTGTCAATCAACTTCTGGGCCACATCCTGACTGATGGCAACCCGTTCTTACATAATCAATGTTTGGAGTTTGTCAGGATCTGTGGGGCTTTTTTTGTTCACCTGCGTCTTGAGGTTTTGGCCACAAGTTCTTAATGGGATTAAGGTCTGGCCATGGACCCAAAAGTTTGATGTTTTTTCCCCAAGCCACATAGTTATCACTTTTGCCTTTTTGCAAGATGTGCCATTATGCTGGACAATGCATTGTTTGTCACCAAACTGTTCTTGGATGTTTGGGAGAAGATGCTCACGGAGGATGTTTTTGTACCATTCTTTATTCACGGATGTGTTCTTAGGCACAATTCTGAGTGAGCCCACTCCCTTGGCTGAGAAGCAACCCCACACGTGAATGATCTCAGGATGCTTTACTGTTGGCATAACACAGGACTGTTGGTAGCGCTCACCTTTTCTTCAGACAAGGTTTTTTCCAGATGCCCCAAAAAGTCGCAAAGAGGATTCATCTGAGAAAATGACTTTACCCCAGTCTTGAGCAGTCCAATCCCTGTACCTTTTGCAGAATATGAGTCTGTCCCCAGTGTTTTTCCTGGAGATAAGTGGCTTCTTTGCTGCTCTGTGTAGTGGTTTTGCATAGAGCAGCGCAGATCCTCCTATTCTCGGGTCCCTCTTCGGCTCTCCTGCCCCTCCCTGGTGTTGAGTGCCCCCACAGCAAGCAGCTTGATATGGGGGCACCTGAGCCGAGCCGCAATGGGAGCCAAAGGTACCACGCTGCCGTCTGAGCTAATGTAGAGGGAGAGTATCAGGCAGCCGAGACACTCCTGCAACATTGCTGGATTTAGATGGGGCTCTGGTAAGAGGGGGGCTGCTGCATGCAGAAGGCTTTTTATCTTAATGCATATAATACATTAAGATAAAAAAAAAAACCTTCTGACTTTACAACCACTTTAAACTACAATGTGTTATGGTTTACTAAGAAGCAAAAGAAAAACCTTTTTTTTTTTTTTCTTTTTTAGCAAGGATTTTTTTTTTCTTGTATGTCTGGCCTGCGATGGATGATAACCTTAGCTCCATCAGCATTTGCTGCTGCTGCTAATCTATTTGTGAACTTTATCTGAAGTAGAGGAAGTCATCTCCACAGGTCATACCTTAAATTTAATTTATAAGGAATGGTTAAACCCAAGCAAATTCGCAATTGGTTCTGAAGGTAACACATAATTGCAAATCACTTGCTACACCTCACCTTTTGCCTTTCCACGTTTCAGTTCACTATTTGTAGTGACATACTGTATATTGATACATAATGATATTATGGTAGGGGTCGTCAACTCCACCTGTACGTGTGCCACAAGTGGAACGCAAAGCCTATTTTGCTGGCACGCGACTCCCTTGACAACTGCAGAGCTGATCAGTGAGATAAAGCTTCTGCCGCACTACTACATGATTCTGCAATTGAAATTTCCCATGCCACAGCCACACTATGGAGGGAGGGGGGCACATTGTGCCAGATGGGAAACACCATTTGGTTTTTTGTCTTTCCTGCAGGTGCTATCATGACTCCCAGCCACGGTAAAGATCCATCTAGCTGCACTGAGTAGATCAAGTGTCGGTCTGCTAGAGGGGCAGGTCCCTGTTTTCATGAGAACGATGCCACTGCTAATGCCAATTAAAGTCCTGCTGGCCCGACCCACCATGATCAGGAAGCTGTCTTGCTTGGCTGCATGTACCAATATCAGAAGGAAGGGATCTGAATGTGACTGACACAGGTGACAGTTTGTGGATTTACAGTTTGTGGAGTTTCTTGGAACTTTGGTGAAATAGTCAGCTACCTGTTTGTCTTTATTTGTTGTTGCTGCAGCTCTTCTTCAGTACTAGCCATTTCAATTTTGGCTGGGCAGGACAAGTGGAAAACCTCTGCCATATCCTTGCCTATGAGGCTTTTATTTTGCTGATACTTTGTAATGACTCTTTATTTGGCATATCTCACTTATTTCATTTTTTTTATTTTTACATTTTTACATTCCCTCTGCCTTTTGCTCTTTCTTTTTTCATATATTCATCACACAGCTATATATATATATATATATATATATATATATATATATATATATATATATATATATATATATATATATATTGTGACAGTATGCGAGGCAAAGTGGTAGATGAATGCTACCTGTCGCCTCGTGTGCTTTCATGCGGACTGGATTAAACAGAGTCCGGGACGGATTATGACAGCCACCATGGCAGGACTGGTTCCGGTCCAGAGTTTGTGGTTCATTGGAGCCCACCAGCAGGTGGCTTAAGTGATCAGGAAGAGATCTCACTTGAGCTCTGACCTGGAACTCAGAGAGGGATCTGAGGGAGCTCTGTGTCTGTTTGGACTTTAAAAGACAAGTTTTGCATTATGGCTTATGTTTTGGGGCCATCCCCGCACCGTATAGTGAGGAAACTGTAATGTTTAGTTTAGCCCCAGGCGGCAAGGATTTATTTTCTGTTTTCTTTGTTTTTTTAAAAATGCAGAACTTTTCCAATAAATCTGACAAGCCGCCAGATTTTAAAGAAAGTTGCCTGCACGCTGACTATTTTCCTCAGGAAAGTTGATCCCCACGAGCTAATCTCCAAATATATATATAAATATATAATACACATATATATATACACAGTATCTCGCAAAAGTGAGTACACCCCTCACATTTTTGTAAATATTTTATAATATTTCATGTGACAACACTGAACAAATGGCACTTTGCTACAATGTAAAGTAGTGAGTGTACAGCTCAACATAACTCAACACACAGCCATTAATGTGTAAACCGCTGGCAACAAAAGTGAGTACACCCCTACATGAAAATGTCCAAATTGAGCCCAAAGTGTCAATATTTTGTGTGGCCTCCATTGAGGGCATTGAGTTCACCAGAGCTTCTCAGAATGCCACTGGAGTCCTCTTCCACTCCTCCATGGCGACATCACGGAGCTGGTGGATGTTCGAGACCATGCGCTCCTCCACATTCCATTTGAGGATGCCCCACAGATGCTCAATAGGGTTTAGGTCTGGAGACATGCTTGGCCAGTCCATCACCTTTACCCTCAGCTTTTTTAGCAAGGCAGTGGTTGTCTTGGAGGTGTGTTTGGGGTCATTATCATGTTGGAATACTGCGGCCCAGTCTCTGAAGGGAGGGGATCATGCTCTGCTTCAGTATGTCACAGTACATGTTGGCATTCATGGTTCCCTCAATGAACTGTAGCTCCCCAGTGTCGGCAGCACTCATGACACTCCCACCACCATGCTTGATTGTAGGCAAGACACATTTGTCTTTGTACTCCTCACGTGGTTGCACACGCCTGACATCATCTGAACCAAATAAGTTTATCTTGGTCTCACCAGACCACAGGACATGGTTCCAGAAATCCATGTCCTAAGTCTGCTTATCTTCAGCAAACTGTTTGTGGGCTTTCTTGTGTTTCTTCTTTAAAAGAGGCTTCCTTCTGGGATGACAGCCATGCAGACCAATTTGATGCAGTTTGTGGCGTATGGTCTGAGCACTGACAGGCTGACCCTCCACCCCTGAAACCTCTGCAGCCATGCTGGCAGCACTCATTTGTCTATTTACCTAAGATAACCAACCTCTGTATATGACGCTGAGCAGGTGCACTCAACTTCTTTGGTCGACCATGGGGAGGCCTGTTCTGAGTGGAACCTGTCCTGTTAAATCACTGTATGGTCTTGGCCACCATGCTGCAGCTCAGTTTCAGGGTCTTGGCAATCTTCCTATAGCCTAGGCCATCTTTATGTAGAGCAACAATTCTTCTTTTCAGATCCTCAGAGAGTTTGTTGCCATGAGGTGCCATGTTGAACCTTGAGTGACCAGCATGAGAGAGTGAGAGAGATAACACCAAATTTAACATACCTGCTCCCCATTCACACCTGAGATCTTGTAACACTAATGAGCCACATGACACTGAGGAGGGAAAATGGCTAATTGGGCCCAGTTTGGACATTTTCACTTAGGGGTGTACTCACTTTTGTTGCCAGTGGTTTAGACATTAATGGCTGTGGGTTGAGTTATTTTGAGGGGACAGCAAATTTACACCATTATACAAGCTGTACACTCACTACTTTACATTGTAGCAAAGTGTCATTTCTTCAGTGTTGTCACATGAAAAGACATTATAAAATATTTACAAAAATGTGAGGGGTGTACTCACTTTTGTGAGATACTGTATATATACTGAGCAAAATTATAAATGTAACACTTTTGTGGTTGCCCGTATTTATCTGCACTCAAAGATCTATGACTTTCTCTATGTACACAAAATGCCTATTTCTCTCAAATATTATTAACAAATCTGTCTAAGCCTGGGTTCACACTAGTCTGATTCTCGGACCAACTTTAGGAGCACAAGTCGCATTACATCACAAAAACAATGATTCCCTATGAGAGCCGTCTTAACTGGTCCAACTTGTGTTATACCAAGTTGCACCGACTTTGAAAACGGTTCCTGTACTACATTTGTCCGACTTTGCTCCCACTTTAGCCCATTGAATAGCATTGAAGTCGGATCAAAGTCAGATCATTGTCTTAACTGATCCAACTTTAGGGTTCCCCTTAAAATACATACGAGACTGAAGTGCCTGTTATGCTCTTGGAGGGGGATCCCATGCCTTTTTTTTTTTTTAATTTGGGGTGGAATTCCCCTTCTAGATCCACAGAGCACAAGGTGCCTGGTATTGTTGGAATCAAAGTCTGATCCCTGTTCACAGAAATCGGACCAATGTAGGACCGTAAATCGCAAAGTAGGATCAAAGTCGGACCGTTTAAATGTTGGATAGTGTGAATCCAGGCTTAATCTATGTTAGTGAGCACTTCTCTATTGCCGAGATAATCCATCCACCTCACAGGTGTGACATATCAAGATGCTGATTAGACAGCATGATTATTGCACAGGTGTGCAATAAAAGGCCACTCGAAAATGTGCAGTTTAACTGTATTGGGGGGTACGGGGGGGTCTAAAAACCAGTCATTATCTGGTGTGACCATCATTTGCCTCATGCAGTGCAGCACATCTCCTTCGCATAGAGTTGATCAGGTTATTGATTGTGGCCTGCGGAATGTTGGTCCATTCCTCTTCAGCGGCTGTGCGAAGTTGCTGGATATTGGCAGGAACTTGAACACGCTGTCATATACGCTGATCTAGAGCATCCCAAACATGCTCAATGGGTGGCATGTTCGGTGAGTATGCTGGCTATGCAAGAACTGGGATGTTTTCAGCTTCTAGGAATTGTGTACAGATGCTTGCAACATGGGGTCGTGCATTATCATGCTGCAACATGAGGTGATCATCAAATCATATAGAGTAGTGGCGCTTCATGTATTGATATCAAAATAACATACTGATAGATACATCAGTTATATGTAAAAAAAAAAAAAGTCCCGATAATTTCTCAAATCCAATAAATTCAAATCCAATGAAAGAAGAAGCACAAGAGAAGATAATCTTCCAGGAGGGCACCCGATGTGAAAGGGTTAAATGCAACGTTCATCTATAGTGTGGACACTAAGCACCTCCACCTTTAGGTAATCAGGACTCTTACCAGAAGAATTTGGCTTCCAAACTAATGGAATGGCCAAAAACAGCTTTGAGGCTGGGTTCACACTAGTCCGATTCTCGGACCGACATGAAGAGCACAAGTCGCATTACGTCACAAAAACAATGATTCCCTATGAGAGCCTTCTTAACTGGTCCGACATGTGTTTTTCAAAGTCGGAGCGACTTTGAAAAAGGTTCCTGTACTACTTTTGTCCGACTTTGATCCTACTTCAGCCCATTGAAAAGCATTGAAGCAGCCAGGCTCTTAGCCTGATCACACTTGGGTCGGAGTTTCGACAAAAACCGGTAAGGTAATCAAACCTTCGGTTTAAGAAGACCATTCTCAGGACTAATGGATTTCCACCTCCACGAATCACAGGTGTGATATCTACTTGCAACGTAAATTGGGAAAGTGTAGCCCACGGGAGGACCTTCTAATAGAAGAGAACACGAAGAAGAAAGTAACCTAAACTTAAATAACCTAAACTCTTTAATAGCCCTGAAAAAAAAAAAAATGTATATTGACTACATAGATAGTCATACAATAAAACTATAGTTATGTACTTCGCGGTGATGAGATATACTAAACTACTAGTGGAGTACAACGTCGTACTATTACGTGCTGGGGTACAACGTTCGTAGACATGTGT
>BLSH010102793.1:175599-195571 GCA_018402905.1 Glandirana rugosa
GGGCCGCCCGCAGACCCCGACAACCACCGGCCAGGGTTGTCGGGAAGAGGCCCTTGTCCTCATCAACATGGGGACAAGGTGCTTTGGGGTGGGGGGCGCAGAGCCCCCCCTGCCCCAAAGCACCCATACTCCACATGTTGAGGGCACGCGGCCTGGTATGGTCCAGGAGGGAGGGGGCCGCTCGCTCGTCCCCACCCCCTTTCCTGGCCTGCTGGGTTGCGTGCTCGGATAAGGGTCTGGTATGGATTTTGGGGGGGGCCCCACGCCGTTTTTTCGGTGTGGGGGTTCCCCTTAAAACCCGTACCAGACCAAAGGGCCTGGTATGCTCCTGGAGGGGGACCCCATGCCAGTTTTTTCTTTAAAAATATGGTGTGGAGTTCCCCTTCAAGATCCCCAGAGCACAAAGTGCCTGGCATTGTCGGGATCAAAGTCGGATCCCTGTTCACAGACAAACGGTCCGACTTTGACCCTATGTAGGACCGCAAATCGTACAGCAAAGTAGGATCAAAGTCGGGCCGTTTTTTTGTCGGATAGTGTGAACCCAGCCTTAGGGATGTGTAAAACTCCCTGGGTTAGATCTGAGGGGATCCCAGCAGCTTCCTTCACTTAAGACGGATGTTACTCACAGGTCCCACCGGAAAATATAAAACAACATGCACGAAGCAATAGTGTAACTCTGTTTGACAGTTTAATTGTATGCAGTAAAAACGTTAGTAGAACACTCACATTTCAGCAGTAAAAAAAGCGCAATCAAAGGAATTCCTGGATCTGTATAGTCTACAGCAAATTCTTCTGGTAAGAGTCCTGATTACCTAAAGGTGGAGGTGTCCACACTATAGATGAACGTTGCATTTAACCCTTTCACATCGGGTGCCCTCCTGGAAGATTATCTTCTCTTGTGCTTCTTCTTTCATTGGATTTGAATTTATTGGATTTGAGAAATTATCGGGACTTTTTTATTTTTTATTTTTTTTTTTTTTTTTTTTACATATAACTGATGTATCTATCAGTATGTTATTTTGATATCAATACATGAAGCGCCGCTACTCTATATGATTTGATGTTTGCATTTTAGTTTTTTTCTATAGACCTTGGTGGCTGGCTGCTAATTTATTAAGTTCTACCTGAGTCTAGTCATAAAGAGTTTTTTCTAGCGCGGATATACCCTTGATATATAACATGAGGTGATGGATGGCGTGGATGAATGGCACAACAATTGGCCTCAGGATCTCGTCACGGTATCTCTGTGCATTCAAAATGCCATCAATTAAATGCACCTGTGTTTGTTGTCCATAGCATATGCCTGCCCATACCATAACCCCACCGCCACCATGGGCCACTCGATCCACAACACTGACATCAGCAACCCGCTCACCCACACAACGCCATGCATGATATCTGGCATCTGCCCTGTACAGTGGAACCCGGGATTCATCCATGATGAACACCTCTTCAAAGTGCCAGGCGACATCGAATGTGAGCATTTGCCCACTCAAGTTGGTTACGATGATGAACTACAGTCAGGTCGAGACCTGAATGAGGACGACGAGCATGCAGATGAGCTTCCCTGAGACGTTTTCTGACAGTTTGTGCAGAAATTCTTTGGTTATGCAAACCGATTGTTGCAGCAGCTGTCCGGCTGGTCTCATACGATCTTGGAGGTGAATATGCTGGATGTGGAGGTCCTGGGCTGGTGTGGTTACACATGATCTGCGGTTGTGAGGCCGGTTGGATGTGCTGCCAAATTCTCTGAAACGCCTTTGGAGACGGCTTATGGTAGAGAAATGAGCATTCAATTCAAGGGCAACAGCTCTGGTGGACATCCCTGCAGTCAGCATGCCAATTGCACGCTCCCTCAAAACTTGCGACACCTGTGGCATTGTGCTGTGTGATAAGACTACACATTTTAGAGTGGCCTTTTATTGTGGCCAGTCTGCGGCACACCTGTGCAATAATCATGCTGTCTAATGAGCATCTTGATATGCCACTCTTGTGAGGTGGATTGATTATCAAAGGAGAAGTGATCACTAACACAGATTTAGACAGATTTGTGAACAATATTTGAGAGAAATAGGCCTTATGTGTACATAGAAAAAGTTGTAGATCTTTCAGTTCTGCTCATGATAAATAGGGGAAAACACAAATATGTTGCATTTATAATTTTGCTTAGTGTATATACATTGAGGGCATGGCAGCCCATGTTTATTAAAAGAAAGTTCAAGAAAACAAAAATCAAAGGGGTTTCCCTTGCAGGGAGTTTTCACCATCAACGTCAAGTAATGATAGAGTCAGCCTCCTGGCTTATACATACAGCAGTGCTTCTCGGGTCTTCCAATTCAGGCTCTCATCGGTCTCCTACAGACCATTCCCTTCTCAGCACTGTCCATATAGACAACAGCTCCTCGCTGCCCTGACCCTCAGGCTTGGGTCTCTGGCTTCTCCCAGTGCACACATGCACTCTCTGGCTACTTCAGACACACCTGCACGATCAGTGTGCTGGCTAATCCTAAATCCTGGTCCCAGGACTGGGGATTTCATCCCTTCCGGATCTCTAAGAAATCCTCGGGCTCCATGTCCCAAAGTAGACTTTTCTAAGAAATGAGGAAACTGAAAAGCCATTTTCCTCCCAAATACGCAAACCCCCGAAGCCCCTCAACCCACCTGGATGAGAATCCTGCGTGACATGCTAACTTACAGGTAACTGCACTTTCACTATATATATATATATATATATATATATATATATATATATATATATATATATACACACACACACATTATCTTACAAAAGTAAGTACACCCCTAAGTGAAAATGTCCAAATTGGACCCAAAGTGTCAAAATTTTGTGTGGCCGCCATTATTTTCCAGCACACTACCTTAACCCTCTTGGGCATGGAGTTCACCAGAGCTTCACAGGTTGCCACTGGAGTCCTCTTCCACTCCTCCATGACGACATCACAGAGCTGCAGAATGTTAGAGACCTTTCGCTTTTCCACCTTCCGTTTGAGGATGCTCCACGATGCTCAATAGGGTTTAGGTCTGGAGACATGCTTAGCCAGTCCATCACCTTTACCCTCAGCTTCTTTAGCAAGGCAGTGGTCGTCTTGGAGGTGTGTTTGGGGTCGTTATCATGTTGGAATCCTGCCTTGCGGCCCAGTCTCTGAAGGGAAGGGATCATGCTTGACTTCAGAGTGTCACAGTACATGTTGACATTAATGGTTCCCTCAATGAAATGTAGCTCCCCAGTTCCGGCAGGACTCATGCAGCCCCAGACCATGACACTCCCACCACCATGCTTGACTGTAGGCAAAACACACTTGTACTCCTCACCTGGTTTCCGTGACACACTAAACACCATCTGAACCAAATAAGTTTATCTTGGTCTCATCAGACCACAGGGCATGGTTCCAGTAATCCATGTCCTTAGTCTGCTTGTCTTCAGCAAGGTGCGGCTTTCTTGTGCATCATCTTTTAGAAGAGGCTGCCATGCAGACCAATTTGATGCAGTGTGCAGCCCATGGTCTGAGCACTGACAGGCTGACCCCCCCACCCCCTTAACCTCTGCAACAATGCTGGCAGCACTCATACGTCTATTTCCCAAAGACAACCAGGATATGACGCTACACATGTGCACTCAACTTCTTTGGTCGACCATGGCGAGGCCTGTTCTGATTGGAACCTGTCCTTT
Organism: Glandirana rugosa; assembly: GCA_018402905.1. Taxonomy (NCBI): domain Eukaryota; kingdom Metazoa; phylum Chordata; class Amphibia; order Anura; family Ranidae; genus Glandirana; species Glandirana rugosa. The sequence goes on from BLSH010102793.1 coordinate 179,288, forward strand.
TACACCGCTGTATTGTCTTGGCAGCCCAGTTTCAGGGTCTTGGCAATCTTCTTATAGTCTAGGTCATCTTTATATAGAGCAACAATTATTTTTTTCAGATCCTCAGAGAGTTCTTTGCCACGAGGTGCCATGTTGAACGTCCATTGACCAGTATGAGAGAGTGAGAGCGATGACAACAAATTAACACACCTGCTCCCCATTCACACCTGAAACCTTGTAACACTAATAAGTCACATGGCACAGGGGAGGGAAAATGGCTAATTGGGCCCAATTTGGACATCTTCACTTAGGGTGTGCTCACCTTTGTTGCCAGTGGTGTAGACATGAATGGCTGCGTGTTGAGTTATTTTGAGGGGACAGCACATTTACAGTGTTCTACAAGCTGTACACTCACTACTTTACATTGTAGCAAAGTGTCATTTCTTCATTGTTGTCATGAAAAGATATAATAAAGTATTTACAAAAATGTGAGGGGTGTACTTGTGAGATACTGTATATATATATATATATATATATATATATATATATATATATATATATTGTGGGAGATTAGCTTGTGGGGATCAACTTTCCTGAGGAAAATAGTCAGCGTGCAGGCAACTTTCTTTATATCAGGCGGCTTGCTAGGTTTATTGGTAAAAGGTTTGCAGGTAAAAAACATAAAATAATTCCTTGACGTCTGGCGCTAAACTAAACAGTATAGATTCCTCACTATACAGTGTGGGGCTTGTCCCCGACACGCACAAAACATAAGCAAAAATGCAAACGTTGTTTTTAAAGTCCAAACAAACACAGAGCTCCCTCAGATCCCTCTCTGAGTTCCAGGTAAGAGGTAGAGTGTGTTCTCTTCCTGGTTATTTAAGCCACCTGCTGGTTGACTCCAGTGGAAACTCCGGACCAGTGCCAGCCCTGCCACTGTGGCTGGTAAAGTCTGGACTCTGTTTAATCCAGTCCATATGAACGCATACAAGGCGACAGGTAGCGTCCGTCTACCACATGACCTCGCATACCATCACATATCCTCCCCCTCTGCTCAAGCCCCTGCGGCTGAGCAGCTGTCCCAACCATACAGTGGACCCAGGAGAGGGCATCCGCATTGTTCTGGAGTCTTCCCGTCTGGTGTTCCACTGTGAACTTAAATGGCTGTAGAGCCAGGAACCACCTAGTCACTCGACTATTTTTCTCCCTTTTGTCACACATCCACTTCAGGGGGGCATGGTTGGTGACTAGCCTAAACGACCTTCCTAAAAGGTAGTACTTCAGCACCTCTAAGTCCCACTTGATAACCAGGCACTCCTTCTCCACAATGGCATAGTTTCTCTTGTGCCTGTTAAGCTTCCTGCTTAGGTAGACAACTGGAAGCCCCTTACCGTCTCTGATCAGGGAGAGAACCGCACCTAGTCCCACCTCAGAGGCATTTGTCTGTACAACAAACTCCTTTGTGAAGTCCGGAGTCATGAGCACCGGTTGTACACAAAGGGCTTGCTTCAATTTCTGGAATGCCTTCTCGGCTTTGGGATGCCACTTAACCATGCCTGACCCTCTCCCCTTCATCGGTTGGTCAGAGGGACGGCAATGGTGGCAAAGGCAGGTATGAACCGTCTGTAATACCCTGTAATCCCCAGGAAGACACAAACTTGTTTTTTATTCACCGGTTGATGCCATTTTTGAATTTCCTCGATCTTCTTGGTCTGGGGCTTGATCAGTCCCCGACCAATAACATACCCAAGGTATTTGGCCTCCTCCAGGTCTATGGCACACTTTTTTGGGTTGGCTGTTAAACCTGCTACCGTAAGAGAATCTACGACTGCTTGTACTCAGGCAGATGCGATTCACAATCTGGTCTGTAGATGACCACATCATCCAAAGAGGAGGCTGCATAGGGGCGATGCAGCCTCAAGGTTTTGTTCACCATTCTCTAGAACAGTGGTTCTCAACTCCTGTCCTCGGGACCCACTAACATGCCAGGTTTGCAGGATATTTGAAATGCATCACAGGTGATATCATTTGCTGCTCAGTGATTGCAGTATTCTAGTCTGCATCTCCCCTAGGCCTGTTGGTGGGTCCTGAGGACAGGAGTTGAGAACCACTGCTCTAGAAGGATGCAGGGGCCCCATGCAGACCAAACGGCATTCACTTGTACTGGAAGGACCCCTCCGGGGTAGAAAAGGCTTTGTTTTTTCTTTTGTTGACTCCTTTAGGGGGATCTGCCAGTAGCCCTTAGTTAGGTCTAGGGTTGTTATGTACCGGGCACCTCCCAACCTATCCACAAGTTTGTCAACCCGCAACATTGAGTATGCGTCAAACTTAGACACGTTATTTAGGTTCCTGAAATCGTTACAGAACCTGATAGGCTTTGGGATCAACACTATGGGGCTCGACCAGGCGCTGTGGGACTCATCATGTCTAACTCCAACATGGTTTTTATTTCCTTTGCCACCGCCTCCTATCTAGCCTCAGGTATTCGGTAGGGTTTTACATTTACGCGGACCCCTGGTTCCGTAATTATGTCATGTTGTAGTACAGTGGTCAGTCCGGGTAGGGGAGAGAAAAAAAACTCTATTTTTACGGATAAATTCCTTAGCATTATTTTGTTGTGTCAGTGACAAGGACTCAGTTATGGGGGCGTCCGGGGTCATGAATATCCTGTCCTCTTGCGAAGTGGGCACTGCCAATAAACTCTCTCTGTCTTTCCACGGTTTTAAGAGATTCACATGGTAAATTTGCTCAGGTTTCCTTTTCCCTGGCTCGTAAAGTTTGTAGCTCACTTCCCCTACTCTTTCCCTAAGCTCAACGTCCCACATCTCTTTTGCAACACCTAGCAGCCCCCTTGGAAGTCTGCCATACAAGAGTTTAAAGGAGGAATACCTCCTTTAAATGTGGAACCTCTTGTATGGCAAACAGCAACATATCTCAATCTTTCCCATCTTTTTCCACTACCTTTTTCAACATGCTATTGAGCATTTTATTAAACCTCCATTTATTAATTCCATCTGTTTGGGGGTGGTAGACTGAGGTACGGAGATGGGAGATTTTATACAACCTGCACAATTCCTTGGGGACATAAATGGGGTGCTCTGATCCTTTAAGACCTCTTTAGGGATCCCCACCCAACCAAACACCTGATAGTCTTAGCGGAGGTGTTCCGCAAGGGTATGGCTTCCGGATAGCGGGTTGCGTAATCTAGTATTACCAGGATGTGCTGGTTTCCCCTGGCAGATTTTACTATGGGTCCCATGAGATCCATGCCAATTCTTTCAAAAGGCACTTCAATTATGGGCAGTCGAACAAGTGGACTATGAAAATGTGGTGAAGGCCCAGAGAGTTAACACTCAGGGCAGGATTCGCAATACTCTCTGACATCTGCATGCAACCCGAGCCAGAAGAATCTCTGGGTTATTCTCTCCCTAGTCTTCTCCATACCCAGATGTCCCTCCATTACATGCCCATGGGCTAGATCTAGCACCATCCTGCGAAAGGGTTTGGGAACCACTAGCTGTTCCACCTCATCCTCCCCACGTTTCACCACCTGATACAACAAATTATTTATAAGAGCTATGTAGGGAAAAGACACCCCCCAATTAGGGTCCACAGGTTCTCCATCCAAACTACATTCTGTTTACTCTCAGGGTCAGGGTCAAGTTGGTTGGCGGTTTAGGGGTCCCCGTGACTGACTCATTTCCTCAACGCAGCAGGGAGTGCACGTAGATAGCGGTCCATGACCACGTGCTCCACAATCTGGGGACCTGGCAAAGTCTCCGGCATTAGCCACTTCCTGGTGAGGTGGACCAGGTCGAACATCTGCGAGCGGGGTGGCTTGTCGGTGCGGTAGGTCCACTGATTCACCCGTTGGGCCCGGACTGCCATGGTGATCCCTAGGCGAGTATCTCTGCCTTTAGAGTCTCATAGCCCTGGGCCATATCTGGTTCCAGATCAAAGTATGCTTTCTGGGGTTCACCAATCAAGAATGGTGCTAACTGTCCTGCCCACTGTTCTTTTGGCCATCCTTTGCGAAGAGCAACTCTTTCAAAAGTTGTGAGATATGCCTCCATGTCATCCAGGTGTCATCTTCTGCATGTGGTAAGAGGCACGTACAAATTTTGGTTCCACTGCCACGGGAGGTGCGGGCCCCTTCTTTAACTCCACCAAAGCCTATATAAACTGGCGATCCATCTCCTGTTGAGCTGCAACGACCTGCCCAGTTGCTTCCTGTTGAGCCACCTGTTGTGCTGCGATAGTAACCTGGTGACTCTCCTCCCGCTGTGCTGCAGCGGCTTGTGCAACCTGGAGGTTGGTCTCGCGCTGGGCCGCTGTCGCCTGTACCAAGGCCTTCAACATCTCTTCCATTTTGAATAGATGCCCGCTGAATCCACCATGTGTGGGAGATTAGCTCATGGGGATCAACTATCCTGAGGAAAATAGTCAGCGTGCAGGTAACTTTCTTTAAAATCTGGCGCCTTGCCAATTTAATTAGTAAAAGGTTTGCAGCTTAAGGACAAACAAAACAGAAAATAAGTCCTTGCCCTCTGGCGCTAAACTAAACCGTATAGTTTCCTCACTATACGGTGTGGGACTTGCCCCGGACACCGACACAACATAAGCAAAAATGCAAACCTTGTCTTTTAAATTTTAAACAGACACAGAGCTCCCTCAGATCCCTCTCTGAGTTCCAGGTCAGAACTAGAGTGTGGGGGGGGGGGGCGTAGCCAAGATTGGCATGTGAGAAGACGCACTTCTCACAGCTCCGTGCTTGATCCGTGAAACGATCCTCCCCCGGCATCCATAACCCTGTTTTCCCCAGCTGGCTTCAGGCTCCCTGCCCCTCCCAGACCCTGCCGCCGGCCCTCTGCACCTGGAGGAAGACCCATACAGGCTGGATTGGGATGACGGGCTCGGACTCCCAAGATGGCGCCGCCGCGGCCCTAGCTCAACGCACACCACGAGCGCCGGATAAGAGTAAAAAGGGGAGCGGTAAGAAGGCGGGCAAATCCCAGGGGAAAGATCAGCCAAGGGACATGCTGTACTACACCCAGAGGGCTATGGGGACGGTGGCCGGGTGCGGAGGGGAGGCCTTATCCGTTATTAGGCCTCTGGGAGGTGGCGATCAGATGGAAGAGGGACAGAGTAAGGCCACAGGCCCTGATAACTTTGCTGCAGAGACATCACACTCTCCCACCCCCCCTACGGGGGACTCACAAGAGCTTGAACAGCCCACACTAGCTGAAATATTGCGGGCGGTACATGTGTGTACGGCCTCAGTAAACACCCTGAAAGACCAGTTTGGAGGCCTTAGAGAGGCGGTCTCTCTGCTGAGGCAAGATTTGCAAAAGGTCCGTGAGAGGGCCACGGCGGTAGAAAGCAGGGTCAGTGACATTGAGGACATAATCCCCCAAACAGCCCGGGAAGCCCAGACAGCTCACAGGATGGCTCAGGAGCTGGCCAACAGAGCAGAAGACACGGAAAATCGCCTGCGCAGGAAAAATATCCACCCCAATATAGTTGGGCTCCCGGAGAGGACTGAGGGAAAGGACCCCACCACTTTCATGGAACAGTGGCTTGTGGAGGTCTTTGACAGGGAGGCCTTCTCTCCATTCTTCACAGTGGAGCGGGCCCACAGGACCCCGGGCCGCCCTCTACCCCAGGGAGCATCTCCAAGACCAATGCTGGCCCGGCTTTTGCATTACCGAGACCGGGAGGCAGTACTGCGATGTGCCCGGGAGCCGGTGAATGTGCAATACAACGGGGTGCGGGTGTCATTCTACCCGGACTTCTCCGCAGAGGTCCAGAGGAGTCTAGCCAAATTTGGGGAAGTGAAGCGGCGCCTCCGCTCCCTACAACTACCCTATGCCATGCTCTATCCGGCTAAGTTGCATGTTACGGCTGAAGGTCAGGCCCAATTTTTTGAGTCGGCAAGAGATGCGGCCGCATGGTTGGACCAAAATGAGCAGGCCCTACGCCATCGCTGTGCTGGAGCAGATGGAGATTGACTCAGTTACATGTCATATTGCCACTACTTGATGTGCACAGCTACTTGATGAGTGCCTATGGAGGCCAGAATACTTCTTCAACAGCAGCTCGTTTACCCTTTGCCGGGGGACGTTATATTTCTACCAGCGTCAGGAACTCCACAGTGACTCTAAGGACTAGTGCTTAGTGCAATGAGACGACAAACTGTCTGCCTACTGCAAAGTTGTGTTAGAGTTAGTGGACCTGCCCGATTGGCGGTTCTTGATGGTACGGAAACTTTTTTCCCCGCTAATTATCTGATGGTTGCTCTTTCCAATTGCAGCAGTACAAAAGTGCAATAGTTTTGAACAAACAGTAGTTTGAAAACAGCAGGAGTTTGGAGACAGCCAACTCTATTTGATTAGTGCCTGTGTTTGAATTTAAGTAAATCTCTCTTTAAAGATGTTTGGTTTACTTCAGTGCAATACTTGTTTGGCATTTATTTTTCGTGGTGCTTTGTGGAAGCTGGGATGCTGTCCCCCCATTTGTATGCAGGTTTCTAGTCTACGTGATGACATTGCCTGTCTAAATTCCTTGGTTTGTGCTCTGCAGTCTGAGATCAGGAGGTTGTCTAAGCCAGTTTGTTGTGTTGAGCTGTTTTGCAATAATCCACCTCTTCCTCAAAGACTGCGCAGGAGAAGGGCAGTGTGGACAACTGTTGGGTCTGGAAGAGTAAGGCCTGTGGACCATAAACATGTAGCTTTTGGTTTGACACTGCATAACCCCTATAGTGTTCTTTCTGAGCTAGAAGCAGATACAAAGGCTGCAAACATAGCTGCTTGTGAGATTGGCAACCCTTCTCTGCACATGGAGGAGCTTGAGAAAAAAAATGCAATTCCAAAAGTAATCGTTTTCGCGGGGGGTGAGTGTTTTGATACACAGATCCCTGGACTACCAGGAGTATGATGTCAGGGTGGATCCTGAGGAAGATTTGTATTTTTACATTGCCGGATAGGTATACTAAAATGTGTATTGGCATGTGTATATATACCTCCACCGTTTGACGCTCGGGTGCTCCTGTTCTCCTGGATTTTTTTGAGGGGAAGCCAGATCTCCCTTTGCTGATTATAGGTGATTTTAATTGCTGGCTGAATCCTGTGCTCGACAAGCACCCGTGCCCGGGGGCTCCCACCTCGTTAAGGGAGACTCCCCTGGCGCGACTGCTTCGCGAGGTGGGGTGGATGGATTTGTGGAGACATAGAAATCCCTCTGTGAGACAGTTTTCCTGTTTTTCCAAATCCCATGGCTCTCTATCTAGGATTGATTTGGTGGTGGGGAACTCGGCGATGCTCTCTTCAGTCTCGGAAATCTCATATAAACCCAGATGTGTCTCAGACCATTCACATATGGTAGTGTATCTCACGGTCGCCCTGGCGTCCTTGCTGCCCAGGGCTCCGTGGAAATTTAATGCCTTTTGGCTAAAACTTTTTACAACTCATGAAGAGCTGGAACGGAGCATCAGGGGGTTCTTTATTCGCCATCATGGGGCGGTGCTGGAGGGTTGGGAGGAGTTTAAGCCTTACCTTTGGGGCTTGATCAGTGCTGAAATTAAAAAGATCAACAAGCACTCGGAGGGACTAAGGGGAGAACTGGAGGCACGGGTTCACTCCCTGGAGATGCAATATGTGCAGGATCCCACTGATGACGCTAGAGAGGCTTGGCAGTCGGCTCAGGCTGCATATGAGCACCTGCTGGCCTTGATGGCTGATAAAAAGAGATGTTTCTCAAAATTAGCTTTCTTCGAGGAGGGGGAGACAACAGGCCGTCTTCTGGCCAGAATAGCTGGGTCGGAGCAACGCTCCTTGTCCATTGGGGCGGTAAAAAATGACAGTGGGAAACTGGTGCACTCACCTGACCTGATACTGCAGACACTGGCAGGTTTCTATGAGGCCCTGTACCAGCCGGCCTCAGACTGGAGGTCCCGGAGGACCTGATCGCATATTTAGCAGGGATAAACTTCCCACGACTTAATGAGACTCAATGTAGGGAGTTAGATTCCCCAATCACACTTGAGGAGGTACAGGTGGCGGTGGGAGCATTCCCTAACTGTAAAGCCCCGCGTGAGGATGGTATTCCTATGGAAATTTAAAAACAGTACTCTGAGACACTACTGCCTAGGTTGCTAGGGGTGTTCAGTGCAGCAAGGGAGCAACATGCTCTACTGCCCTCTATGTCTAAGGCTGACATAGTGCTGATATTGAAACCAGGCAAAGATCCAGTGGACCCGGCCTCGTATAGGCCGATTTCACTGCTGCAAACAGACATCAAGATACTGGCTAAAGTGTTGGTCCTTAGATTAAATAAGGTTATTACGGCCATTATTCACCCAGACCAGGTAGGTTTTATGCCTAACAAATCCAGGACGGTGAAGTTGAGAAGGCTGTTTCTTAATATGCAGTCACTAGCGGACAATGTTGGACATAGGGCCCTGCTCTCGCTGGACGCCATGAAGGCCTTTGACAGCATTGAGTGGCCTTATCTATGGAAGGTGCTACGGCGGTTTGGCTTTGGGGAGAGTTATGTCTCCTGGGTGTGATTATTGTACTATCGGCAGCCATACGTGAGGCGGGCAGGATGTCCCTTCCCTTTGAGTTGAGGAGAGGCACCAGGCAGGGGTGCCCTTTGTCATCCCTGCTGTTTGCCTTGGCCATAGAACCCCTGGCAATTCAGATTAGGGAGCACTCAGGCATAACCGGCTTCTGCTATAGCAATAGGAAGGAGAAGGTGATGCTTTATGCTGACGATACCATGATTTTGTTAGGAGAAACAGAGCAGTCACTAAAAGCGGCAATGCAGACTATCGTCCAATTTGGCAAATTTTCTGGCTTGAAAATAAATTGTACTAAGTCTGCCTTGATGCCACTGGATGGAGACCAGTTGCAGCGGGGAGCCACGGTGGGGGACATTCCTATTGCCCATTCCCTTAAATATCTTGGGATCTGGGTGACCCCACAAATTAGAGATTACAGTCTACTTAACATTGCCCCCCCTCTTGGCGCGTTTTCGGACGCGTGTGAAAACCTGGAACAACTTGGGTCTATCAGTTGTGGGCAAAGCAAACCTCATTAAGATGATCCTCATGCCCCAATTATTATATATGTTACATAACTCACCCGTGGTAATCCCACTAAAAACTTTTAGGATAGTAAACTCGATCTACCGTACATTACTGTGGAAAAACCGCCCACCTAGAATAAAGCTGGAGCAGCTGCAGCGCCCTAAGGATAATGGGGGTCTCGCATTGCCAAATCCATGGCTGTATTATCTGGCCGCACAATTGCAGCACTTGATAGGTACTATGGTTGAGGAAGGGGGACACACTGACAGGGACCTAAATGCTGCTCATATGGTTATGCTACACACGGTGGGAGGTAGTTCTATCTCGACTGCCCTGGGGGTGGGGACGTTTGGGAGGCCCCAAAAAGCTTTCCCAACATACAACTTAATACAGAAAATATGGAACAAGGTCAAGTACATTCAGGGGGTGACAGGATTTACGGAATTTAGCCCTATCTGGTCTAACATAGCCTACCCTGAGCTAGCTAAACTTCAAAATGCAACCAGGTGGAAAAAATACGGTATTGTATATTTGAGGCAAATCTTCCATAATCTTCCAAAAGCTGCTCTCATTTGCGGCCCTAAGGGAGAAGTTTAATCTGCCAGTATCTATGCATTTTTACTACATGCAATTGAACCATGCAGTACATGCCCAGGGGAAGACTACAGACTGGTCTCTGTCTACTGCACCGCTATTTGCACAGCTTGGAGGGGCAGACACCTCTAAGGGGTTTATATCTCAAAGCTATACCACTCTACTCCGTTTGTATCTTGAAAAGTATCCCTCGAGAGCCAGACCGAAGTGGGAACTGGATGTGGGGCCGCTTGATGAGGGCCAGTGGGAGGAGGCCCTACAGGCAGTGACCGGTTGCTCCCTGAATGTGACGCAGAGACTGACTCAACTATACACTCTCCTGAGAGTCTACTACCCCCCCCACAGGTTACATGGTATGGGACTGCTATCCACCCCAACTTGTACTAGATGCAAAAGAGACCATGGGGACCTGATTCATATGCTGTGGCACTGCCCCAAGCTCCATGTGTACTGGAGGGGAGTAGTTGACACGGTGAATACGGTGTTCCAGGTTTCAGTACCTTTAGACCCTAAACAATGTTTGCTTAACCTTCTGGATGAGTTTGAGTGGGGGCACCATATCTGTGTGGCTCTTACTAGAACTCTTTTTCTAGCCCGTATAATGATCATGGTACACTGGAAGTCTGAATCCCCCCCCCGACAGTTGGGGAGTGGGTGGCAGCGGTGGGTAACACCCTGAGAATGGAAAAAATTATTTATCAGCATAGGGGTTGTGCTTCTAAGTTTGAAAAAATATGGGGAAGATGGCTGGAGGTGCCGGGGCTTGCCCCGGCGGATTTGATCATGGATAGACTGTTGGGCATGCATATGGTGTAAAGCCGAGACTTAAAATGTGGAATTGGTTAAGACCTGTACACTGTATTACAAATGTGGACTATGTTGCTGCCATTACATGCTTGTCTGGATTGTGAAAAATTCAATAAAAACACTTTTTTCTGGGTAAAAAAAAAAAAAGAGCTAGAGTGTGTTCTCCTCCTGGTTATTTAAGCCACCTGCTGGTGGACTCCCGTGGACCACAAACTCCGGACCGGAACCAGCCCTGCCACGGTGGCTGGTAAAATCTGGAGCAGACTCTATTTAATCCAGTCCATATGAACACATATGAGGCAAAGGGTAGCATCCGTCTGCCACTTCGCCTCGCATACCGTCGCAATATATATAGTCAGGTCCATAAATTTTAGGATATCAACACAATTCTAATCTTTTTTGGCTCTATACACCACCACAATGGATTTGAAATGAAACAAACAAGATGTGCTTTAACTGCAGACTTTCAGCTTTAATTTGAGGGTATTTACATCCAAATCAGGTGAAAGGTGTTGGAATTACAACAGTTTATATATGTGCCTCCCACTTTTTAAGGGACCAAAAGTAATGGGACAGATTAACAATCATAAATGAAACTTTCACTTTTTAATACTTGGTTGCAAATCCTTTGCAGTCAATTACAGCCTGAAGTCTGGAATGCATAGACATCACCAGACGCTGGGTTTCATCCCTGGTAATGCTCTGCCAGGCCTCTACTGCAACTGTCTAAAGTTCCTGCTTGTTCTTGGGGCATTTTCCCTTCAGTTTAGTCTTCAGCAAGTGAAATGCATGCTCAATCGGATTCAGGTCAGGTGATTGACTTGGCCATTGCATAACATTCCACTTCTTTCCCTTAAAAAACTCTTTGGTTGCTTTCGCAGTATGCTTTGGGTCATTGTCCATCTGCACTGTGAAGCGCTGTCCAATGAGTTCTGAAGCATTTGGCTGAATATTAGCAGATAATATTGCCCGAAACACTTCAGAATTCATCCTGCTACTTTTGTCAGCAGTCACATCATCAATAAATACAAGAGAACTAGTTCCATTGGCAGCCATACATGCCCACGCCATGACACTACCACCACCATGCTTCACTGATGAGGTGGTATGCTTTGGATCATGAGCAGTTCCTTTCCTTCTCCATACTTTTCTCTTTCCATCACTCTGGTACAAGTTGATCTTGGTCTCATCTGTCCATGGGATGTTGTTCCAAAACTGTGAAGGCCTTTTTTTAGATGTTGTTTGGCAAACTCTAATCTGACCTTCCTGTTTTTTTGGCTCACCAATGGTTTACATCTTGTTTTGAACCCACTGTATTTACTCTGGTGAAGTCTTCTCTTGATTGTTGACTTTGACACACATACACCTACCTCCTGGAGAGTGTTCTTGATCTGGCCAACTGTTGTGAAGGGTGTTTTCTTCTCCAGGGAAAGAATTCTTCGGTCATCCACCACAGTTGTTTTCCCACGGTCTTCCGGGTCTTTTGGTGTTGCTGAGCTCACTGATGCATTCTTTCTTTTTAAGAATGTTCCAAACAGTTGATTTGGCCACACCTAAAGTTTTTGCTATCTCTCTGATGGGTTTGTTTTGTTTTTTCAGCCTAATGATGGCTTGCTTCACTGATAGTGACAGCTCTTTGGATCTCATATTGAGAGTTGACAGCAACAGATTCCAAATGCAAATAGCACACTTGAAATGAACTCTGGACCTTCTATCTGCTCCTTGTAAATGGGATAATGAGGGAATAACACACACCTGGCCATGGAACAGCTGAGCAGCCAATTGTCCCATTACTTTTGGTCCCTTAAAAAGTGGGAGGTACGGGGGGCGTGGCTAGCTGTCGGCGGAGATGGCCGACTAAGAGCAGAGCTTCGGAGCAGAACGGCGGGATATTAGCGACTATGGCTTCCCAGAGCCACAATTTCAACCCCTACCATCTACAGCAAATACCGGGAGTCAAGGCAGACACGTCCTGCAAGAGAAAGGACGCGCACAAGCCGAAGAAGCTGACAGCTTTCTTCGGCCTACCACACCAGGCACACAGCCAAGTTGGCGCAGGCTCCTTCTTCACGCCACACACGCGGCTCCCTACAGAGAAGGATAAACGATGCAACGACCGGCCCCAGCAACTCCGCAAGTAAGGATCACCACAATCCTCCAGTCCTCTGTCGGGTAGTCCAGAAAAAAACAGATTTAAACTGAGTGACCAACCTGAGGTGAGTCCGCTCACCGGGAATTACATGAATCCATCACTGCATTCCCTACTAGCAATCAGCCTGTGCTGGAAACAACACTTAAGGACATGCTAGTATCATTAAGGAGCACCATTCATGCCGATATGTTATCTTGCATGCAAAAATTTGCCAGTGAAATTGCAGTGGTGGAAAACAGAGTCTCGCATATAGAAAATAAGATGGGAGAATTTGCGGACATGATTAATGATCTAGTGGATGCTAATGAGGCTCAGGATTCCAATTACTTGTGGGTCAAAGTGAAATTAACAAATTTAGAGGATAGAAGCAGACCAAACAATATTAAAATCAGAGGTGTACCAGAATCAGTTGGGGACTCAGCATTAAAGGCGTATGCAGAGGAGCTATTTACATCCATGCTGCCAACCCTGTCACCTACTGACCTCATCATTGACAGAATGCATTGTCTCCCTAAGCCAGCTTTTATCCCAGATCAGGTTCCTCGGGATGTAATCCTGAGGTTGCACTTTTTCCACATAAAGGAGCAAATAATGCAAACATCCCGCAAACTGCGGAGTCTACCAGAACCCTACGACAATTTACAATTGTTTATGGACTTCTCCCAATATACTATGCAGCTTAGGAGAAATCCGAACACAATTACTAAAACACTGCTTAATAATATTTCCTATCAATGGAAATTTCCTACCAGGCTGGCTATCCAATGGAAGGGTACTTCCTACATAATCTCCTCCCTGGAAAAAGGCCTAAAGCTGCTGAAAACATGTGATATTATCCCGTTGCGAACCCCTCCATCAAGCCCAAAAGCTTGGAGACAAAACACCCGGAGGGGGTCTCAAGAAAGATTATCACAGCATGCTGAGGGATAAGGATTTCTCTGACTCCTTTCACTACCTCGATCTGCCTTTTCAGTCTTCACTCTATTCTAAAATCAATATTATCCCAAAATCCCTGCCTGTTCTGCACCATACTATGGCTGCTAGCTGAACTTTACAAGTTTTGTACTACCCCTCTTAATCTGAGCAGTACACACTGCACACTGGTTTAATCGACCCTTCTTTTATATTGTTGACAACAATAATTGCTTTGAACCTGTTCTTGTTTATTTCTTTTGTTTGACTGAGCAGTATATATCTCCTCCACTGAAATTCTACATTCAACAAAGTAAACAGCACATCCAGTGGTTCCATCAGAAGACACCAGAGGTCGCTCTAGAACTGCATTTGAATTCTACTTCAACTAACAGTGAGTACTTTTATGCAATATCCTACTACCCACAATGGGAGTCAAGCTACTTTCCATTAATGCGAAGGGTTTGAACCACCCCATTAAAAGGGCCTCATTATGGAAGGAAGCTGAAATCCACAAAAGTGACAACCTCCTTGTACAGGAAACACATTTCCACAAACAAAAATCCCCTTCATGTACAAACAAAAACTTAACGCACATCTTCAAATCCTGTATGGCGGCAAAAAAAAGGGGCGTTATGACAGCGATTAAGGACACAGTTGCATTTAAGCTACATGAAGCAATAATACACCCAGAAGGCCGCTTCATCATACTGGTTTGCAATATTAATTCAACTTCATACACCTTGGTGAACACGCACGTCCCAAACCAACACCAAGTACGTTACCTTAACTCCCTCCTACGGAAAATCAAGAAATGCCAGAAGGGCTCTCTCCTCATTGGCAGAGACCTCAACATAATTGCGGATTCCACAATGGATTCAACTGCTGCCAAATCCAGAAACCCTGCGACCCTACGAGACTTTCTTATGTCCCACGACCTATACGACATATGGAGGTGCCAACACGCCAGTGAAAAGGACTACTCCTTTTTCTCAATATGCCATGGAACATATTCCCGCATAGACTATTTTTTATCAGATCAATGGCTTTTACAAAAGGTCTTAAAATCTACTATTAATGTGATCATATGGTCTGACCATGCCTCAATCTCACTGGTACTAACTGACTCATACCCCTCGGATTCCTCGTTTGTGTGGAGGATGAATTCCTCAATTCTCCAGACCACACGGACGAAAAACCACATTGAGGAGAATCTTGTGGAATTTTTTAACAATAACACTAACTCTGTGGACAGTCCAATGATACTATGAAATGCTCACAAGGCTTTCATTAGAGGAGTCTGCATCCAAATAGGAGCACAGGAGAGGAGGAGGAGACAGCAGCAGTTTAGTTCCATCACTTCCAATATTTCTAAATTGGAAGCTGACAATAAAAAAAACCCCTCCCCAGTAATCATCAAAAACTATCTGAACTAGGTTAGGAGCTTAAAGAACTACTCCTACACCAATTCGAAAGGTCCACCCAAAGATTAAAAATGATATACTACTCCACATACAACAAAGCTGGAAAGCTTTTAGCAAGGAAACTCCAGGGACACCGTTCTAAAACAGAAATAGCCTCACTATTACACCCTGACTCTAATATACCAACCTATGATCCGAAAGGAATAGCCAATGCCTTTAGCTCTTATTACAGCTCTCTCTACAACTTACATGAAGATGCAAGCACACCTCAACCCACACCTCAAGACATAAACAATTTTCTCCGCCAAATTCACCTTCCCAACTTAACAAAACAACAATGTGATACCCTTAACACACCCTTCACAATCACAGGAATCATTAAAACCTTCAATACACTTCCTAATAACAAATCCCCAGGTCCTGATGGCCTCATAGGAGAGTATTATAAGATATTTCAAAATCAATTGAGCCCAAACCTATGCCATGTATTTCAGAATGCCCTGGCCTCCTCCTCCCTCCCCTCAGAAATGTTAGAAGCGTTAGTGGTTACACTGCTAAAACCAGGGAAAACACCGGATAGAGGACAAAATTATCGTCCAATTTCATTGTTAAACAACTATGTTAACCACTTCCATACAGGACACTTACACCCCCTTCCTTACCAGACCAATTTTCAGCTTTCAGCACTCTCACACTTTAAATGACAATTACTCAGTCATGGTACACTGTACCCAAACAAAATTTTTATCATTTTTTTCTCACAAATAGAGCTTTCTTTTGGTGGTATATAATCACTGTTGGGTTTTTTTCAATATAAGTGAAAAAGTAGCGAAATTTTTGAAAAAAAAAACACTTTTTTCTAGTTTGTATTGAAAAATTTTGCAAAAAAGTAATTTTTCATAAATTTGGGCGATAATTTATACTGCTACATATCTTTGGTAAAAATAACCCAAATTAGTGGATAATATTTATTCTCTGTGAAAGTTATAGAGTCTACAAGCTATGGTAAAAAAAAAGTTTTTAAAGCGATGAAAAAGTGAATATAACTTTTTTTGGGTTGTCACTAATATATGGTGGTTTTCTTTCGAGATAAACACTCTTTTTTTACTATTTTTAAAACAAACCCATGTCACATGGTACTGACTCATTAACAGTAAATTTCACACTCTCACGACTTTCGACTTTTAACCAGACCATTCCTTCCCCCACATTCACAGGACATACCTTCACCAATTGTATCAACAAATTGTTACTTTAACCTGCTATTAAAACAGGAGATAGGCCACAAAAGGGACCAAAATCGTCACATTGGTGATTGCGAAGATTGTAAA
>BLSH010102793.1:202055-214906 GCA_018402905.1 Glandirana rugosa
TGGTCTCTCCACCCAGAGGTGTTCAATCAGATTTGCCGCAGATGGGGGACGCCAGACGTGGATCTCATGGCGTCTTGATTCAATCACAAGGTGGAGACCTTTGTGTCCAGAACGAAGGATCCGTTGGCAGTGGCCATGGACGCTCTGGTGGCCCCCTGGGGCCATTACCGTCTTCTGTAAACTTTCCCTCCGATAAAACTGCCTCCGTGATTGATACGCAGGATAGTGGCGGAGGGGATACCAATAATCCTGGTGGCTCCAGATTGGCCTCGGCGCACTTGGTACGCCGACGTGGTGCACATGGTGGCAGATACCCCTTGGCGGCTCCTGCTGCGAGACGACCTTCTGTCTCGGGCCCATCTTGCACCCTGCTTTACCCTCGCTGGTTTTGACAGCTTGGCTATTGAGTCCCAGGTGCTAAGAGACAGGGGAGTCGCTGACTCAGTGATCCCTACGTTGTGGTAGGCTTGCAAGTGTACTTCCCACAAGATTTACCACCACACCTGGAAGGCTTATATAGTTTGGTGCGAGGCGGAGGGTCATAACCCTCGCTCTGATGTCGTGTCCAGAGTCCTGACTTTTTTGCAGCAATGCCTGAACAAAAACCTGGCTTTGAGCACACTCAAGGGCCAGATATCGGCTCTGGCGATTCTTTTTCAGAGACCTTGGCTTTGCACTCGTTGATTCGTACCTTTGTACAAGGTGTGCGACATGTGGCGCCTCGGGTGAAGGCTCCGAGGGCTTTGTGGGATCTGAATTTTGGTGCTTTCTGTACTTCAGAAACCGCCATATGGGAATATCAGGGAGATTTCCTTACAATTGCTGTTGCAGAAGGTGGCCTTTTTAGTTGCCATCACTATCGTGCAAGTCTCCCTACCTGGTCCTACATAGGGACAAGGCGTTCTTGCGACCCTCTCCTTCATTCCTTCCGAAGGTGGTTTCTTCCTTTCACATTAATGAAGATATTGTCCTTCACTCAAAAGAGATTGAGTTGCATACTTTGGACGTAGTGAGGGCCTTACGAGTGTACTTGGCTGCTACAGCTTCTTTTCAAAAAGCTGATGCCTTGTTTGGCTGTCAGAGGGCCCGCGCACAGGGTTGGCGGCCTCGTTGGCTATGATTTCTCGTTGGATCAGACAGTCCGTGACCCATGCCTATTCTGTTCGGGGCAAGGTTCCCCCTTTTCTGGTCACGGATCATTCTACCCGGGCTGTTAGCACTTCCTGGTTTCTCAGGCATCAGGTCTCGGTGTCGCAGGTGTGCAAGGCGGCCACTTGGGCCTCGGTTCACACTTTCACTAAGTTTTATAGGTTGCTGTGCTTGCATCTTCGGATGCTGCTTTTGCCCGCAAAATTTTGCAGGCGGCAGTGTAGGTGCGTCTGGCGCTTCCTTAGAGGTTCAGTTGGATACTGTTAGCGTTTACCCACCCCTCTTTTTGACACAGCTTGGGGACACCCCCACACGTAATGGAGAGCTGCGTCTGTCAGTGAACGATAGGAGAAAAAGGGATTTTATTAAAACTTACCGTAAAATCCTTTTCTCCGAGTTCACTGACAGACGCAGCACCCACCCCTCTGTGCTCTGTTCTTGTACGGCTTGTGTACGAACTGAAGAGCTATGCTATGAGGGGGTTTATGTGGGAAGAGAGGATGGCCCCCATGGGAGGGGCCAGCTGTTTCTTTTCCCTGCCTAGTTAACTCCTAGTGAGACCAGCATAAACCCCACACGTAATGGAGAGCTGCGTCTGTCAGTGAACTCGGAGAAAAGGATTTTACGGTAAGTTTTAATAAAATCCCTTTTTCCCATCATGCTTCTGGGAGTAATTGTATCCATCAGCCTTGCAATGCCTCATGGGAAATCTAGTTCTACAACAGCTGGAGAGCCACAGGTTCCCTACCCTGCTCTAGACGGACCCCAGCCTAGCCAACTGGAAATGTGTATTTGAGCCATAAGCCAATAATTTTATACCTGAGAAACTTCAATTCTAATGTATAAGCCATCATTGTTATACACCTGCTTGTTAAACTTGATGCCCGATGGGCTATTGTTTGTTTCTATGTCTGTTTGTCTTTTATAATCAATAAAAATATCTTAAAAAAAAAAGAAGTATGGAAGTTCAGGACATGCGGTGATCTGAGGACTCAAGATGCAGGAATTATCACGTTCCTATAGGCCCCCTGTCCCCCTAGAATTTCTCTAGAAACGTTAAAACATGCAGAAAGGGGGCATGGCACTACCCGATTTGCAGGCCTATTATTGGACCGCACAGCTAACTCACATACACCACTGGTTCTTTCCTAACATTGAGAATGCCTTAGTGGCCATACAGGCGGCTGTTATGCACTCATATGAGGCTCTGGTTAATCTACTTTATAGAAATTTACCTTATCCCAGTAAGAGGGCTGAGGTACTAAATCATATAAAATTTTTCATTTATGCAGTCAGAAAATTAAGGCCTCCCCTCTCACCTTGTCACCTAATGCTCCTATGTGGTTCAATGGCAATTTGGCTGAACTTGTTCATCTGCCTGATGTGCACTGCTGGGCCCCTGTAGGACTAAAATATGTGCATCAGCTATTTGATGAGGGGACATATAAAAAAATTTCGGCCCTGGGTGTTACTACTAATTGTTTTTTGGTTTTTTTTTTCTTATGTCCAACTTAGACCCATGCTCATTATGGGCTCTGGAGTGTCCACCTTCAGTCCTCTGTGTTGGAAGCTTTATTATATGACAGTGATCACTCTAAACTGATCTCCAGATATTACTCCCTGTTATTATCTTTGTCAACTCCCAGACTGATTAAGATTAAAACTCCGTGCCAAACTATTATACCTACATTGCAAGATGAAACATGGGAGGCGGTTTTGGGCAATCATTTAACGAGTGTCATAGCTGGCGGTGATAAGGTAATCCAAATGAATTATTTGCACAATTTTGCAGAATATATTTTACTCCATCCTGCTTATATAAGATGGGTAGGTAACACTCTCCTGAATGCTATAGGTGCCATAATGCTATAAGTAATTTTTTTCATATGATTTGGGAGTGTCCGAAAATACGCGGGTTTTGGTCCGAGGTTACCTCCTTCATGGAGACAAAACTAGCGTTACCGGGGGGGCGTGGCTTGAACATGGCCGAGTAAGGATGCATCTCTCTGGAGCTCCTGGCCTCCCCTTACTCGCCCCGGCATACGGAATCATCATCCAATGGCATTCTATCAACAAAAAGACAGAAAACCAAGCCAGCTACTCAGGTAACCCGTTCTAGATCTTCCAAAGGGGACCTACATTGCTTCTTTGCTCAGTTACAGAGCCTGTCTCTGGGAGCCAGAGTGGCGGCGCCACGAGGCCCCGCAACAGAATCACAGGCCTCACGATATGGGCCTACATCCCCATGCAGCTCTGAGACATGGGACTACCTTATGGAGACCCCAGTGGCCTTTTGACTTGTCCCAATGGACCCCTCTAGCCAGTCAGGCACTTTAAGCCTAGACCAGGACCTCCGTGCCATGCTGCCGGCTCTCCCAACGAAACAGGACATTGAGTCAATGATTCTCCGTATAGAGGAGACACACCGCCGGGACATCCAGGCCATCAGGGAGTACGTACAGGTTCTCTCCACCTCGGTGGCCTCTGGAGAGGCAGCTCTCACCTGGAAAATAGGGTGTGTGCACTGGAACACTCCCAGGAATCCTACACAGAAACCGCGGTGGCCCTTCAGCTACTCATGGAAGACCTGGAGGACCGGAGCCGTAGGAACAATCTGAGGCTCCAAGGACTCCCAGAGGCGACGGGTTCGGAGGATCTGGTGTCCACAGTCACCGCCATCTTCCAAAAGATCTACGACCCGGCCCTGCCGGACATCAAAATGGATAGAGTGCATAGGGCACTCGGCCCCAAGTCTACTGATCCTGCCTGACTCAGAGACCTGGTCTGTCGCCTACACAGATTCACCCAAAAGCAGATGATCATCCGCAGGGCCTGGGACCATGGCGACGTAGATTTTGATAGTGCCACCATCCGGATTCTACCAGACTTATCCCGTGCCATGCTACAGCGTTGGGCCATTCTGCGGCCCCTTCTGGAAGAGGCGAGACACCACGGCTTCACCTACCGCTGGGGATACCCACTGTCAGTAACTTTCCAGAAGGATACTACAGCCTTCACCCTGAGGACCCCAGTGGATCTGCCAGCTCTGTTCTCCTTCTTGGGGATGGCTCCCATACAAGTCCCAAACTGGATAGCGATTCTCCAAAGGCCGACAGGCCACTCGGGGGGGGGGGACAACAGAGTCAGACCGTCTCACGGGCACGACAGCAGAGATCATGAAGGAGGGCTCGGGCCCAGTCAACTGAATGCTTATGTGAGTCCTAACGGTCCCTGGAACTTTGATATCCCCTACATCGGTTAATTACTGAAACTTACCCAGACTCCTGAGCATTGGGAGGGACCCCTGCATTGTCGACCCTGAGCGGGGTCTGAACTTTTTGCCTGACGGGGGATTGCCCCCCTCCGGTCCCAGATACTCCGCTTCGCCACATCTGTGCCTCTTCTCCATGATGCGCACACACATAGAGAGACCGATTCCCACCGGCTGCCCCGATCATGAGGCTGCATCCGCTTTGAGTACTACCTGATACCCCCTGCCAAGCCCCTGCATGGATGCTGCCTTTATACCGGAGCAGCTGTGTGTCTGCTCCTGGCGTGCTCCCCCTGGGGTCCCCCGCCGAGATAGACCGAGCTCCTGGCCCACTGTACAGGAATTCACCGCCTCCTACCCCATTGAAGGGCTTTAAAGCTTTGCCTGCCCCATAGATCAAAAGCGCTCCACTACTTGTGAAACGGGGGTGGTGCTGTCCATGGGGGGTGACGCGGGAGAGCCGGTACTTACCTGGAAAATGACATTGAGCGGGGGGGGCACCGCCTCACCTTCGGATGACAGGATTAGCGAACATTGGATTGTTCTGACTATATCACTGAACATGCGGTTGGGACCATCACCCTGCCCATTGACTCCAAAGACAGGTCAACAAGAACCAGAGATCACCGCATGACCCTCGGTGGGGTAAGCTACTACGGGTGCCGCCGGGGGATAGGTCTTACCCTTGTACTATTAAATAGAGGGACAGTTGCTCATAGATGGGAGCTATGGTAGCAGGAGACAGTGACTAGGTGCCTAAGCGGACCGCACCCATCTTATTAACTGGGAAGCAGTTGGCGAATTGGTGACACCAAACCGAGACTTGCCACCACGCGGTTACACTGGGTGGGGGATCCTGGCAAGCTAACTTTTAAAGACAAGTCACTACCGGAAGTGCACCGCTGATAGGGGTAATTTCTTGCTTAATCTGGGTAGTACGGACACTACACCCTTGCTTGGGAGAATCGTGTGAGGCGCCGGATGGGGGGATATGGAAAAAAAGGCTCTTGCAGTTGTTACTATTATTGTTGATGTTATGTATATGTCTTCAATTCATGTTACATTCATGCATGCATATTAGTTGTTCATTATAGTTAATGTCTGGTAATGGCTGGGGCGGGGGGGTATGAAGGTCGGGAGCGCAGGCCTATGCGGGAGAGTGGGTGAAGACAGCCAGAGAGTGAGGCTGTCTTCACCCACTCTCCCACATAGGCCTGCGCTCGTAGCCCAGGTTTTCTGGTGAGCGCAATAGCTAATTTGGCTTTAGAAGCAGTACAACTGGGGGGCATTGTTAGAGTCCCTCCGGTCGTTTGGTACTGCATTCTCTCTCTATCTCACTTCGTACATATTCTTTCCTCCTCCTTTCCCACTTCTTTTTCTCTTCTCTATATTTCTGATTTTCTATTATCCAACCCCCCTTGGTGTCTACCTCTCCCTCAGAGTGGTCCTCTAATCCTTGCTCTCCAACTCCTCTTCCCCCCCCCCCAATCCCCATACCTAACGTAGACAATAGCCAGTATTAAAATAATTTCCCTAAATGTCAAGGGCCTAAATGTACCTGAAAAAAAGCAGAATGCTCCTAAATGACCTAAAACAGGCCCGCGCTAATATCACTTTTATCCAAGAGACACACTTCAGAAACAATACACTCCCAATTCTAAAAAAACAAATTCTACCCTCCTGCCTACCACTCTACCAACCCATCAGCTAAATCCAAAGGCGTATCCATTTTGATATCACAGCACAGTGTTATAGAGGCTAGTGTTATAGATAAGGAGGGTCGGTATGTGTTCCTGAAGGGTCGGATAGGCGACGTACAGGTGACTTTAGCAACTCTATACTCTCCGAATGCATGGCAGGAAATCTTTCTCCCCCGAATCCTAGAACAACTAATGGATTTTAAGGAAGGCCATTTGATTTTGGGTGGTGACTTTAACGTCCCCTTGATTCCGACCGAAGATACATCGGTGGGTTGCACTTCTGTCTCTTCCTCCTTGCGAAAGCGCATAGCACAAGCTCTTCACAGAGCGCAACTGATAGATGTCTGGAGGCTTCAGCACCCAGGAGAATGGGATTATACTTTTTATTCCTCCCCACATAAACTATACACCAGGATCGACTTTTTCATGATCCCACATAGCCAACTACATGCCGTTGCGAGCACGTCGATTGGTAACATATCTTGGTCAGACCATGCACCAATAACTCTAGAGTACATGCTCTTGGAGCTGGAACACTCCAGATCACGCACTTGGGGACTAAATGAAAGCCTCCTGCAAACGCCAGAAGTGGTGACAGAGGTAACAAAAGAACTACATCATTATTTTCAAACTAATGCTCAACCGAACTGCGACCCGGGCAACTTATGGGAAGCCCACAAAACAGTCATCCGCGGACTGCTAATTAAATACGGCGCACAAATCAAAAAAGAATGCGGTAAACAACTGGCCCTATTGCTTGACAAACTACATAGTGTTGAATCCAAACACAAACATTCCCCCATGCCTTCATTGGAGACAGACCTTTTTATGGTACGCAAACAAATTACAGATCTTCTACTCTATAGGGCTAAAGCAGCCCTACAACAGTGCCAGAAATTAAACTACGAGGCAGGAAACAAATGTGGGAGGTTACTAGCCAAGGCAGTTAAGGAACAGAGAGGGGCTTCTTTTATCCCTCAGATCATCGCCTCCTCGGGTCAACCGGCGGACTTGCCTAAAAAAATCACGCACGCGTTTCGTGATTACTACTCAGCCCTATATAACCTACAGACGCAAGCACCCCCACAGACCAATATAGATGAATACATAGTTTCCTCCCTGCTGCCCTCTCTCCCGATAGAAACGCAGATGGAGCTGAATCCCCCACTGACTTTAGAGGAACTACAGAGTGCAGTGAGCAGTATGAAAGCAGGTAAAGCTCTGGGCCCAGAGGGTTTTACACTACAGTACTATAGAACCTTGCTACCGACTCTGGGACCCCATATGATCCAATTATTTAACGCAATTGGCTCAGAGGCTGAGTTTCCATGTTATACTCTCACAGCACACATCTTTGTAATCTACAAGGAAGGAAAGGATCCCCTTTCTTGCAACAGTTATAGGCCTATTTCTTTACTGAATATAGACCTTAAGCTGTTCACCAAGATACTGGCGATGAGACTTTCCCACCATCTCAGAGACCTAATCCATCTAGATCAAGTCGGTTTCATCCCGTCACGAGAGGCAAGAGATAACACGATCAAGGTACTCAATCTAATACATGTAGCAAGCTCCACCCACACACCGTGCGTTTTTCTTGGGGCGGATGCCAAAAAGGCATTTGACCAGGTGAACTGGAACTTTATGTCCTCAGTTCTCCGGCATATTGGAATAGGGGAAACTATGCTTAACTGGGTGACCAAGATTTACTCCTGCCCCACGGCCCAAGTAAAGGTGAATGAGGTCTTATCGGAGCCCTACGCCATCACCAATGGCACGAGACAGGGGGGCCCGCTGTCGCCACTCCTTTTTTGCCCTTTCCTTAGAACCCTTCTTATGCAGAATCCACTTGAACCTAGACATTCAGGGGATAACAGTGGGACAGACTCAACATAAGATATCGGCCTACGCCGATGATCTACTCTTCTCATTGGTAAATCTGGAGATATCTCCCAAACCTCCTTAAAGAATTTGAGCAGTATGGCATACTCGCCAATTTAAAAATAAACTTCTCTAAATTGGAAGCCATGGGCGTTGCGGTCCCCCCTCGTCTCGTGCCGTTGTTACAATCCAACTTCAGCTTCAAATGGTCTACCTCAACATTAAAATACCTGGGCACAATATCCTGGCTAACATATCCCAGACATTTGAGTGCAACTTTCTTCCCCTATTATCCAAGGTAAGAGCTCTGCTGGAGAACTGGAACACGGGTCTCCACTCCTGGTTCGGCAGGAGCAATCTCTTGAAAATTAGCACCCTGCCAAAATTCTTATATTTACTCCAGGCATTACCCATTAAAATACACGCTACCTACTTCAGGCAGGTCCAGACTCTATTCACTCGGTTTGTGTGGGCCAATAAGCATCCACGAGTATCCAGAACATAACTGATCTTCCCGAAAAGATCTGGTGGTCTGGCGCTCCCGGACATTCTTGGATAATACCAGGCAGTACATTTGAGTAGAATAATAGACTGGCACCATCACTGTCAGACCAAACTGTGGATCCAGGTGGAACAAGCCCAGTCTAGTATTCCTCTTAAGAGCGCTCTTTGGTGCTACATCGAACTACCTCCGCAGCTGAAAGCCCATCCTTTGATTGGCACCACATTGCATATAAGCTGGCGGATCTCTACACAGTTGTCCTTCACAACCCAAGATTCTCCCCTTTTCCCCATGTTAGGAAACCCCAGGTTTCCCCCTGGATTACAATCGTCAGAATTCAGGACCCTAGACCAATTCAATTGCTACGTCGCAGCTAAATTTTTAGTGTCCAGCACTTGGCTTCAATTACAGACCTCACTCAACCTGGGGGAGTCTTTCGCCTTCCATTTTGGAGAGCAATACAAATCCATCACTTTTTACACTCGCTACCAAACCCACAAAACTATGGCCGTCGGTTAACCAGTTTTGAAGAATTCTGCGGGGGTTCAGACCCCTTCCCACACGCTCTGTCTCTGATGTACTCTCTACTGATCAACCCCCCTGAACAGTCACAAATTGTCGGCTTGCAGAAATGGGAGGCAGAGCTAGGCATTACCTTTACGGAGGCTCAGGTCCAGAATATCATAAACTTCACTCTTAAACCCTCCATATGTACTAAATTTTAGGAAAAAAACTTCAAAATAAAGACTAGGTGGTAAATGACACCATACCGCTTACATAAGCTTCACCCCAACACCTCTGAACTGTCGCTGCGGGAGAGATAGGGGAACAATGTTACACATTTTTTGGTCATGCCCAAAGTTATCCCAGTATTGGAGAGACGTCCAATCAATCACACAAAAGACTACTGTGTGATTCCCCGCAGACCCAGCTTTCTACCTACTCCATGTCTCCAATATACCAGCTAAAAGATATAAAAGATCTATAGTACGGCACCTACTGAACGTGGCCAAATCCTGTATCCCCTTACTCTGGAAGCATACCGATACCCCAACTGTGACTCACTGGCTGTGCAAAGTAGAGGAAATCAATAGGCTGGAAGACCTAGTCCTGACCTCACAGTACAGTGAGAAATACTGTAAGACCTGGAACCTCTGGAATGTATTTACTCCTTCTGATGAAGGGAAAGCCCTACTGGGAAACTAAATAGGCTTGCATAATATTGGTGTACCAGCTCAGACGATGGTAGCTCCGCACTGCAACCCCCCCCCCCCCTTTTCGTTTCTCTTCCTTTTTTCTCCCATGCTTTTTTGTACTCTCTCCGCTTTTCTTATCTCTATGTCCTAACAACTTTCGGTTTTGCTATCTATATCTGGTAGAAGGAAAATGAGGGGGACGGGATTCATGGAATCGATCACCAGATGTCATCTTTAGCATAAATGAGTCTCACATTGAACTTAGTTTTTGTTTCACCAGTATAAAAGAGACACCTTGACAGAAGTACCTCTCTTAGAACGCATCTGATTGATAAGTTAAAAATTGTCATTGTCAATTCAGAGGTGGTTTCATGTGTCCTGTCTTTTGCTTTATGAAAATAAAATATTTGAAAAAAAAATAGCGTTACCAAATAGATGTAACCCAGTCAGGTGTATCCTTGGTGATCTGGAAGAGTTAGGGATAGCCAGGAAGGTACTGATCCGATTTCTTTTTTTCTATGCAAAAAAGCAATTGCTCTCCAATGGAGGAAACCAGGGCCTCCAACTTTACAGATGTGGGTGGAGTTGGTGAATCAAGCACTGCCCGTGTATAAACTGACCTATATTGTTATCACTCCCTGATTTGTCAACCCCCCACGCACCCAGCTCATACTCCGTTACAGGCCATACTTAGAACTATGTGCCATTGCTTTACGGAAAACGAACACCCCACCTGTCCATTCATATACACCACTTTGGTACAACACCTCCCTACCAGAACTTATGACAATCCCAGACCCAAACTTATGGGTGAGTCGAGGTATTCTGTATATACATCACGTGATGACTCTGAATGGATCTAAAACGTTCCAATCTCTTAAGAAGGAATTCTCCCTCCCCAACTACTTCCTGTTCCGATACCTGCAACTCCGCCATGCCTTACAGACTCAATTCTCGACTACCCCCCTACAATTGGACATTCCTCCGATCCTGACTATAGTTCTAGGCTCCGAACCCACCAAACTGATCTCAAGGCTCTACACATCCTTACGACTCCCACAGGAAAATAAGGTTGCCTATGGAACCAAATACAAATGGGAAACAGTATTGGGTGAGATAGCAGACGGAGACTGGGAGGAGATCCTTGGTAGTGTCAAAACAGTGTCCCCTAAGGTGTCTGACAGGCTCACCCAGCTATACATAATACACTAGGCGTATATCACCCCGGTGAGGCTCGCCCGATTTCAACCCAATCGTAGCCCATTGTGCCCGCTGTGTAACTCCACAGTGGGCACCTTTTTTCATATGATATGGTCGTGTCCAGGTATACAGCCTTACTGGATCCAGATTATCCGCTTCCTGTATGATCTTATGGGATCACCGGTTTCTATGGACCCAAAGCTGTATATTCTTGGATTGCACCCAGACTCGGAGATAGACAAATATTTAACTACCTTTCTTAATGAAACACTGTTTTTGGCGAGAAAAGTGTTCGCCTGCTCCTGGATGCGGTCTCAACCCCCCATTATTCAGGATTGGAAACATGAGGTTAATGTTACCCTTCCGTATAAAAAAAAAATTATCAAAACAGAGGCTGCCCTACCAAATTTTCCAGGATATGGGATAGATGGCTATCAGATGGTGAGACCTGTGAGTAGAGAGATACGCGGGAACAGTGTACATATGGTCTAGCTGGAGGCGTACAGGAATGCTGATCTTTATACAATCGTTTCCACTATATGTGTGCTAACCTAGTCTCACTCATATAATGTAAGCTCAATGGAATCTGCCTCACCTATCTGCCCCTTATTTCCCTCTTTTCTCTCCCTCTGACATTATAATCTTACTTTTCCTCAATGATACGATGATATGTATAAATGCCCTGCAGGATTTGTACTTGTTCTCTACCCTTAATTCTTCAATGACATGTACCCCATGTTCTAAATAGCAATAAAGTTGTTTTACACAATAAAAAAAAAAAAACTGACCTATATTGCCAGAGGATGCACAAACAAATTTGATAAAATACAAAGGGCTATGTGTGCTATTCTCAGGTATACTATGTTTTTTCATATTTTGAATGGAGATAGAACTTTCTGGTAAAATGCCATAGCCAGCAGCTGTTTTGCTTTGATAATAGTGTGTCTTTGTTCTGTTTTTTTTTTGTGTTTTTTAACTAATGCTTATTATCTGGGTATGTAATACATGTGTTGTGGACACAGTATTATCTGTTGCTTATTATACACTGTATGATATATACCCTTTCTTTGGCATATTGTTGATGCTTATGTGAAAACTGAATAAAATACCTTTAAAAAAAAAAGATGCAGGAACTGGTGTATCTGAGAAAACAATATTAGGATGACCACTATTACATCACACTTTATTTCCAACGGTATAGTTCGCTGAAGCACTCAGCTGGCATATAATTTCAACCTTACCATACTTACCTTGCAGCACACGTCTCCTGGAACAAGGGAATTTACCATTTACTTCACCACTTACTATTAATCTTTGAAAGTTCAGTTTTCATTTCTTACAATTATTCAAGTAGTTTACAGCATTTTCTTTATCAAACTTCCGCTTTGTGATTGAAAGTGTAAAGTTGACTTTTTTTTTTAAATAATGGGCACTAGTGTTGAGCGAACCTGGACTGTAAAGTTCGGGTCCGTACCGAACTTTTGGGTGTCCGGGACCCAAACCCGGACTTTTCAATAAAAGTCCGGGTTCGGGTCCGGGGTTCTGGTAATTTTACTAAAAGTTCTGAAAATTGCTGTAAAAAAGTCCTGGAAAGTCCTAGAGGTCTGCAAAAGGAAGGAAAATGGGTTTTCAAGCCATGCCTGGGCTTGAAATGTCAGGTCCAAGCGAGTTGTGATCACGGGTAATAAATTTTTTTTTTCAGTTGAAATGTGAAAGTTAGTGTTTCGCCTTCAAACTATTTCTTTTACGACATTTGATGAACTTATTAACATTCTTTACTTTTGACTTGAAAGTTTCTAATTATCATTCACCACTTCATTTACCATTTAAGGGAACAAGGTCCTCTGCACACGACGTTCCATTCATACCATTCCAACTTTAATATACGGTCGACTCACGAAGTCGCTTGATATGGCAACCTTTATTTCACACTACATTATCACCAGTAGGAT
>BLSH010102793.1:214975-240595 GCA_018402905.1 Glandirana rugosa
TATAAAAGTGTGTGTCAAAAATCTACTAAAATCTTGTCCCTATACCGAAGCGTGTTCTAAAATCATCTAAAAACTGTGTGTGAAAATATAGCAGAGAGAAGAACAGGGATATGGCTTCGCTCTGCTATAGTTTCACACACAGTTTTTAGATGATTTTAGAACAGTGATATGGGTTCTCCCAGTTTTAGTTTAAGTTTAACACACAGTTTCCAGTTGATTTTAGAACAGTGATATGGGTTCTTCCGGTTTTAGTTTAAGTTTAACACAGTTTCCAGATGATTTTAGAACAGTGATATGGGTTCTCCCGGTTTTAGTTTAAGTTTAACACACAGTTTCCAGATGATTGTAGAACAGTGATATGGGTTCTCCCGGCTAATTTATACTTTTTTCACACAGTTTGAAGATGATTTTAGAACAGTGATATGTCTTCTACCGTTAATTAATACTTTTCACACACAATTTGAAGATGGTCCACATCCACCTCCATTTTTTATTTTTTTTATGTTTTTATTATTTTTTAAATATTTTAAGTTATTTCCCTGTCCCCATTTCTTTGTAGGGCACTTGTCCCACCATTACCCCCATTTTCCTTCCTTTTGCAGACCTCTAGGACTTTCCAGGACTTTTTTACAGCCATTTTTGTGCCTAAAGGTTCGGGTCCCCATTGATTTCAATGGGGTTCGGGGTCCGGGGCAAAGTTCGGGTTCTGTCCGGACCCGAACCCGGACTTTGTCCCGAAGTTCGGCCGAACCAGCAGAACCCGAACTTCTAGAAGTTCGCTCAACTCTAATGGGCACACTCAATTTCTTTGAAAACTTTTTTTGGCGCACTGTGCTAAAAGTGTTGCCTACCCCTGTATTATGGTGTTAGCAGTCTCTTAGTTGTTGTTACAGTGATAACAGCATGTTTCTAAAATCCATATAAATCATGTACTACTTTTTTATGACTGTACAACAATGTAGATCAAATCATTTGTTTCAGATACCCCACTGAACACTGGAAGTATAATTAATCTGATCAGTATTTTTACTTTTCTTTGCAAAGGAAAAAAGAGGAAAGGCCACACCACCCTGTTCATTGTGACTTTATCAACGCAATAGTAGAAGCTGTATCTATTCCAGTTATTGCCAAGTAAGTGAAATCTCTTGGTTTCATGAAGTAGGTGTAAACTTTATCACTAAAATCTTATATAAGCTTTAACACAGGGATGTAAACTCAATTTCATCGCTGGCTGCATCAGCATTATGGTGACCCTTAAAGGGCCAGTTGTTTCTACATAAATTAATGTAGTAACTCAACCATGTAATGTTGTGCTTATACAATCCACGCTGTCAAATACAAATAAAATAGAATTATATGTACAAATATTATATAAATCTCTTGTGTCAAAAATTAAGACAATAACTTGTGTAAAAAAATGATTTCAGTGTTGCCCGCTATAACACTCAAAAGGTGTCTTCACCTCACTCCCTTACTTACAGATCAACTATAGTGAAGTGCAACACTTTCCATTTAAAAAAAATATAAAAAATAACCGAAAACAAACAAAAGTCCTTATAACATCTATAAATCAAATAACAGTCCAGTTGTGCATCCACTTAATAAAAAGTTCAACACCCAGTGCTCTGTGAACACAATATTTTCTGATTTCTTGTGACAAGGGCTTATCCCACAGCTTTTGCAATGCCTGCTCACCTCACAGCACAGCAAATGATCAAATGCTCATCTAATTAATCTCATCTGGGGCGGGGGGGGCGTGTGTCCGGATGTGAGAAGCGGCAGACGTTTGGATGAAGATCTCCGGCCATCCTGCAACAAATCCTGTGCCATCCGCCCTTCTCTGAGCTCCAGGGGACCAGCCAGCACCACAGCCCACACTGCAGGGCATCTGCCATCCTTCCTGGGGCATATTTCATCGGCCGGCCGGATCCGCTACTCGAGGCCCCGGCTTGCAGCCTAGTCCGCGGAGCGTCGCCATTCTCCTAGCGGCCAGGCCATCTGCGGCCCTATCGCCCTTGAGCCACCCACCCGGCCATCCAACTGCTACACTGCCTACCTAGGGGCACTACAACCCGAGGAATTTGTGAGTAAGGGGATTGGGGTGGGAGTCACGGCCTACCACGAGCCGCCGCCATCTTGGTACTCCTTTCCGGGCCTGCTGTCTCTCCTCTAAAAGAAGAAAGGGTGCACCTACCCTTGCATCACCCTCATCAGCTCCGGCCACTGCCTCTGTCCTCCTGAGGATCTGACTGTGGAGAGGGGACAGGTGGTGTGGGCGATTGCAACACTCTGCTAAGGGGATCTGCCTCAGCTTACCATCTGATGCACACCTATAGACCAAGACTGGGTGAGTGTATTTGCAATTGACTGTACACCTTTATATGTGGGTGGTTTTACATCTCTGGATAGCTGAATGAATGGCCTGACCCTCCTCATAGAGAACTTCACCTAAAGTACACAGCAGTCCGCACCTCCCCCAGGCCAGTGTCCCCCTGTACCACTGTACCCTTCTCCTGTATACCTGTCTGACTGGAGAGTGGGAAACATGTCCCCCCCTGCAGCGGCCAAATGATGGTTAAATATGGACCTCCTGCACCTGCTTCGGCAGCAGAACAACTAGTCAGGTTCAGAAGGCAGGCGGGTGTGCGGGCGCGCGGCGGGCCTTGAGCATACACCGCAACCCTCAACACATAAAGTCTCTCCTACACTGCCATCTTAGGGGATGAGCGCGTCTGGGCCGGCTATCTTCGAGAAGCAGGGTGGGCCCCCATCTGGTGCTGGACACCCCCTATAGCCCTACTGATAGTACAGCTTCTGGGCCACCTGCGGCGGAAACCTACGCTGGTCGAGATTATGCTGGCGATTCAGGACTTCAAGTCACTACAAATTGAGACCATCCGCATTGATGACTTTCTGCTGAAGCAAGATGTACAAACTTTAAGGGAAAGAACTGGGGCTGCTGAAGAACGCATTAGTACTTTAGAAGATACAGTGCAGCCAATTTCAGCCGCTATCCAGACGAACACCACTGAAGTGGTGGCCCTCCGCGCAAAAATTGATGACCTGGAGAATCGTTCCAGGAGGAATAACCTCCGATTTGTGGGGTTCTGGAGCGATCCGAGGGTCCCCGACCTGAGCGGTTCTTACATTCATTAGATTCCAAACAGTGCAGCGCTATTAGACCTTAAATATAAACCCACTATTTATAGTGATGTGTATAAAAAATCCATATATTAAACAATAAAGTGCTTAACAGTGTTGGTAAATATTACCCAATGTGTAACATGTTTCCAGAGTGAAAAAACATATATTCAAAAAACTCATAAATAAATTGGTCCATAGAGGTCAAGTGGTTAAGACTGTACCACTGGGCACTTAAACCACCTTCCTAACCAGACCAATTGTCAGCTTTCAGTGCTCTCACATTTTGAATGACAATTACTCAGTCATGCAACACTGTACCCACATAAAATTTGCGTCCTTTTTTCACACAAATAGAGCTTTCTTTTGGTGGCATTTAATCACTGCTGGGTTTTTTATTTTTTGCGCTATAATTAAAAAAAGACCGAAAATTATGTAAAAAAATGAATTTTTCTTTGTTTCTGTTATAAAATTTTGCAAATTAATAATTTTTCTTCATAAATTTTGGCCAAAATGTATACTGCTACATATCTTTGGTAAAAAAAAAACAAATTAGTGTATATTATTTGGTCTTTGTGAAGGTTATAGAGTCTACAAGCTATGGTGCCAATCACTGAATATTGATCACACCTGATGTACCGACGGCCTATCTCATTTCTCGAGACCCTAACAAGCCAGGAAAGTACAAATACCCCCCAAATTATCCCTTTTTGGAAAGTAGACATTCCAAGGTATTTAGTGAGAGGCATGGTGAATTTTTTGAAGTTGTAATTTTTTCCCACAATTCTTTGCAAAATTAAGATTTTTGTTTCACAAAATTGTCATATGTTATTTCTCACACCCAGCATATGCATACCACAAATTACACCACAAAACACATTCTACTACTCCTCCTGAGTATGGCGATACCACATGTGTGAGTCTTTCACACAGCCTGGCCACATACAGAAGCCCAACATGCAGGGAGCACCATCAGGCGATCTAGTAGCATAAATTACAAATATAATTTCTTGACTACTTCTTGCACTTTTGAAGGTCCTGGAGCACCAGGACAATGGAAACGCCCAAAAAATGACCCCATTTTGGAAAACAAACACCCCAACGTATATTCTTTTGAACATGTCATTTTTTTCCACAAGTTTTTGGAAAATGTGGAAAGAAAATGAAAACACATTTTTTTTTTACACAAAGTTGTCCATTTATACAATATTTCTAACACACATGTACCTAGCAAAAATTACACCCCAAAATATATTCTGCTACTTCTCCCGAGTATGGCTATACCACATGTGTGACACTTTTACACAGCCTGACCACATACAGAGGCCCAACATGCAGGGAGCACCATCAGGTGTTCTAGGGGCATACATTTCAATTCTAATTTGACTACCTTTTACAATATTGTCACAGATGGGCAGGGTAGTGGCACAGATGAGCAGTTTAGTGGCATGGGTGGGCACTGTAGTGGCAAGATTGGGCACTGTAGTGGCACGAATGGGCACTGTAGTGGCACAGATGGGCACTGTAGTGGCACGGATGTGTCACGGATGAGAACTGATGTGGTATGGAAGAGCATGAAAGAGGCACAAATGAGCCATGGATGGGGGATGGATGAGCCACGGATGGGGATGGATGAGTCACGGATGGGGATGACTGAGCACGGATGGGTGGGTGAGCACGGATGGCTGGGTGAGCATGGATGGATGGGTGAGCATGGCTGGGTGGGTGAGCATGGATGGATGGCTGTGTGAGCATGGATGGATGGCTAGGTGAGCACGGCTGGGTGGGTGAGCATGGATGGATGGCTGGGTGAGCACGGTTGGGTGGGTGCGCATGGACGGATGGCTGGGTAAGCACGGCTGGGTGGGTGAGCATGGATGGATGGCTAGGTGAGTACAGCTGGGTGGGTGAGCATGGATGGATGGATGGGTGAGCATGGCTGGATGGCTGGGTGAGCATGGCTGTGTGAGGATGGATGGATGGGTGGCTGTGCATGGATGGGCTGAGAATGGGTGGGTGAGCATGGATGGGGTGAGGATGGGTGGGTGGTGGATGGATGGGGTGAGGATGGCTGGGTGAGTGGTGGGTGGCTGGGTGAGTGGTGGATGGATGGGTTGAGGATGGCGGTGTGGGTGGTGGATGGATGGTGGGGGTGCATACTGTTACTTAGCAGTGCTGTGGGCATTACACATCGCCACAGCACTGCAGCACGTCTTGTCTCCCCCCTCTCTCCTCTCGCAATGCACCGATCAGTGCGGAGAGGAGAGAGAAAAGCCGGTGCTTCAGCCGGCTTGTTGACATGTGATCGCGCCGTCATTGGACGGCGCGATCACGCGGTGAAAGGCCGCTCACAGCGGCCATTCACCATGATCCGTGATACGGTCACTAATGTTCCCGTGTGCGCGCCCCAGGGGGCGCGTGGGAAGCGCGATTCAGGGAGGACGTCCATAGATGTCCTCCCAGAATAATGCAACCGCCCTGTGGACGTCTTTTGTCTATAGGGCGGTTGGTAAGTGGTTAATAAACCAATCCTTATGTGTTGAGTAGTGAACTACAGTCCTAGAATCCAACAGCATGCAAAGTGAACCTCCACCATTTATAGATAGGGTACTCTTACCAGATAATTCTGGGTATATACGCATTAACCAAATTGTGGTCAACCCTCCGCGACATCAACTAGGCTCCGCGGTTAGACACCCACAGCATAGAAAACATAGAGTAATCACTCCATAGAGATCCAGGGACAGCTCAGATCAAAATCCAGACAGAAAGGATCCAAGGAACCTCACAGTAGACAATTAATTACGGTAAAATTCCATTGTGCTGGAACCTCTCTTTGCTTTCAGTTATCAGCTGTCGGTGCTGGGTGTTTTCCACGTGGAGAAAGGAGACAGATACCAGATTGTCTCTCCTTCTTGTCGCCAGATCCCCCAGACCGGTGCTGTATTTAGGAGACTTTAATGCTGTTCTAGACCCCTCACTGTACCGCTTGGGAGGTAGTGGTAAATCCTGCCCCTCTTTTGTAGATTGGGCTGGAGTCTATAATCTCACCGAACTGTGGCGGTGGAAACACCCCACTGAATACCAGTACTCGTGTCATTCTGATTCATTTCATACGTCTCGTATTGATCTGGCGCTTGCTACACCTGATGCTCTCCCGCTGGTATCATCAGTTTCTTATCTGCCCAGAGGGGTGTCTGACCACACACCTCTGGCAGTGGATCTCCTTCCTCTGCCCACACAAGGGCCTGCTATGTGGCGTATGGGACCGCAATGGCTGGAGGACGAGATCATACAGAGATCTACAGGAGAGACATTATGGACTACTGGAGGACTAACCGAGGATCTACCGATCCCTCCATTGTTTGGGAGGCATCCAAGGCTGTATTGAGGGGTGCCTTTATGTCTGTGACGGGTGTCCTGCGTAAAAACTCTATGCAGTGTACCAAGGAGTTGGAGGAGGCAATGGTGGTGGCTGAGACGGATTATGTGGCACACCCGGGACCCCCCTAGGCGTGATTTGTGGTTGACCAAACGTAGAGAATATGAACTTAAGTTACTAGACCTAACCCAAAAACGTATGTTGCATGTAACACAAAAAGTATTTGAACACGGTAATAAGGCCGGACAGCTCTTAGCTTACCTAGTTAGACCAGACCATACCCCTGTTTCTATCCCCTGAAATTCTTTCTTTACAAGGAGGGATTAGTGACACCCCACAAGATATTGTGGATGCGTTCTTGTCCTATTACAAAGATCTGTATACCACAGGGGCCCACTATCCAGATACACATCTGACTGAGTACCTTGCAAAATTCCCACTCCCGCACTTAACCGATCAGGAGACAGAGGATCTTGAGACCCCCATTACAATAGAGTAAATTAAGCTGTCAATTTCACAACTTCCAAATCATAAATCCCCAGACTTAGATGGCTTCCCGGCCCAAAGGTCTAAGAAGTTTGCCTCACTACTTAGCCCTCTCCTCCTTAATACCTATAATGAGGCTTTCAAACAGGGAACCCTCCCACCATCCATGCGGGAAGCATTAATTGTACTACTATTAAAACCTAGAAAGGACCCATTACTTTGTGATTCTTACCGCCCCATATCCCTTATAAACGTGGATGTTAAAATTCTCGCTAAAGTGCTTGCCAGCCGTCTTAATCTAATAATTGAAAAACTGATAGGCTGTGATCAGGGGGGGTTTATACCAGGAAGATCTACTAGAATGAACATACGCAGGCTGTTTCATAATCTACAATACCCCCATGATTGTATACCTACACTAAAAAAGCATTTGATAGTGTGGAATGGCCCTACCTATTTAAAGTCTTGGAGGGCTATGGATTTGGTCCACGCATGATAGCCTGGATCAGACTCCTATATTGCTCCCCAACGGCCCATATCAGGGTTAACTCCACGGTGACGGAGGCGTTCCCGATTACAAGGGGAACCAGGCAGGGGTGTCCTTTATCCCCCCTCCTGTTTGCCCTGGCCATACAAATCCGTAACACTTCCCAATTAAAGGCCTCCCTATTGGGACTATAGAAGAACGTATATCACTCTATGCTGACGATACTTTGGTATATTTGGCGGATCCACAGAACTCCCTTAAAAACCTACTATCCCTTATCAACACTTTTGTGGACTACTCAGGATTTAGGGTGAATTGGGAAAAACTACCCTCCTCCCCCTGGACCAGGCGTCCGTACCACTGATCTATGTGGGGTCAGAACTACAGGTTGTCTACTCATTTAGGTACCTGGGCGTGATGGTACAATTACCACTCTCTCGGTACATTGAGAATAATATATGCCCTCTACTAAAGCAATTACAAGAGCACATTCAGAAATGGATGGATCTCCCGCTAGATCTCATGGGCAGGGCCAACATCATTAAAATGATCTACCTCCCCAAGTTACTCTATGTCCTGGCCAATGCTCCATACAGGGTCCCAAAATCTATTTTTAAACACATTGATTCCATATGCACCACTTTCCTTTGGCGGGGCGGGTCACCTAGAATAGCTCTCGAGACACTTCGACTTCCTTCCCACTTGGCTGGCCTGGCCTTCCCTAATTTTTACCTATACTACCTGGCCTCCCATTTGGTATCTTTCCATGACTGGCTACATCCCAATGACACTAATGCCTGTACTAGTATGGATGGGGGCTATTGTTTCCTCTATGGAGATGCTCCACAATGTGATCTATAGAAACCGTGTCCCTATTAGACCGGGGACAGCTCTAATACATATGTACCTCTCTCTCTTTCGGACAATCAAAACCAAATTTGCTCGAGAGTTATGGGACTCCTCACCGAACACGCATCTGTGGTATAATGGCACTCTTAGGGAATTGGAGTCTATACCGGACCCTGTGAGATGGTCCTCAATGGGAGTTAAATACCTTTGTCATCTCTTCGATGCACAGGGCTTTAAACCCTTTCAGCAACTCCAACAGGAGTTTGACCTTCCAAATTCTTATCTATTTTATGATTACCAATTGAAACACACAGTCAGGATGCAATTTGGTACCCTGGATAACCCACTCCGTATGCCCCCACTAGAAAAATTGCTAAGAGACCTGGCTACTGCTAAACTTTTTTCAACCTACTATATTACCCTAGCTGCGGACACCAACCCCAGATTTCGGGCTGCCCAAACTAAATGGTCTGATCTAGATATGCAAATCACGGAAGAGGATTGGTCGGAATTCACCAACACTTTCAAATCATCTGTCATCTCCTCTAGAGACAGAGTTATTCAAAATAAGGTCTTCCACCATTCTCACCTCACCCCTCACAGACTCTATAAAATGGGCTTATCATCCACGGACACATGCTTTAGTGGTTGTGGTCAACGAGCAGGCTTTCTGAATTGCTTCTGGACGTGTCCGATGGTACAGCACTTCTGGAGAGACATTGGCTCCTTCATCTCGACGGCTGTGGGCCTCCCCAATATTATCAACCCCAAGTATTGCCTCCTGGGAATTTTTGGGGATTTATCACTGCCTGCCTCGGCGATGAGACTCCTTTGTATCCTTTTCTTTTATGCAAAGAAGTCTCTCTTGCTGACATGGAAGAGCTCACAGACACTAAACAAAACCTTGTGGTTGAAATTGGTGAATGACGCACTACCCTTATACAAAATTACCTTTGACCTTAGGAAAAGGAGTAAGAGTTTCCATAAGATCTGGGGCAGATGATTAGCCAGTCCTCTTACGTTGTGCCCCACTTTACCATGAAGATCAACGCTACTTAATCTGCCCCGGGTCGGTACTGGCCTGCCCGGCCCACCATAAATATTAATATACTATGTTATACATCTAATGGACTCCAGTCTAGCCACTTAGAGATATACCCACATGCCATTTACTGGAAAGATGTAACTGGGAAACTTTATTGACCATATACATGTTGCTAATATTTTGTACTTGTCAGATATGATGCCCGAAGGGCGGTTGTTTGTTTTTATGTTTGTATGTCTTTTACAATTAATAAAAATATCTTAAAAAAAAAATGAATCTCATCTGACAGATATTCCTTAGTCCAGGCAGAAACCTCCTCACTCTTCCATTATAGGGACTCTAGAGCTTCATTCCTTCTACTCTTGTCAGTTCCCCAACATGTTGTATGGAATACAGAATGCACTTACACGTATATAAAAACAATGCGCATATAACATAACTCGCCAACAAGTTCACCACTCCAAACTCCACCACGATGATGGCGTGACATCTCAGGCTCAGCTCCACCCTTCTAAATACTTTGCGCCTCCTATTGGGCTTCTTCAGTAGGCGGGGAGCCAAGAGATCTGAGCTCTTAAATACCTCTAAGCTTCATTATCATTTCACACACCTGAGGCACTATAACACGCGCTAACAAAAGTGACCAATTCCCCTGCTTTTTCCTCCCTTTCCGGAAATAGATTCCAGGATTTGGATGGGGACGCCTATCAACGACAGCATATTTAAAAATTGTTAATTCACTTTTCAAATTATAAAAAAAAAATAAGACACAACAATAAGGTTGCAGTAGGTCAGCAAACACTGCTATCGCCCCAAAGTATGACATGTACAAGGCAAAAGAAACAATCCAAGCTGAGAGTTGTGCCACACATGGGGAACCAGGTTCAGTAGAAGCAGCAAATCTTTCGGAGAGACCATTGACTACCCCACGGTAGTTGGTAGTCTAAGCATAGCCCGGCATGTTATAACGTAAACAACAATAACACAAAGAAAAAGGAGACAGAGGGAGAAAAAAAGAAGAATGAAAGGAGAGGAAAAAAAAAAGGGGGGGGGGAGAAAGAGGGGGTAAAAGACTGGGATACGGGTCTGCCTGGACAAGAGGGGTATCACACAAATTACTACAGGACACAGGAAAAGGAGAATCTAACAAAGGGATGTTAGGGATACAGCGCAGTGGAAACTGCTTCAAGATGGACCTAGACTAAAGGGAAGGCTGGTCATGCATCAGCCGAGGTGGAGAGCATTTCTGTGAGGGTGTCGGAGGAAGAAAAGTGGATCCAAATATACCATAAAATCTTATTTCTCTTTCGTTCATTGAGGGGTGCAGCCTCTTATTCTTGACATGTGGGGTTTATGCACCTTTCACTAGGATTGGACTAGGCAGAACGTAGTTCAGCTAAAAGCAGACACAGCCCCTCCCAGGGGGCAGTCCTCACTTGGCATAACCCCTCCTGCCCTGCTCAGCAACTCCGTTTTTTCTGCCTAGTGCAAGGAGTAGGACCTGGCTCCCTGCCGGGATCTGTGGCTCCCCAGTTTTTTCTTTTTTTCCAAGACTTCTGATGAATGCAATCAAGTAGCCAGCTGGGTGACAGGCTGGATATGCTAGATCCAGGGAGTCTCCCCAGCGTGGCCGATGGATGCAAGCCGACCCTTAGCTGTACGCGGGGTCGACCGCGCCGGGCCTTGTTCCGTGCGGGGCGGCCGGCGGGTTAAACGTCCCGCCAGCACACCTAGGACCGGGCCCCGGGGCTTGCGTCACAGGTGTTGCGCGCCTGGCAGCTCCCCCCGAACTGGCGGGGTGGCAGGTCTGCCTCGGGTGGCTACCCGCTACGCCCGTCCAGAGTGGTAAGTACGATTCCCCCCCACGGGGTGCGGGGGGGGGGAGGCGGGTGGTGCCCCCCTTCTTCGGGCATAGGTGGGCTTGATCCTTCCTACCCCTTACTATTGCCCCCCCGGGCTGTAGTATCCTGCTGCCTGGCTGCGCTTCCCCTGGGTGGGCTGCGGGCGGTCGGTATGTCAGTACTGGGCCGACATTTTCCTGTAGCTGGCCGAGTGTGGATCACGGCCACCATTTTCTTGTAGCCAGCCGTGTGTAGTATAGTGGCCGCCATTTTGCGGTAGCCGGCCGCTTGTTTTTGCCTCTAGTGCACACGGCGGCCATCTTTGTGTGGTCCGCCACATCCTGGCCTCAGATTCGCTGGCTGGATGGGCGGTCCTGGATCTCTTGGCACGGGCCAGGCCGGAAGAGCCTTCCTACATGTGGGGACATGGAGCAGCAGCAGCAGGGTGGTTACAGGCAGCTACAGCAGCGCTAGCAGCAGCACCCGGGGTCGGTGTGGTGAGTCCTCCTGGGAGCCTCTGGGGCCCTAATGCGGCAGCTTGAGGGGTGGTGTGGAACGCACGGTCCGGTTTGGCCGGGGGGGTTTCATTCGGGGTGCGGTGCAATGGTGGTTGAAGCAGGTGCTTCCCAGCCAGAAGTCTCCAGTGGGGATCAGGGAGCGCTGGGACCTGTGGTTCTGCTGGACAAATTGACGGCCATCCTGGAAGAATTCTTCTCCCGGGTGGAGCCGATCCATGACCGTGGGGTGGCGAGGAAACGGCCACCCCCTCCCCCGTCCTCTGGTGAGGACTCGGAGCCTGAGGGGGTCTCTGCTGTGTTGGGGACCCCCCTGGAGTTGTCGGAGGGCGAGCTCGGGGACCCCTCTGATGATGAGGATGAGCCCTCGGGGGCCTCCGCAGCTCAGGAGCGGGCTCTAGTGGGCTCCTTGGTCTCAGCGGCCCGTGAGACGCTGAAGCTGGGCCCAGCTGCGACACAGGGGGCGCCGTATGCGTTTGGGTCGCATAGGCCGGCCCGGACACCTAAGGTATTCCCTTATTTGTCGTACTTTGATTAGTTTGTTTGCAAGGAGTGGCAACGACCTCAGGGTTCATTCGCAATGCCTAAACGTTTTTCTGTGCATTATGCCTTTGAGGATACCCTGTTGCAGAAGTGGAAGTCCCTGACGGTAGACCCGCCTGTGGCCCGTCTGAACAAGGCGACCACTATTCCGATGGAGGGCTCTCCGTCCTTTAAGGACCCGGCCGATAGGAGAACTGAGGCAGTATCCAAGGCAATGTTCCTGGTCGCAGGGTCGGCCATGCAGCCGCTGCTGGCTTCGGCGCTGGTAGCACAGGCACTTACGGAATGGGCATCCATTGTGCACCAGGCTTTGGTGACTCTCCAGGCCCCTCCGGAACCTGTGCAGATGGCGGACCAGCTGATTCAGGGTCTTAAGTACCTCTGTGATGTGGCCCTCGACATGGCTCCCATGCTGTCGAAACTGTCCATGTTCGCAGTCATCATTAGACGTCTGCTGTGACTTAGATGTTGGTCGGGGGACCAGGCGTCGAAGAAGGGCCTGACGGACCTGCCGTTTGAGGGTGGTCATCTTTTTGGGGCCTCCTTGGATGAGATCATCAAGGATTACACTGGGGGGAAAAGTATGTCCCTCCCGGAGCCTAGAAGGGGCAAGGAGCCCTGGCGTAGGGTGGGCCCTTCCTTCCCTACTCAAAAGAGGTTTTTTCGTGCGCCACGTGCCTAGAACAAGGTCTCCCAGCCCGCTAAGGCCTCCGCGGGGGGCCAGAAGCGTCCCTGGCAGCGTAAGGCCGAGAAGGCGGAGGAGAAGTCCTCCTCCGCATGAAGGGTCGCCCCCGCCCATTGTTCAGGTGGGGAGACGGCTCTTGCAGTTTGCGGACCGGTGGACCTCTCGCATCTCGGATATCTGGGTGCACGAGGTGGTTTAGTCTGGATACAAGATAGAGTTCCGTACCCAGCCCCCGCACAGGTTCTTCGCCTCCAATTTGAGGCTTCCCCCGGGGCGACGGCAGGCCCTGTTTGGGGCCGTGCAAGTCCTACTCCATCAGGGGGTGATTGTTCCAGTCGTTTCTGCGGTTTTTATTCAAATCTTTTTTTGGTTCCGAAAAAAGATGGGGTCAGGCTTGTCTTGGACCTGAAGGCTCTTAACCTCTTTGTGAGGG
Organism: Glandirana rugosa; assembly: GCA_018402905.1. NCBI lineage: Eukaryota > Metazoa > Chordata > Amphibia > Anura > Ranidae > Glandirana > Glandirana rugosa. The sequence continues at coordinate 228,383 of BLSH010102793.1, forward strand.
CGCAGAAATTCAGAATGGAATCTGTCCACTCTGTGGTGGTGGCGCTTCGTCAGGGAGACTTCTTGGCCTCCTTAGACATCAAGGACGCGTATCTGCACGTGACCATATGTGCGCGCCACCAGCGCTCTCTGCACTTTTCGGTAGGGGATCTCCACTACCAGTTTGTGGCCCTTCCATTCGGTCTGGCCTCAGCCCCGTGGGTCTTCACCAAGCTCCTAGCCCCAGTGCTGGCTCTGCTGCGGCAGAGGGGCATAGCAGTGGTGGCATATCTCAACGACCTCCTGCTGCGGGTGGAGTCGGCCTCAGCCTTGAGGGACAGTGTGGACATCACCCTTGGTTTCCTGCAGGACTTCGGCTGGGTGATCAACCTTCCGAAGTCAGTACTGACTCCGTCGCGCCGGTTGGAATATCTGGGCTTGGTCCTGGACACAGAGTGGGCGAAGGTGTTTCTCCCTGCCGCCAAGGTGTTGACGCTACAAGTTGGGGTGTGGGCCCTGCTGTCTCAGCGGTGGTCTTCTCTCAGATTTTGCATGAGGGTGTTGGGGCTGATGGTCTCCACCTTCGAGGCGGTGCCCTATGCCCAGAGACACACCCGGTCCCTGCAATGGGCAATTCTGCTTCGGTGGGACAAGTCTCCGTTATCCCTGGATCGGGTGATCAGGTTGGATCACCGGACCTGAGGTTCCCTCTCCTGGTGGCTGCAGGCCCCGGCCTTGGGGCTGGGGAAGTCGTTTCTACCCGTGGAATGGACGATGGTCACGATGGATGCCAGCCTATCCGGCTGGGGGGGGGTCCTGGGGCTGTTATCGACCCAAGGTCGCTGGTCCCTGGAGGAGTCCCGTCTCCCGATCAATGTGCTAGAACTTCGAGCTGTAAGGGCAATTATAATACCTTGTATGCATTATATTTTGCCTGCGCTAATAAGCGTACTTTTCAGCTCTTTTGCATAATGCATTTGAGTGCACTCATGTTAAAGCAAGTAAGACAGACACAAATAGCTTTTCTCACATGGCAGCTTGCGGGGATGTCCTGCCTTTGAATTCTTGTTCCTTTAATTTATAGGGTTGAATCAGGGATAACAATAGGACTTGATGGCTTCACAATCAGCCAATCAGCCTCCAAGGCACAGTCACATGACATGAACTCAATACAAAACACCAACCAATGACACACTTGTTTATATTCAAACTATACAATAGGAGAGGCATGCATGCATGGGGGGGGGGGTTGGTCGGCCTGTATGAGAAACAGCTGTCTCCAGATAAACAATGAAAGCCATGTGGACACATGGCCTTCACAAAACCAACGTGTTATCTCACAGAGGACCTCCAAACAAAACACCATACATGCAAAACCTCGTGCTGCCATTCTAATGAACCACTATGAAATACGCTATTTGATAGTGTATTGAACCACTATCAAATACAGCTCTATGAACTATACTCCATAGTGATTATACTACTGTTCCATTAAAGGGTAAATTATGCACAAAGGAATATAGCTGTAGATTTCTGTCACATTGATCAGATGCCACAGAAAGCTTACAGATCATTATCCTTACATAAAAGGCAATACTGATTCCATAACGCAAGTGAATCTGTGCATAATACAGGGCCCCCCCCCCCGATTGACGGTAATACACCCGCGCCACAGAACGTGCATTGCACCTCAAAGATCCGGACTGGCGTTTGCTCCAGCGTTAACCCCTCAGGGCGCCTGCCGGGATGATCGGGCGAGTAGCGTGCAGTTACCAAATAATGGAAGATTTCCATTGTAAATGGCCTTTCCTCAATATCGGTTAAAGCCATATTCGCTGTACACAGAGAATATCGTTAAACCGACACTGGGAGACACTGTGACAATACATAATAAACACATCCTAAATTTCTACAACAGTTCCTCCTCTTGTCATATGCTCCCATGTGTCCCTCGATGAATCTTGATCATCTTCTAAACACGAACACCAGTCCAATCAAAAAGAAAAAAAATGAAACATTCAGTCCTGTTGTGTAATATTTCATATACATATACATACACACATAGGTATTTACTGTAGGCCATTATTTAAGTATAAGCCAAGCTGCATTACATATCAAAGGCCCACAGTTGCTTGCATGGGGGTTGTGGAATGTAGACTTGAGAAGGAACAAAAGTATTTCTTGATGCTAATTAGCCTTGAGGGGGTTCATTGTGGCTTGTTTATCTGGTAAATACTAATGTGAGGTTAGGAGAAACCCCCCCCCCCCCCCCCAGTGTGAGACTAACACTTAAGTGGACATTCAAGCTAGCAGTGTCTCCCTGCCAGTACACTCTCTCTCCATGAACATGAGGGCATGGTTGGAATGGGACTCTGAACATGTAATATTTACTCTGTTGGATTTTGATCATCTGGTGCAAGTATTATGAAATCTGTCTGTCTGAAGTTAATAAAATGCAACTCTCTGGAAGGACCGGGTGCTGCGGAAAATGAATCATCATAATAATAACTAAATAATAACATTCGTTCATCCATCACTACACCATTCATACATCCATCATTCACTCCACTACTATATCACTACATTTGTGCCGTGCAAGTGACCAGAAGTGCATTTCGGACTTAGTAACAGAAGTCGTGGTGACAACAATCCTGTGAGGTGGACAGAAGTCTGGTGGAGACCCAAGAGCTGTGCTGTGACTCCAATGTCTGGTTGTGACATAAGAGTCTGATCTACAAAATTGAACAAGTTTGGAACCCCAGAAATATTCTCTGGAGATTGAAAAGTGAACCAAAAGACTGTGCTGTGTAACCAGAAGAGTTTGGAAGCTGAAAAAGTAACTTCAAGGTGGAACTTCAAATGCGGTGAGAAAAATATTTATTCTTTTTTTAATTACTAGTAATATAGTCAGAATGCTTACTCAGTGTGAAGCTAGTGTCAGTTCTGATAAAGGTAACAGATGGGTATTAAAATTTATTAAGTGTCATGGCGGTCCTTATGAAATTCCAGAAAAATGTAAGCAGACATGGACTTTAATGAAGGAATTTTTAGAGAAAAATGTTTTTGATAGCAAAATTTCCGAAAGTAAAAGAAAAGGTTGTATTATGCAGGGCTTGTTATCTTGCTGTTTAACTATGGAAAGTTCTTTGAGGGGTAAGGTTGAGGAAATTGCCCAGTTACAGAATGCAGTTGACAATAGCAACAAGGTTTGTGAGAGGTTACAAAACCAATCAGAAACTGAGACTGTAAATTTAAAGTTGCATGCAGTTACAATTGGGGAAGCTTTGCTTGAGAAATCTAAACGTTGTGATGAATTATCAGAGGAAAATGAGAGGTTGAAATTAAGAATTATGGAATTAGAGAAGAGATCTCAGGAATGCAGATATGCTTCAAATCTTGGATTCAGCAATCTGCAGCAAAATCCAAACTCAAACTTTCTACCAAATGAAACAGAACCTCATCCTAAATCTGATAATTCATTACCTGCCGCAGCCACTGTAACTACCACAGTTTACAGCAATAATAATAATACAGGTGAGGTTCAGCTTATAATGAAGCCTCTGAAACCAAAAGAATTAGATGCAGTCCTTAAAGAAATAGGAACGGTTCCCTGTCATGATTTGAACAGATTTTTAAAATGGTTTTGCGATGTGCAGAATGCCAGAGATTTGTACAATCTAAACCCATCTGATTTAGAAAGAGTTTTGCAACATTCCATAGGAAATGGTCTTTGGATGAGAATTAAACAGATCTGTATTCAGCCTCTGAGGACAAGGGACATATTACTGGAATTATTGTGTGTTTTGTATGGCGTACGTTCTGATGTTACTATTCATGGGAAAATACAACAAATGCAGGGTGAGTCTCCCTATGAATTGTCACACAGAATAGCTACTATTATGGAGTCATTGGTTGGTAATAATCTTGCATTTGAGCATGGAGGCTTGGTACATACAAGCATGGTTCTAGATGCTTTGCATGAGGATATCAAACAAAATATTTTATTAGTTACCCCAAATCCTCATGATTTAAATGACATGTTGTTGAGAGCAGATCATTTATGGAGGAAGTCAAATGCCCAAGCTGTAAAAGTTGATATAGCCACATTGTTTAGTACAAATACTGGACATAAAGATCAAAAGATAGTATCTAATTATAATCGCCAGAGGGGAGACACCGGGCATCTTAATATGCAAAATAACAATAAGAAAAGTTCCAAGACCTGGATACCATTCTCTCAGTTAAAACAGCAATATGACCACCTGAAAATTGAGTAGGACAAGGTGAGAGTAGAACGTGACACCTTATTGGACCAATTACAGGATACCGGAGGAATAGAGACAGCAGGAGGTGTACATTCTCCAAATCAGTTTTTTTAATGCAAATCACACCCCTATGTCAGTGGGAGTGAGTTGGATGGGAACCTCTAAAATAAAGTGTTATCTTCACAAACAGTTGAAGAGGTCAAGGAGTGTCATAAATGTGGACAGAAGGTGGGGGTCCTTCAAATCTGTCTTTGAAATGACACTTCTCTGTAGCAGTGGGGGTAATTTAGAAGATAACTGTGAACATGTAAATAGTACTTTGTTTTAACTTCAAACAATGTTTAAGGATTTTGCTAATGAATTTTGTCGAGAGATTTTGTCTTTCAGATATCGCTGGTGAGACTCGTTTGCATGTGAATAGCGGAAGCTGACATTGCTGACCAGTGGGGGAGGAAATCTGAATAGACAATTTACAAGGAATTATAAAGAATTCATGGCCTCTCTCAATATTCATGAAGCGATGGACTTTTTTTTTTTCTTCAAACACCCTAATTTATTTATTTTTTTTTTCGTTTTTTTTTCTTTTCTTTTCAATGGTCTTTTTTTTGCCCTGATTTTTTTCTCTTTCCCTGATCTATGTTTTATCTGTATTTTAAAACCAGAGAGAAGCATTTAAACCTAAACTAATTTTTCATCTGTACATATTACATAATGCATATTGATATCAATATAGTCTACGTCTAAGGTAAAATGCTGCACAATGGCTTGGCATAAATTTTTTTTAACTGGGTGTCTGAGAATTTGTACACTTAGACTGGGCAGAGTAATTTAAGTTTAGGGTATAATACATTGGGTGGTTTTCCCTAAATTTATAAGAGGGGTGAGTGAAATTTATCACTCTAACCATGATTTGAACTTTGTTGAATGAGTTGTTAATAATATGCTGAAGGCTATGACATATAAGGATGTGAATGACTATACCTTTCTTGGCAAACATACTAGCAAGAATTTCCACTGCTGCTTTGTCTGGACAAATGATCTAAGAAGCACTGATGTCAAGCTGATACTATCTAAACCATATGATGCTCCCATTCAGTGGACTGAAAGATTCAAGTAACTGCTCTATTGAAGGCAATGTGGGGTCGGCCTACAGCAAGTTGCATATTGTGGCTGGCAGAAGTTTAAAATTTAACAATTCATCTTTAAAAATGAAACCCTTGAGCCTGGAGATAAGCAAATCCTGGACTTGGAGCTCCTAGACTAGAGCATACTTCCAAACTTTACTTTCAGTGAAATGGTGAGAGATGTCATAACATCAAACCGGAGATTGGACTGTGACGTCAGCTTGTCTTTGCCCAATGTTCAAGATCTCGATGTGACATACTGAAGAAACGACAAACTTTGAAATGAGACCTAACAGCTATACGGGCCACGAATGTTTACCAAATCCTTTCCCAGTCATGGCCTAAAGCTATATTGTCTAATAACTGTTTCATGGGGTTATTTTAGAGGCTGGTGAAGAGAGATGTAACCAGTTTTCAATTACATATTTTATATGAGCCATTGTAAAGCATTCAGTTTCTAAAATTGTAATGATATGTTTGTTGTTCGCTGTTGGCATTATGGGTCAGTTCTAAGAATTAGAACAGACCCAAGTGCAGGAATGTTGTGTAATATTTCATATACATATACATACACACATAGGTATTTACTGTAGGCCATTATTTAAGTATAAGCCAAGCTGCATTACATATCAAAGGCCCACAGTTGCTTGCATGGGGTTGTGGAATGTAGACTTGAGAAGGAACAAAAGTATTTCTTGATGCTAATTAGCCTTGAGGGGGTTCATTGTGGCTTTTTTATCTGGTAAATACTAATGTGAGGTTAGGAGAACCCCCCCAGTGTGAGACTAACACTTAAGTGGACATTCAAGCTAGCAGTGTCTCCCTGCCAGTACACTCTCTCTCCATGAACATGAGGGCACGGTTGGAATAGGACTCTGAATATGTAATATTTACTCTGTTGGATTTTGATCATCTGGTGCAAGTATTATGAAATCTGTCTGTCTGAAGTTAATAAACTGCAACTCTCTGGAAGGACCGGGTGCTGCGGAAAATTAATCATCATAATAATAACTAAATAATAACATTCGTTCATCCATCACTACATCATTCATACATCCATCATTCACTCCACTACTATATCACTACAAGTCCATCCATTGAACAAAAGAAAAGCATGGTTGACACGTATTCTTTGGGAGGGGTGACTCAGAGCAAAAGAATGATGTGGGGGTTATAGCGATCGCTGGAATCCTCAGCATCTGGTACATGGGCTGGACTTCAGGGGACCTCTTGTCTTTGCTAGGAAGATGTGGTCATCTGCTCGGGCTTTGGTGACTTGATCGATCAGGCAGCAGGAACATCTCATCATGGCATATAGAAGGAATAGAAACAAAACAACATGAGTATATATACCCCTACTTCCTTCAACCAGGATCCGATGGAAAACAAGAACTCCCCAAAATCTCCCAAACCCTTTAGAAAGGATTCCAACCTTCACTGGCTATAGCTCTGGCTCTCCCTAGCAGGGACCTAACTTTATCCATATGGACTTGGACCTTGTCACTAGTGCCTGTCATCCAGGTACAACAGTCTTCTGCTATGAACTCACAGAAACCCCCCTTTTGTGCTAAAAGATAATCAAGTGTCATCTTTTCCTGTAATAGACTCTGTCGCTGTTCCTGTGAGATCTCCCTCACAGCTTCAACAGTTTCATTGAACACCCCATCCACAATGGATGAGAAATTGTTCAATCGTTTCCTAAGTTCAACCCCCACCCTGTCCAAGCAGGAAACCATGCCCAGGCCTTGTTGAAGTTGGTTAACAATTCCCTTTGAGCTGTCCCTGCCATTCTTACCTTCTCTCGTGCCATCAGATCCTAACGATCGGCCACGACGTGAGATGCTGGGACGAGTTTCACCATGCTTGCATTAGGGGGTATTGACTTATAAGCTGTGGAACGGCATAGGAAGTAGTAGGGGCTGTTACAGTCGCACAGGGGGACTCTAACGGTCCCCTGCATTGCACAATAACAGGACAGTCTGGGGGATTCCTCCCTCAGTCTGTATGTCACACTCTTCCTACCAACAGATGTCATCTAGTCTATTGGTGCTACTAGAGAATTCTGGGGGTCTCATTCATAAGATTGACTGTTATACCTTTCTCACAAACCGTGGATCCTACAAAACTACTCCTTTTTACCAAACTTAAAGTTAAAGCACACTTGTGGGCCACTTAGTTGTCTGGATACCCATACTGGTTTTGTGGGGGAGGGGCAAGAACCAGAGCTAAAGCTGAAACTGTAACTAATTTTATCTTCTAGAAATGTATCGTTAAATTAGTTTGTGTCTTTTTTTGAGATCTTTGCTAGTTTTTTTTTTTTTCTGTTTGCTTTTACTAATATGAACATCATATATACACACGTGTATATATATATATACATATATATATATATATATATATATATATATATATATATATAAAAATATATATATATATATACACATGTACATACACATCCATGTCATGTACTGCTGCCACTGCCGGGTTATTGAGGCTCGGTGAGGGCCTAGAGCGTACCCAGCAGTGGGTCCTGTTTACTGTTTTTAGCTCGTTGGAGGTGCATTGAAAAAAAAAGTTGGGATGTTTTATCGTTACCCCTGCTGAAATACATTAAGCTAAATAATATAAATAAAAAGATACTCAGTCCTTGATGTGGTTGAGCAGCTTCTTGCAGTGGCTGGCATGGATACCATTTTCTCGTCCCTCAAGCTTTAGGGAGGTTGATGTCGTCAGCTGAACCTGGTATGGTCCATGTCGTCCTACTAGGTCTCAAACTTGGTTAGAATTAGAGAGGTTAGTATTGTAAGTTTGAAAATTGTCATTCTCACCACCATTATCTCCCTCCTTTTCTTTCTCATTACAAAGGCAGGAAGCAGGTGTGAAATACACTTGGGGACACACAGATAGTCTGGCAAGTACATTAACATACCTTAGCCTGGGGCGATGAGCTAGATTTTAAAAGAAAGGCATGGCTGGGCGTGTATTGAATTGAATTACCCATGGGGGGTCTACTTTAGTTTTGAACACAACTCTTGTGGGCTGCTTGCAAGTTAAAGTTCCACTTTGACCAAAATAAGAATATCACAATTTGTACATTTCCTACAACCAATTACAAACCTCTGTAACATACATACAAACAATGAGAATAAGACATAAGACAAACATTTAGATACAAATGCAAAGGGAGAGATTTCATAGTTACTATGCTACTCAAAAAACTTAAACAAGACAAAGATGAAAAGCAGACGGAGCAAACACACAATTGTATAGGTTGGGCTTTAGCCAGCAACGTTCTTTCCAAGGGCTAACACGATACTTTCCACAATGACCAGAAAATGATGTAATACACATCCAATCCTTCCCTGGCTGCCCTTAGTGGATCACGTAACTACGGCTTTCCCCTCTGGCCAGGTATACAAAATGCGCATCACCCGGACTGAAAGCGCACTCTGCATATCCTGTTAATACACCAAAATAGATTTCTGAAGCCTCAATATCACTATATCCAGGGTCTTTGTTGTCTGGAGCCTGGTCCTAATTCAGTAATGAACTTCTCCCACCTCCAGACATCAAAGGAACATCCACTTTTTGAGGGGTCACATGGCCCGAGCCCCAAACACAGACTTTATGTACCGCGAAGCTGTTTGGCTAGATTGAGAGGTCTCGCTCCCCCCCTCATACATGGACGGCCCATTGCCCATGTCGATTCGAACCGACTTTTGCACCAAGTTTAGGAGCAACACTGCCGGGTGCCTTCTTTCGCAGTGCTAGCTGCTTCCAACTCCGATTAGTATACACGGCTTCCCCAACGGTCAGCTAGAAACCTCAACCCGGTGGATTTGTACGGCTATACAGCTCAGCAACTACCCAAGCTCTCCCCACCCCCGGTACTGACACGGTTACACGTGGGGCGGGTTCCAGAATCTGCTCCTCACACATTGAAGACTGGAACAAACATGTCGCTTTCCCCCATTTCACGTAGACCGGCCCAAAGTACACATTCGTTCTGACCTAACCCGTGCAGCCAAACAGCCACGGAAGTACAATTAAATCCTCACTATACAAACCTTGGCTTCAATCTATTTCCTGATGTTAGACTAAAGAAATGGAGATGCCGGTTACCGATTACACACTGAAAGGTATAATGTCTCTACAGGCGGTCCCCCAGTTACAAACATCTGACCCACAAACGACTCCCACCCACAAACGGCGGTAGACAACAGGAAGTGACAGGAAATCTCCCCCTAGGAAGGGAAATTCACTCCTGTAAGAGTTATTATGGGGAAAAGGCGTCTCCACTGAAGCTTTATCACCAATCCTTGTTTCCACAACTCAAAATTTTCAAAATCCAACTATCATTGGGACAGGAAGTGAGGGGACATCTCCCGAACAGAAACATAGACAGCAAAACAAACATCACAGGGGTGCTAACCCTTCCCTATGCTATCCAAAAATCTCAAAAATAGTTTTTTGGCTGAAGCTAGAAAAAAATTTACCTGTTCCGACTCACATACAAATTCAACTTAAGAACAAACCTACAGACCCCATCCTGTTTGTAACCCGGGGACCTCCCGTACCTGGAACACAAACTACCGTAGAAAACACTATCCCTATAACACTAACCGTAAATTAGTCCAAAACAAACCTGATTTTAAACAAAACTGTATCCAATACAAGAATGGATCAGTTATACTCCACACTGTAGTCTATCATTGAAAATCAATGGTTATACAACAAAAACCCTATGAAAAAGCTGCTTAAACATAAATGCCTACATAAAACTGAAAAACATAACAACTATATCCAAACCCAAAGATAAAACACGAAAACAGATGAATTGTATAAAGACGCTAAATCTGAACAAGTCAAACAAAACTGGCTAAAACTGATGCAAAAGTCCTGTAAAAACATCACGTAATGACTCTTATAAAACGTTGCCTTTCCAAGCAAAAGTGTAAATACAGTTGAACATGAAAAAACAAAAACCGTGATGCAACGGAATTCAATATGGCATCTCAGCCATGTGGCCCCTTTGTCACTACTCCAAGATGGCGGCCACACCATGTGGGTTTCAATCCCCACAACACAAAATGGCAGTAAGTGAAGCAACGTTACAACCCCATGGCCCTCTTTACCCAGAGAAAATGACGCCAAACACATGATGGAAATAAAACAACCGTACTGAGAACAACCAACCACAGTACAAATACGTGGATTTCGGTGTTAGAACACTAAAAACGCATAACACAGAATTTATCAACCGGATTTGAAATACAGCGTAGAAATTAACCATCCTCACTGAATGCTGATTTTCAGCTGCACGGCGCAATTCGCCACCAGAAACTCGGTCCAAAACCGGGACAGCCATGTGCTACTCAAACTTCAGCGTCTAAAATAACCAACGGTTTCATTAACAAATGAGTTGTACTCTAAACAGACAGAACCAGAGCTGAATTACAGTGTAAACGGCACGAAACCTCTTTACGATTACAATACTGTGTCTAAACTAAATTTGCCGCCAAAAATCAAAAAAAAAAAAAAAGCGCAATTCGTCACAAAAAGACCTCTATACACTGTAATGTTAACTCGGTTTCACACTTAAACCTGAATAGCCGTCTAACAGATGTCTCTACCAAAAACTGAATTACAGCTGGGACTACGCAAAACAACATTACAACACAAATGATTCTACTGGAAATGGAATTCAGTACAAAAACAAACTATTTTCACTTGAGACTGAAATATTGCACAAAATCAAAGCAATTAAAACCAGAAACTGAATTTCCTGCAGATAATTACTTAATTCCACAAAATGCTGAAATTCGGTTTAAAAGCAAGTTCAGCAGAAACAAAATTGAAATTGTAAAAATTTTACAACAAAATGGTGGTAATTAAGCCATTCCTGCCAAAAGCAGCCCAAACTGGAAACTCTCCCCTTACAGACTGAATTACCGCCAAAATTACAACATAGCACACACAACACTGATACAGATCACGCATTCAAAGCAAATCTATAATCATACTCATAGCAAAGCATATTCATAATCATACATACCAATCACACATTCAAAGCATACGGTTACTCATAACACACACTTTAGGTGTATTGATTATGACCTATAGAGGACAAGTATATAGTTACATAGTTACATAGTCAGTGAGGCTGGAAAAGGACACAAGTCCATCAAGTCCAACCCATGTGTGTGTTTTATTTTATGTCAGTAATACGTTGTATATCCCCCAATGTTGTGGTCCCTTAGGTGTGCATCTAATAGCTTTTTAAAATTATCTATACTACCAGCAGAAACCACTGTTTCTGGAAGCGAATTCCACATTTGCACTGCTCTTACCGTAAAGAAACCCCTACGCATCTTAAGGTTAAAACGCTATGATAAGTCACGTTCCCTTTTGTTCTTTTGTGCGCCGGTAAGTGATTCTTACTTTCTTTCCGCAAAATTGGAATTCTACGCATCCCCAAAGAAATGCCATTCTCGTCACGTTTACACCTTAAGCGAAGGTCTTTGTCACCAAAGACGACCATCATATCTATTAAAATTTTTCGATAATCTACGTGTGGATTCCCTGGTGTTGTAACCCCCTATATGTTGCATAATGACTGTATTTTATTTTGTGTGTGTACCCAACCTGAACTACCTGAACACAGGAAAAGGTCGGAGTGACTGATACATTGATACATTGATATATGAACAGGAGATATCCAGTATTAGTTATGTGGATTTCACACACAATACTCATTGGCATACGAAACTTACACACTAACCATACATACTAATACTTATACGAAACGATACTCATACTAATATCTAAACGAAACTTACGCACTAG
>BLSH010102793.1:244250-256724 GCA_018402905.1 Glandirana rugosa
TCATAGACTCACAACCCTCATGGACACATATCGCTCATAGACTCACAACCCTCATGGACACGTATCGCTCATGGACTCACAACCCTCATGACAGGTACTCCCAACACTCAGATACTCGCTATACACAGGTACTCCCAACACTCAGATACTCGCTATACACAGGTACTCCCAACACTCAGGTACTCGCTATACACAGATACTCCCAACACTCAGGTACTTCACAATACTCAGGTACTCCCAACACTCAGGTACTTCACAATACTCAGGTACTCCCAGCACTCAGGTACTTCACAATACTCAGGTACTCCCAGCACTCAGGTACTTCACAATACTCAGGTACTCCCAATACTCAGGTACTCCCAACACTCAGGTACTTCACAATACTCAGGTACTCCCAATACTCAGGTACTCCCAACACTCAGGTACTTCACAATACTCAGGTACTTCACAATACTCAGGTACTTCACAATACTCAGGTACTTCACAATACTCAGGTCTCACACAGTCACGTCTTTAATTAGCAGTTGTTTCTCTCTGCTAGCCTCTGTAATCTGACACTGCAGCTCGTCAGCCTCTGCCTTTAGCCTCCCCCCTTCCTGGCTCTGTCAGCCTGTCAGTTGTCCCACAGTGATCTGCACTCACCGCTGCCGTACTTCTCCTTCAGTCTCCGCCGCCCCCCTCCTCTGTCCTCTCTTGGGGGAAGTCCTATGTTGTTCCCTGCTGCTCGTCCCGGTCCCCCCGCCTCCTCCTTCGGTCACAGGTGGGGGGGGTGTGGGGGAATGCCGCCTCTACCGCCCGCCGCCGCCTCCTCCTCGTCCGGATGTCAGTGGGGGGAGGGGGGGTCAGTCTCAAGCTCCCCGCACACGCTGCTCCCTGTCTCTATTTAGCCGCCCTGCCGCCGCTGCTTCGCCGGGGGGGGGGGTCCGTTTGGGGCGGGTTGGGTCTGGTCTGTCCCTGGAGCTCTGTCCCTGGAGCTGTCCCTGGAGCTCCCCGCGCACACACACGCTGCTCTCCGCACACGCACACGCTGCTTGAATTTCGCGCCAAGTGTTCCGCTCTACAGCGCCCCCTCACTTGCACCACAAAGGTGGTTTTCTTACTAATCAATAGACCTAACTACAAAGATAACAAAGCAATGAAAACCCCCCGTCATTATGCAAAAAAGAGGAAAAACAGGTTCTTTAACAAAGCAGAATTTACGTCACACAGCAGACAGAGAAAGCACATCCTGGACTCAGGACAGCAAAAGATTTAAAAAAATTGAAATAAAATTGGTTTTACCAATAACCGGCTGTTTTGATGTCCTGTCCAGATCACTTCCTCCCTTCGGTCCGCTGTGACGGAAATTTCTGTAAGCTCCAAAAATTCTCTGGCCCGCCGTCTGTAAGGGCAATTATAATACCTTGTATGCATTATATTTTGCCTGCGCTAATAAGCGTACTTTTCAGCTCTTTTGCATAATGCATTTGAGTGCACTCATGTTAAAGCAAGTAAGACAGACACAAATAGCTTTTCTCACATGGCAGCTCGCGGGGATGTCCTGCCTTTGAATTCTTGTTCCTTTAATTTATAGGGTTGAATCAGGGATAACAATAGGACTTGATGGCTTCACAATCAGCCAATCAGCCTCCAAGGCACAGTCACATGACATGAGCTCAAACACCAACCAATGACACACTTGTTTATATTCAAACTATACAATAGGAGAGGCATGCATGCATGGGGGGGGGGGGGGGGTTGGTCGGCCTGTATGAGAAACAGCTGTCTCCAGATAAACAATGAAAGCCATGTGGGCACATGGCCTTCACAAAACCAACGTGTTATCTCACAGAGGCCCTCCAAACAAAACACCATACATGCAAAACCTCGTGCTGCCATTCTAATGAACCACTATCAAATACAGCTCTATGAACTATACTCCATAGCGATTATACTACTGTTCCATTAATGGATAAATTATGCACAAAGGAATATAGCTGTAGATTTCTGTCACATTGATCAGATGCCACAGAAAGCTTACAGATCATTATCCTTACATAAAAGGCAATACTGATTCCATAACGTAAGTGAATCTCCGCCAAGCAGATCAATCTGTGCATAATACAGGGGCCCCCCCGATTGACGGTAATACACCCGCGCCACAGAACGTGCATTGCACCTCAAAGATCCGGACCGGCGTTTGCTCCAGCGTTAACCTCTCAGGGCGCCTGCCAGCCGGGATGATCGGGTGGGTAGCGTGCAGTTAGCAAATAATGGAAGGTTTCCATTGTAAATGGCCTTTCCTCAATATCGGTTAAAGCCATATTCGCTGTACACAGAGAATATCGTTAAACCGACACTGGGAGACACTGTGACAATACATAATAAACACATCCTAAATTTCTACAACAGAGCGATCAGGCTTTGCCTCTCCCACTGGTCAGGGAGGTTGCACAGTTGTCCTGTTCAGGTCCAGTCAGACAACGCCACGGCTGTGGCTTGCGTGAATCATCAGTGCGGAACGAGGAGTGCGGCAGCAGCGTCAGAAGTGACCCACATTCTGAGGTGGGCAGAGCTTCACGTGTCAGAAATCTCCGCCGTTCACATTCCGGGCATCGAAAATTGGCAGGTGGACTTCCTCAGTCGCCAGAGGCTGGATCAGGGAGAGTGGTCCCTGCACCCGGAGGTGTTACGCCAGATTTGTCAAAAGTGGGGCACGCCAGACGTGAACCTACTGGTGTCTTGGCTCAATCGGAAGATGCAGGCCTTCATGAGCAGAACAAGGGATCCGTTGGCAGACGTGGCGGATGCCCTCGTGGCGCCGTGGTCTCGGTACCGACTGCTCTTGCCTTCCCTCCGCTTCCGCTACTCCCACGCCTACTGCGCAGCATAGAGGCGGAAGGTATCCCAACCAATCTGGTAGCGCCAGATTGGCCTCGGCGTCCTTGGTACGCCAACCTGGTGCGGATGGCGGTCGATGTTCCCTGGCGGCTCCCGCTTCGCGAGGACCTACTTTCTCATGGACCCATCTTGCACCCTGATTTACCCTCCCTAGCTTTAACGACCTGGCTGTTGAGTCCCAGGTGTTAAAAGATAGGGGACTCTCTGAGTCTGTAATTCCCACTATGCTCAAGACGCGTACGGCCACTTCGCGTAAGATCTATCACCGCACCTGGAAGGCTTACATTGCCTGGTGTGAGGCGGGGGGATGGAACCCCCGTTCTTTCTCAGTTGCTCGGGTGCTGGCCTTCCTTCAGCAAGGCCTAGATCACAAGTTGGCATTGAGCACACTTAAGGGGCCCTGGCGATTCTTTTTCAGCGTCCCTTGGCGACACATTCATTGATTCGTACCTTTGTCCAGGGGGTTCGTCATGTTGCTCCCCAGGTACGGGCGCCTTTGGCATCTTGGGACCTTAATCTGGTCCTTTCAGTGCTTCAGAAGCCACCTTTCGAAAATATCAGGGAAATCTCCCTGCAGCTGCTTTCGCAGAAAGTGGCCTTCCTGGTGGCAATTACATCCGCTCTGCGGGTGTCTGAGTTGGCGGCTCTGTCCTGTAGGTCCCCGTATTTGGTCCTACATAGGGACAAGGCGGTTTTGCGCCCTTCTCCTTCCTTCTTACCGAAGGTGGTCTCTTCTTTTCACATCTTCATTTTCACATCAATGCATTGTCCTCCCTTCTCTGTGTCCGCGCCCGTCTCATCCTAAGGAGGTTGCTTTGCACTCCCTGGATGTGGTTAGGGCTCTGCGGGTGTATCTGGTGGCCACGGCCTCTTTTCGGAGGTCGGTTCCTTTTTTTGTCGCGGCGGATGGTCCACGCAAGGGGATGGCGGCCTCATCGGCCACTATTTCCCGTTGGATACGACAGACGGTGACCCGTGCGTATGCTGTTCGGGGCCCTTTCCGGTCACGGCTCACTCTACCAGGGCGATTAGTACTTCCTGGGCTTTCCGACACCAGGCGTCGGTTTCTCAGGTGTGCAAGGCAGCCACTTGGACCTCGGTGCACACTTTTCAAAGTTTTACAGAGTTGATGTTGCAGCGTCCTCAGATGCTGCTTTTGGCCGCAACGTTTTCTGTTGGGTACTGTTGTTGTTGTTGCCCACCCCTCGTTGTGACACTGTTTTGGGACATCCCCACATGTCAAGAATAAGAGGCTGCGTCCGTCAATGAACGAAAGAGAAAATAGGATTTTTTTTTATTTACTGTAAAATCCTTTTCTCTGAGTTCATTGGTGGACCCAGCACCCAACCCTCTTTGTTTGAGTTTGTACTGCTTGTTACAAACTGAGTTGCTGACCAGGGCAGGAGGTGTTATGCCAAGTGAGGACTGCCCCCTGGGAGGGGCTGTGTCTGCTTTTAGCTGTACTACGTTCTGCCTAGTCCACTCCTAGTGAAAGGTGCATAAATCCCACATGTCAAGAATAAGGGGCTGCGTCCGTCAATGAACTCAGAGAAAAGGATTTTACGGTAAGTCAAAAAATCCTATTATTTGCTGAAAGTATCATTGTCAAGCGCCAACATTTCCTCCATCTGCATGATAGCATTCATTGTAATACCCATGAAGATAGCAAAGGAGTAACATCTGTCTTCTAGAATAAGGGGAATCAACTGCCTTGCCACTGACAAGAAGCAGCGTAGGAGGCTTTGTTTTTGAGAGGCTATAGAGCCTGGCAGTATGGACAGGAGTGCCAATTCTGGGGTGGGTGTCAATGACTGCTCATAGATTTTGCTGCAGACTGCACAAATCCAGAAAGGGTGAATCCTCTCACAGTCCCACCAAATATGTAGGTACGTACCTGTAGCCGAACCACAGCGCCAACAAGTGGCAGGGGTGGACGGAAATATCTTGTGTAGTGTTGAGGGGTCCCTGTACCAAAGGGACAGGATCTTAAAATAATTTTCTTGAGAGAAGCAAGAGATGGTAGACTTATGGGTGAAATAAAATGAGGTCTGTCAAGTCCGCCTTTGAAAACTCCTTCCCCAGATTCGCGGACCACATCCTGGTGTATGTCGGTAAGTCATTGTGGGCCAATGCATGAATCAGGCAGTAAAGGGAGGATAGCCAATGTCTGGGCAACTCATGAAGGGAGCACAGGCGATCAAATTCAGTAAGGGGGCGGTGTATCTGGGTGGAGTAAGACAACTGTTTACAAAAGGATGACAGGTGAACAGTAGTAAGCCAATCTTGTGAGCCCATGGGAACAACACGAATTCCATGTTAAGGATGCACAAACAGGTTCGCTCTTGGCCAAACAGAGCATGAGAATGAGCTAAAGTCTAAGGAGAAGAAGAGCATTGACATTTAATATAATGGTACAAATTGTAAACATAGTCAAAATATAACTAGGGTACGGTAGCCAAAGCGGGTAGTTAGAACAAGCCAGTAAATCAGGAAGCCAGAGATCAGTGTAGTCGGAGGCAGCAGACAGAATCAGGAACCAGAAGGGACCTCAGCCAGGCAAGTCTTCAACCGGAGCACAGCAGAGAGTTTCCAGATATGTATGACCAAGGCGGAGGTGGATTTGGAGGAATGGTTGGACACCAAGTACCGGATGGCCTTGGTAACCTTTGCCACACAAAAAGAGCCCTTAAGTAGCTTGTCATTAAGGCAGGAGTCCTTAAGTAGGTTGTCATTAAGGCACCAGGATACATTGGATTTGTGAAATTTTAAATAGACCATCATGGTTTTTTATTATGCGGCGATCCTTTTTCTTTCCTTATGTCACATTTGTGAGTGAGAAAGAAGGGTAAGACGTGTGCTAAGGAGAAGAAAAAAAACTTTTAAGCAAGTTCAATGTTGCCTTTGTGGATGGCTCCCTCCTGATGTATACACACGCGCTCTACTAGGCTCCTATAATGTAGAGTCTAGCCATCTGAAGGGGAAGAAGTGTGCTAAAGAAAAGGAAAAACCTTTTAAGCAAGTTCAATGTTGCCTCTGTGGATGGATCCCTCCTGATGTATACACACAGGCTCTACTAGACTCCTATAATGTGGAGTCTAGCCATCTGGTAAGTGCACATCTTTTTATCTATCACAGTGGAAGGTGCACTTTGGCGTTTTCTCATAACATTCATCACTGCACCCAATCATGATATTGAAGATCTCTTGATATGTTATGGACACTTTATGGACTATTTACCCTATGTATCATTTATTACTGATTTATTTCTTATGAGCACGGCATTCGTTTTTGTTTATATCAAATATACGGGAGCATGATCAGACCATAGAAAATGGCCCATAGGAGCCTGAGGAGGAGTATCCAGTAGGAATTGGGAGATCAGGAAATAGTCCAGTCTGCTATAGGTATAATGAGCGACGGAGTAACGGCTGTAGTCCCTTTCTATGGGGTGCTGAACACGCCAGACATCCACCAAGTGGGTGAAATGTAGAAGAGTTTTAATGCGTGCTAATGTGGAAGTAGGAATAGATGACTTACCAGAGGAGGTGTCCGCGGAAGGGGAGAGAGCGACATTGAAATCACTGCCCGTGTTGAAGCATGGACCACTAGAAAAAGTCAATCTGGTGAGGACTGAGAAGAGAAAGTGAGCCTGGTCCTGGTTATGAACATAATTGTTAGCCACTTAAAAGATAAAATTTTGATATTTCAATTTTGGAAATATGTAATCACCATCATCATCTATGAGAGAGTCAAGGACCTCAGGAGCAAAAGATTTGCAGAAGGCTAGGAAGACACCCTTAGATTTGAATAGCAGATTAGTACTATGAAACCAAGTTGGATAGTAGTGGTTAGGTATGGCCGGTATGGCACCTGTACGAAAATGCGTTTCCTGCAAAAGTAAAATGTTAGAGCGCATCTTATGGAAATGCTACAAAATAAGATTCCGCTTCTCTTGCGTGTTAAACCCCCTACAGTTAAAAGTTGACAAATTTACCAGATATCTGACCGCCATGATAAGTAAAATAGGTCAAGGGGAGGGGGGGGGATGGAAATAAGGAGATGTGAGCCTCTCTCTCAAGCCCATAGGTCCCGGTTAGACAAGAGAAGGGGAAAAGGTAGTAAGGGTAGGACAAAAGAGAAAAAGCTAAAGGGAGGAGCAGAAGAGAGAAAGGAAGAGACAAAGGGAATAAAGACAAATATTTCTGTCACCAGGCCTCTAGAAAATTGAAGAAAAAAGGCACAGCAAAAGGGAACCAATGAAGACAAAAATGAGGAACATTAATAAAAAGGCCACTAGGTGGCTCCATAACGCCATTAATGAAGAAATTCATAACCATGAATGTGAAAATTTGACTAACCAAAGGACAGTGCATACTCTGGCACTGATAGTCCTAAGTGGGGAATGCGTCAGACACATGGGGTAACCCCCAGACCCCACGACTCACGGGGCAATATAAAAAATTATCACACAGAAGTATTCTGTGAGAGCTTAACATTTAAACGAATCCTATGAAGATAGAACTATGGAAATCAAAAATAAACATCATATACATATGGTAGTAGCAGAGAACATTTGAATTAAAATAGGGAAAAAAACTATTGAGTAAGCAATAAAATGTTTAAATTTAAATAGGCAAACCCGCCAAAAAACCTGTGAAACTAAGCAGGTGACCTAAGAATACTATGACAAAACGTTGGTGCTAGAGGAAAAATGTTAAATCTAAATAGCAAGAAAAAATTACCTAGGGGCTAGGTCAAATGAACTCCAAGGGCAGGGTGAGCAAGTCCCTGAAAAAAGGCAGGAGTGACTCCTGAGGAAAAGAGACAAATAAAGGAAGTGCCCCACAGAAAAATTTCAGTCATTCAGGGCCGTATGGGGAGAGGGCCTGGATCTTTTCTCGCGGCCTTTTTTCCGCCATAATGATGCAAAGGGGAGTTGGAGTAAAGGGCCAATCAGGCAGGGAAACCTGAGGAAGTTCCAGCGCGCTGAGAAAGTTTGGCAGCTCCCCAAGGATGCGAAACAATGCTGTTTTTCCCTCATGGTGGACCAGAACCTGGAAAGGGAAGCGCCACTGATATTTAATTTTGTGTTCCTGCAGGAGCTGCGTAAGTGGCCTCGGGGCCCAACGCACTGCCAGCTTCTGATGAGAGAGATCCGAAAGGAGCATAACAGGAATGACAATAAAAAGAATGGTATCCTGAGTACTGACTGCATGCATTATATCTTCCTTGACCCTATAGAAATGGACCCTGCAGAGGGTGTTGTGCACAAAGGAGGGATCTGGGTTTCTTGGGCCGGAGGTCCTGTGGACACAGTCCAGCACAATATGATCATCCTTAAGGTTGTGTAGCAATTGGTTAAAGATAGCAGGCACAGCCATGGGCAGATCTTTTCCCTCCACAGATTCAGGTATTCCACGGATTCAGATGGTATTGCGACAGTTTCTGTTTTCTATGTTGTCTTGCTAGTAGGAAAGTTGTTGCAGCAAAACAGTGTGGGCATTCAGAATTTCTTTATGAGATTGTAGGGCACTGCATAGGCCATCAGTGGTATTATCTATATCCTCAATGTGAACCCCTATGTCCTTTTTGAGTTCAGAAATCTCCTGCCTGTAGGTTTTTTTCAATTCTCTTCATACAATGCTCAAAGTCAGCTTTGGTAGGCAGTGATCTGATATAGCTGTATAGCAAGGATCCCACATCCCATCCATTAGATAGATATAGCTTAAAGAGGTGACAAAGGATTTCTTTTTATTAGAATGTCTTGATTTTGGTTTACAA
This sequence comes from Glandirana rugosa, assembly GCA_018402905.1. Classification (NCBI taxonomy): domain Eukaryota; kingdom Metazoa; phylum Chordata; class Amphibia; order Anura; family Ranidae; genus Glandirana; species Glandirana rugosa. Next base: position 252,912 of record BLSH010102793.1, read on the forward strand.
CATAACTATTTTTGGTATGCATGCAAGTATTATCTCCAGACTACCAACGTTGCAATGGGAGCTAGATTTGTTCCCATTGTTGCCAATTTGTTTTTAGCCTACTGGGAGTCACTTGAGTTATAAAAAAAAAAAAAAGATGTTACAGTAGCTTCATTGATGACCTGTTCATGATATGGGAAGGGGATGAGGATAGTCTTCGTTCCTTCATGAATGAGTTAAATAAGAATAAACATATTTCCCTGTCATGGAGTCATGCCAATACTAAGATTGTTTTTCTAGCTCTTAAAATCATTATAAAAAAATGGTCAGATGCGTTCAAAGAATTAATGTAAGCCCACAGATTGAAACTGGCATATAGCTATTGACAGTTGTCATTATAGACCCTGGTTGGTAAACATCCCCAGGGTACAGTTCAGGGACGTGTGGTGAGGTCAGTGACTGTTGAGGCACTGGCTAGTATCAGAGCCAGATACACACAGGTTACATACGCCGCAAACGTTAGAGCGTGAGCAATAATTCTAGCACTAGACCTCCTCTGTAACTAAACATGTAAAATTGAAAGCGTTGTCTATGGAGATTCTTAAGTACTGAAGTTTGGTGCCATTCCACAAGGAAGCGCAGTTTTAAAGTGTTAGGTATCTATTTACTTGGCTTAACATCATCTTTCACATTATACAAAATAATTGGACTAACTTGACTGTTTTTTTTTTTTTATTCATGAAACCGTTCTCTCCAAAAAAAAGTGCTTTTGAAAATTGCTGCACGAATACTGTGTAGCATAAAAAAGTTGCAATGACCAGCTTTTTATTACCTAGGGTGTCTGCTAAAACAATATATACAATGTATGGGGGTTCTGAGTAATTTTCTAACAAAAAATGGATGATTTTTACATGTAGGAGAGAAGTGTCAGAATTGGCCTGGATGACAATGGGTTAATTACCGTAAGTAATATACAAATAATTATTTTATATTATTTTTAAGGTAATTTACTATATTTTCAATAACTGTACTCAAGCAGGTGGCTTAACCACTTCAGCCCCGGAAAGTTTTACCCCCTTCCTGACCAGAGCAGTTTTTGTGATTTGGCACTGCGTCGCTTTAACTGACAATTGCGCGGTCGTACAGCGTTGTACCCAAACAAAATTTGCGTCCTTTTTTTCCCAAAAATAGGACTTTCTTTTGGTGGTATTTGATCACCTCTGCGTCATTTCTGATCGCCACTATAAACAAAAAAAGAGCAACAATTTTGCAAAAAAAACTATTTTTCCTACGTTTTGCTAAAATACAAATACAAAAAAAAATATAAAAAAACATTTTTTTTCATCGGTTTTGGCCGATTTATATTCTTCCTCATATTTGTGATAAAAAAAATCGCAATCAGCGTTTATTGATTGGTTTGCGCAAAAGTGGCGGTTTACGGATGGTGAGAATTAATTTCTGGGGTTTTTATTTTTTTTAATTTTTTTACTAGTAATGGCAGCGATCTGCGATTTTTAGTGGTACTACGATATTGGGGCAGACATGTCGGACATTTTTGACACTTTTTTGGGACCAATGACATTTATACAGCGATCAGAAATTTAAATGTCCACTGATTACTGTATAAATGTCATTGGCAGTGAAGGGGTTAACCTGGGGGGGAAGAGCTAGGGTTAACTGTGTTCCCTGGGTGTGTTCTTACTGTGGGGGGGCTGGGCTAACATGGGCATAGGAGATCTAACTGATCCCAGTGACAGGGATCAGTAGATCTCCTATGCCTGCACTGACAGGGCGGGGAACCGCCGTGTTTACATCGGTGGTTCCCCGCTCTTTGGCTGTGGCCGCTCATCGCGGCTCGCCAGCGTCCTCTAATACTGGTTATATACTATATCCTGTGATGCTGAGCTGTGTCCCGTGATACCGAGCTGTATACTGTGTCCTGTGATACTGAGCTGTATACTGTGTCCTGTGATGCTGAGTTGTATAGTGTCCTGTAATGCTGAGCTGTATACTGTATCCTGCGATGCTGAGCTGTATACTGTGTCCTGTGATGCTGGGCTGTATACTGTGTCCTGTAATGCTGGGACTGTATACTCCTGTCCTGTGATGCTGGGCTGTATACTCTGTCCTGTGATGCTGGGCTGTATACTCCTGCCCTGTGATGCTTGGCTGTATACTCCTGTCCAGTGATGCTGGACTGTATACTCCTGTCCTGTGATGCTGGGCTGCATACTCCTGTCCTGTGATGCTGGGCTGCATACTCCTGTCCTGTGATGCTGGGCTGCATACTCCTGTCCTGTGATGCTGGGCTGCATACTCCTGTCCTGTGATGCTGGCCTGCATACTCCTGTTTTGTGATGCTGGGCTGTATACTCCTGTCCTGTGACGCTGACTGTATACTCCTGTCCTGTGATGCCGAGTTGTATACTCCTGACACAATATGTGGAATTACAGGGGACGGAGTGAGTGGATTCTATAAGGGTTGTGGCTTACAAGAAGTGGGAGGGTCAGATAGGAAGGGCGGGGTCTGGCGCCCCCCCCATCCTACAACTTCACCAGCTGGCACTGATTTAGAATAGCAATGGATTATAGTGCACAGAGTAGGAAAGGAGAAAATATTGTGAAGAAACATTATTATTATTATTATACTGGATTTATATAGTGCCGACAGTTTATGCAGCTCTTTACAGCTTGAGGGTAGACAGTACAACTACAATACACGTTCAGGAATCAGAGAACCCTGCTCCTTAGAGCTTACAATCTAAGAGGGACAGTCAAGAGATATGAGAGGTAATAACTGTGGGGGGGATGTGCTGATGGAGAAAATAAATGTACAGTTGTAAGGTGGGAGATGAGTTTTCAGGGATCGTCTGAAAGTGGACAAAGTAGGAGATAGTCGGACAGATTGGGGTCGAGCATTCCAGAAGATGGGAGAGGCTCGGGAGAAGTCATGGAGGTGAACATGGGATGAGGTGATAAGGGAGCTAGAGAGCAGGAGGTGTTGGGAGGAATGAAGAGAAGGATTTGGTTGGTATTTTGAGACCAGGTTAGTGATGTAGCTGGGGGCCAAGTTGTGGATGTCTATTTAAGTTATTGATAGTATTTTATATATTGTATATGTATATATATAAAATATATGTATTTTATATTGCTAATTATTGCCCCAGCCACTGGAGCATTCAGTACAGGAAGACACACACTGAGTTTGAAGTACTTTATTACCACTTGAAGCATTACATGGCATCATTTGTTTATGGATTATTACGTTTATATAATAAGATATATGCACTTTCCCATATGAATATGAATTGTAGAAGCATTGGCGCACTGATCACTTGCATGTTTTTTGCACTGGCACTTTATTTATATATCAGTATTTGCACATCTGTTATTTAGTGGTAGAATACTGCGCAGTATGTTCCACCCATTTTTTGCTATATATATGTGTAACTGTGAACACAGACCCATACTGCAGCAATTCATATTACCCTTTTATATACTGTCCAATTGCATCACTGTTTGGCACACGTATTAGTATCTATTTCATCACACCCACTAGTGGTAGCGCAGGGGAATACACCATTTTATACTCTTCTAAAGTACACCCGTCCCAGGCAGAGTTGGACGAATTTTTTTTTTTTTTAAAGTATGTTTTTATTAATTTTTGACAAAGTATAATTACAATAGTTACATTATTCGTAAAAAACACATGGCAAGGAGATATACAGATTACAACCAAACCAGGGCCGAACATGGCCAACAACATATCTCACAGTAATAGTTACAAGCCGGGACCAAACCAACATTAGACATATAGAGGAACGGTACACAAAA
>BLSH010102793.1:258063-269014 GCA_018402905.1 Glandirana rugosa
CAAAGGAGTGTACAGAAACACAAAAACTATACTATACTATAACCCAAAAAAACAAAAAATAAATTTCAACTAACACTCACCCACACACACACACCATCCACTCTTCAGGTCCTCACCCATACACCTCACCTCACCAGCTCCTTGCCGTTATAGGAGAACTCCCCCAACAAAGGGGGAGTGGGGAAAATGACAGACGTCTTCAACCGACCCCATTACACAGTCACCCAGGCACTAGTCAGCCGTCCACCGCCCCCCTACTGCTGGGACAACGGGGTGTCCTCCCAAAAGGAATCCCCAATGTCCAGCCAAGGTTGCCAGATCTTGTAAAATTTTTTCGGACACGCTCTGCCCGCATAGATAAGCTTATATATGGGTAGGGCTTTATTTACCATGCGATATAATAGTTGCACATCGGGGGCTAATGCATCTTTCCATTTCAGTAAAATCAATTTCCTAGCAAAAATTAACAATACACGCAGTAGTGTTCTAGCATGAGTTCGGTGTACCAGTTCATTTAGAGTTGGACGAATTTTTAGATGGATATCCTATGCCTCAATTAGTAACCTCAGACACTAATACGCGTAATACCCCACTGACTGAAGAAGAACTTCTTACAGCCTTAGGCACATAGTGGGAGGGCATTGGTTGCAGACGGCCTGCCGGCTGAGGTCTACAAGAGGTATTCACCTCAGCTGATACTGACCCTTCTTAAGGTTTATAACGCTGCCCTTAACAAAGGCAGACTACCTCTGTCCATGAATGAGGTGATCATTTTTGTCTTATTGAAACCTGGAAAGGATGCACTATCACCCGACTCATACTGGCCTATATCGCTCCTTACCTTTGATCTTAAACTCCTAGCTACAGTCCTAGCAAATAGACTGGCTAAGGTTATTCATAAGTTGATTCATAGACATCAATCAGGTTTTATCCCTACCAGATCCACGACACATAACCTGCTTATGTTTTAATATTTTTTTAATGGTGGACAACCCTGGAAATAGAGCCATTTTCTCATTGGATGCAGCAAAAGCAATCAACAGCGTGGAATGGCCCTATCTCTGAGAGGTGCTGTCTAGGTTTGGCTTGGGGTCGGTGTTTATCTCATGGGTTCGGTTGCTGTACGCTGCCCCGTCAGCTAGAGTTAGAGTGATTGGGGAGTTATTGGAGTAATTTCCACTCTATAAGGGGTACACGGCAGGGGTGCCATTTGTCGCCCCTCTTGTTTGCCCTAGCATTGGAACCGTTGGCCATCCATGACTGGGCATCACTGGGTATCGACGGGTTCATCCGTGACCCCCGGGAGGATGTCATCTCATATGCTGATGACACACTGATATACCTTGGCGATACTCGGGAATCCTTGCAGAATATTATGAAGCTAATTGACCACTTTGGCATGCTATCTGGCTTCTCCATCAACTGGAACAAATCGGTCTTGATGTTGGATCCCATTCCGGATTCCATCCTGGAGTGTGCTAGGGTGCTTAAAATTGTGTCTTCCTTTCGATACCTAGGCATACTAGTTACCACGGATCCCTTGCAGTATATTGAACTAAAGCTGTTACCATTGCTTCGTAATTTTGAGCTAAGTACTCTGCCTAGTCCAAAGTCCCATTATCAGTGGTGGGTAGGGATAACCTTATTAAGATGGTGTGGGCTCCCCAATTGCTTTGTGTTTCACAATGCACCTATTTGAATTCCATGTAAATGGTTTTCCCAAATTGATTTCAAGTTCAGAGCATTGATATGGTGCAATAGGACATCCAGAATCAGCTTATCCACACTACAGTTTGAGAAGGATCGGGGTGGTCTTGCTGTCCCACACTCCAGACATTATATTGCTTCTCAAATTCAGCACTTGGTGGCATGGGGGGGGGGGGAGTGGACCCTCTAGATCCTGTTTCTAATTTGTTGGTGCCCTGGGGGTCTCCCAGTCCGGCTCTGACATTTTTAGAGACGGGCTTCTCACACTTAGTTGGACCTTCTGACAATCCTCATGTTAAAAACCCTGTGGTCCTATGTTAGGCTGGATTCACACCTATGCATTTTTAGTGCTTTTTGCATTTTTCAGATTTGCACTGCAGTCCATTTAAAATGGTTTCCTATGGAGCACGTTCTGATAGTGCAAATCGCACAAAAAAATGCATAGGTGTGAATCCAGCCTTAGACGTACACTGAGCATTCAGGGCAGCTGTCCCTTCACACCTATTTGGCATAACCCTAACTTTCCGGAAATACTCAAACTACAGGGTTTTCAGACTTTGGAAAGAGCAGGAATTATGTACATGGTACAATTATATACTGGCTCGGTTTTCAAGTCCTTTTCAGAATTACAACAGGGATTTGCCCTTCCCCGTACCCAGTTTTATGAATATCTACCACTCAGGCACACAGTACAGGCTCAAGTGCGCTCTATTACACTCACCCCTATTGAGCATCCCCTAATGCAGGTTATCTTAATGGTGAAAGATAAGAGAGGAATGATCTCTAGGGGATATTCTATCCTCCTTCAATCCACACATAATGCCTCTACTCTCCCGTGTAGGAAAGGATGGGAAAAAGGTCTGGGACCTATACATGGGGATGTATGGGATACATTTTTGGCCTCTGCCCTGATGGTGTCCGTCTCAGCTTCTCAAAAGCTATCCCACATTTATTTGATGCATAGAGCATATAGAACACCGGTGCAGCTCCATAGGTGGGGTAACAGGAACTCGCCACTATGTCTGAAATGTGAGAGAGATAATGGGGACTTGATACACATGATCTGGAGATTCCCCAAATTGCATAGATATTGGTGCAGTATTATTGCTACAATCTCGCAGGTGTTTCAATTTCGCCTCACATATGATCCTATAGTGTGCCTACTAGGCGCCCTTGATTAGGAACTTCTCGCCACAGGAGCACTTACCTGTGCTATGTTTATTATATATTGCTCGTAAATTAATAGCACGCTGCTGGATATCATCTCAGCTGCCCACTAGGTGTCAATTGATTGAACAGGTGAATAACATTCTGATACCAGCACAGGAGAGTACCTAACGCATTCTACAAAATGTGGCAGCCTTGGTTGAGTTCACCAGGTCTGGCTCCCCACCAACTGGTCGGGGACAGGCTCCTACAGGGGACTTCGCAGGTCAACTTAAGATCGGGCGCTGTGTACCTTGGTTGGTAACATCTAGTAGATTTATGGTCATGTATGTTTGGGTCATGACAACTAGGCCTTGTTTTATGGCTTTTTTGATGGTTTTTCTTTTGTTTTGTCTTTATTTTACTTAAGATTTTGATATTATGTCCATACCTTCAATGGCAGAACCAACAACATTACAGTATGTCCTGATATATCTCTCTGTAATATGTATTGTATGAAGCTAACTCCAGTAAATGAATATACATGTTATTTCATTTTACGAATGGATGTATATTTTTCCTGATTTAAAAATGTTATAAATATTTCAAAGACCAGCTACCTCCTGTGCTCTTGAGATCTTTCAATGCAATTTCAAGCGACTGCCCCTTCCTAACAAAATCCTTGGAGGCCCATTGTCTAGCCTTCCCAAAAATAAATCAAGGATAATACTAAACATAATTATTGTCAGATCTTCCTCATCAATGTGTACCTAGTTATTTCCTCAAAACTTCTAGCCAATCGCATCCCCCCATTTCCGTCCCTAAAAACGAGTCTGTTTCACTTTTCATTTCAAACTGAATAAGTTGTTTTACAAGGTGAAAATTTACTTTAAAGTGGATGTAAACCTGAAAAAAAAATTCTGCCTGGTAGAGCAGTGTTTCTCAACCTTTTACGATGAAGTACCCCTGGAGGTCTAAAAAAAAATTCCTAAGTACCCCTGTCTTGAGAATGTAATTTCTGTTGTTTGGGTGTCATGGTTTCTGTATGTGTGTAATGTCAGTATGCGTTTGTGATGATTTCTGTGTGTGTTTGTGATGGTTTTTGTTGGTGTGCAATATCACTGTATGTGTGCATGCTGCAATGACAGATACACACACACATATATAGTGATAGATAAACACACACAATCTCAAACTAACACACTTGCAGACACACAAATACCCACAAAATCCCAAATTAACACAATGGCATACACATGCACATAATCCAAAATGAATACACAGGTAGACACATGCACACACATGAAGCCTACCAGTGCAGTGGCCACCAAATGCACCCTCATCAATGCAGTGCCCACCAAATGCAGCCTCATCAATGCAGTGACCACCAAATGCAGCCTCATCAATGCAGTGCCCACCAAATGCAGCCTCATTAATGCAGTGACCACCAAATGCAGCTTCATTAGTGCAGTGACCACCAAATGCAGCTTCATCAGTGCAGTGACCACCCCCTTCCATCAGTACAGACCTCCCCCTCTCAGGATACCCCCATCCCATCAGTGCAGACCTCCACTCAGGACAACCCCCCCTTCATCAGTGCAGACCTCCCCTCAGTACAAATCCCCCTTCATCAGTGTAGACCCCCCTCAGGAAACCCCCCCTCCTTCAGTACAGACCCCCCTCAGGAAATCCCTCCCTCCTTCAGTACAGACCCCCCTCTCAGGACAACCCCCCTTCATCAGTGCAGACCTCTCCTCAGGACAACGCCCCCCCCCCTTGATCATTGCAGACCTCCCCTCAGGACAACCGCACTTCATCAGTGCAGACCCCCCTCAGGAAATCCCCCCTCCTTCAGTACAGACCCCCCTCAGGAAATCCCCCCTCCTTCAGTACAGACCCCCCTCAGGAAATCCTTCCCCCCTCCTTCAGTACAGACCCCCCTCAGGAACCCCCCTCCTTCAGTAAAAGCGCCCCTCAGGCTGCGATACCCCCACCCCCCCTCCCCTCCTCCCACACAAACACATCCTGCGACGCCACTAAGCATTTCTCAGCACATTTTTCTCCATTATTACCCATTACTTATATAGGGTATGCCCCCTTTGCTTGGCATACCGACCAGATGACCAAGGCACACCTCAGGTCTATTTATGTTGTAAGTCTTGTGTGTTTATGTGATCCACCTCTATCTTCAGTCAGAGGGCATCGACCATAAATGTAGTTATGCACTTGGGGCTAAATATATGCAGGCATCATACATACTAGGGGGAGTACAACGGGGGGAATCAATGGTGGAGAAGAATCTGGGTGTCCTGGTAGATCATAAGCTTAATAATGGCATGCAATGCAAAGCTGCAGTTTCCATAGCAAGCAAAATCCATTCTTGTATAAAAAGAGGTGTGGACTGCAGAGAGAGATATATCATTTTGCACCTGTACAAATCATTAGTACGACCTCATCTGGAATATGCAGTTCAGTTTTGGGCACCGGCTCACAAAATGGGTTCTGGGTGACTGGAGAAAGTGCAGAGAAGGGCAACCAAACGTATTATAGGCATGGATGAGCTTAGGTATGAGGAAAGATAAGCTGAACTGAGTTTATTCTCTTTTCAGAAGAGGGAGGGATATAATCAACATGTACCAATACATAAGCGATCCATATAGTGAACTTGATGTAGAATTTATTCACTTTAAGGTAATCCCAGAGGACAAGGGGACACTCTTTATGTATGGAGGAAAATTGATATAATGTCAATATAAAGAATGGATTCTTCACAGTAAGAACTGTCAAAATGTGGAGTAGACTCCCTCAAGAACTGGTTCTTGCGTTTTAGTAGATTACTAAAAATACTGTGCAGTGCTTTTTAGTTATTTGTGACTATGTTGATATCACTTAGTGTGCCTGCAGCTGGTTTTCACAACTATGTGTTTGGTTTATATGACCACTTGTGCAATCTACTATCTCTAGTTTGTTTGCAGCTCAGTAGGTTGTTTAACCACATCAATACTGGCCAGGCCATTTTTAACCTCTCAGCGCTATTTGAATGGCAATTACTCAGTCATGCAACACTGTACCCATATGAAATTTGCATCCTTTTTTCACACAAATAGAGCTTTCTTTTGGTGGTATTTAATCACTAGTGGGTTATTTATTTTTTATGTTATAAATAAAAAAGTTTTGCACCCCAAAACACATTCTACTACTCCTCCTGAGTATGGCGATATCACATGTCTGAGACTTTTTCACAGCCTGGCCACATACAGAGGCTCAACATGCAGGGAGCACCGTCAGGTATTCTAGGGACACAAATTACTCATCTAATGTCATGACGACCTATCACATCTGTGAAGGCCCTGGAGCACCAGGACAATGGAATTGCCCACAAAATGACCCGATTTTGGAAAGCAAACACCCCAACGTATAATCTATGAGGCATAATGAGTCTTTTGAACATGTCATTTTTTCCAGTAGTTTTTAGAAAATGTGGGGAAAAAATGAAAACGCATTTTTTCCACAAAGTTGTCCATTTATATGATATTTCCAACACATAGCATGTACATGGCAAAAATGACACCCCAAAATGCATTCTGCTGCTCCTCCTGAGTATGGCGATACCACATGTGTGAGACTTTTACATAGCCTGGCCACATACAGAGGCCCAACATTAAACTAGCACCTTCAGGCGTTCTACAAGCATAAATTACACATCTCATTTCTCAACCACCTATTACACTTTTGAAGGTCTTGGAGCACCAGGACAATGGAATTGCCCACAAAATTACCCCATTTTGAAAAACAAACACCCCAACATATAATCTATGAGGCATAAAGAGTCTTTTGAACATGTCATTTTTTTCCAGTAGTTTTTGGAAAATGTGGGGGAAAAAAATGAAAACCTATTTTTTTTTACACAAAGTTGTCCATTTATATATTTCCAACACATAGCATGTATGTTGCAAAAATGACACCCCAAAATACATTCTACTACTCCTGAGTATGGCGATACCACATGTGTAAGACTTTTACACAGCCTGGCCACATACAGAGGCCCAACATTATATAGTTAGTCAGGTTGAAAAAAGGCACAAGTCCATCCAGTTCAACCAAAAAAAAAACCAAAAAACATTTATACATACATATATATATATATATATATATATATATACATACATACATACACAACCAAATAATCCCATATACAATCCTTCACCCACAGTTGATCCAGAGGAAGGCAAAAAACCCCAGCAAAGCATGGATCCAATTTGCTATAACGGGGGAAAAAATTCCTTCCTGATTCCCCGAGAGGCAATCGGATTCACCCTGGATCAACTTTACCTAAAAATGTTAGTACCCAGTTATATTATTTACATTAAGGAAAGAATCCAGGCCTTTTTTAAAGCAATCAACCGTGCTGGCCAAAACCACCTCTGGAGGGAGTCTATTCCACATTTTCACAGCTCTTACTGTGAAGAAACCTTTCCATATTTGTAGATGAAATCTTTTTTCCTCTAGATGTAAAGAGTGCCCCCTTGTCCTTTGTGATGACCTTAAAGTAAATAACTCCACACCAAGTTCACTATATGGACCACTTATATACTTGTACATGTTGATCATATCCCCCCTTAATCTCCTCTTCTCAAGAGAGAATAAATTCAGATCCTCTAATCTTTCCTCATAGCTGAGCACCTCCATGCCTCTTATTAGTTTGGTTGCCCTTCTCTGCACTTTCTCCAGTTCCCCGATATCCTTTTTGAGAACTGGTGCCCAAAACTGAACTGCATATTCCAGATGAGGTCTTACTAATTATTTGTACAGGGGCAAAATAATGTCTCTATACTGACATTGAACTAGCACCTTCAGGGGTTCTATGAGCATAAATTGCACATCTCATTTCTCAACCACCTATTACAATTTGAAGGTCCTGGAGCACCAGGACAATGGAATTGCCCACAAAATGACCCCATTTTAGAAATTTAGTACTGTACAAGATAGATCTTGTTTGAGCAGCGCTTTTCCCTCTTATTTATCTTTACAATGTTTTACTATACAGTTTTTTTTTGCAGCTGCTGTAGCCCATCTGCTGTGCAAAGTGTAAGGAAATTTGTTTATATGAGCAACATTACTTGCTGTTCCAACAGCGCTTGCATAACATACTATGTGTCTCTTATTTTAAAGTGACTGTGCCTATGAAAGTGCCTTTATCTAATACTTGTGTTTAATTGTACCACATAATAATATGATGTTTTAAAAGTTTTGCACATAAATTGGTTCAACACAAGTATTAGATAAAGGCACTTTCATAGGCACAGTAAGGCATATAGGCATATAAACAAATTTCCTTACCATTTTAGAAAGCAAACACCCCAACAGTACATTCTACTACTCCCCCTGAGTATGGCAATACCAAAAGTGTAAGACTTTTACAGGTGATGCTTACTGATAGGTGATGACAGTCTCTGACAGGTGATTGGCGATGGTCACTGATGGGTGACTGGTGAAGGTCACTGATGGGTGACAGGTGACTGGCGGTGGTCACTGATGGGTGACGGGTGTCTGGCAGTGGTCACTGATGGGTGACAGGTGTCTTGCGGTGGTCACTGATGGGTGACTGGTGTCTGGCGATGGTCACTGATGGGTGATGAGTGTCTGGCAGTGGTCACTGATGGGTGACTGGCGTGGTCACTGATGGGTGACGGGTGACTGGCGGTGGTCACTGATGGGTGACGGGTGACTGGCGGTGGTCACTGATGGGTGACGGGTGTCTGGTGGTGGTCACTGATGGGTGCTGGGTGTCTGGCGGTAGTCACTGATGGGTGCCAGGTGGCTGGTGGTGGAAACTGATGGGTGACGGGTGTCTGGCGGTGGTCACTGATGGGTGACGGGTGTCTGGTGGTAGTCACGGATGGCTGACGAGTGTCTTGCGGTGGTCACTGATGGGTGACTGGTGTCTGGCGATGGTCACTGATGGGTGATGGGTGTCTGGCGGTGGTCACTGATGGGTGAGGGGTGACTGGCGGTGGTCACTGATGGGTGACGAGTGATGGCAGTGGTCACTGATGGGTGACTGGCGGTGGTCACTGATGGGTGACTGGTGTCTGGTGGTGCTCACTGATGGGTGACTGGTCACGGTCACTGATGGGTGATTGGCGGTGGTCACTGATGGGTGACGGGTGACAGGCCACGGGTGACTGGCAGTGGTCACTGATGGGTGACGGGTGACAGGCCAAGGTCAGTGACGGGTGACAGGCCATGGTCAGTGATGGGTGACAGGCCACAGTCACTGATGGGTGACAGGTGACACACCACGGTCACTGATGGGTGACAGGTGACACGCCACGGTCACTGATGGGTGACACGCCACGGTCACTGATGGGTGATGGGTGACACGCCACGGTCACTGATGGGTGACGGGTGACATGCCACGGTCACTGATGGGTGACACGCCACAGTTACTGATGGGTGACGCGCCACGGTCAGTGACGGGTGACAGGCCACGGTCAGTGACAGGTGACAAGCCACAGACACTGATGGGTGACGGGTGACACGCCACAGTCACTAATGGGTGACGGGTGACACGTCACGATCACTGATGGGTGACGGGTTACATGCCACGGTCACTGATGGGTAACGGGTGACAGGTGCACTTTATGATGACAGGGGGCAGATGGGTTGACAGGTGCATTGGGGGGGAGTAAAGTGACAGGGTGTGTTGGTGTTTTACAGATCAGTAACTCACTGATCCTAGGAGAGAAGAGCTGGTAACAGTGAGTTACCGCTTTGTTTACATTTACATGTGATCGGCTGTGAGTAGATCACAGCGGATCACAAGGTAACGGCCGTCGGCCACTGGCTGATACCAGTGTTGGTGACAGGCAGTGTTCCCTGGGAACACGCCGCCACCGACGCGCACGTGCAGCGCACTCCCGATTGCGTGCATGTGCTGTGCAAATGGGGGCAGTAGCATTTGTGATCAGCCATGTTCACCCCCATCGGTGACCCGGTGTGTCCCAGGGACATGCCGCCACCGACAGAGCCGGGCTTAAAGGGTTTGATGGTGGGCGGACCGCAAGTGGTTATAAAAGGCCTTAATTCCTCAGTAAATGCACATAATATAACTGTATAGTAATATTTATAGGAAAAATTGATCCAGGGAATATCCAATTGCCTCTTGGGGTATCAGGAAGGATTTTTTTTTCTTTTTTAATTCTTTATTTAAAGCTCTGTGACAGAACAAAATAGTATGACATGACATCACATTCTTATTGATAAACAAAAGCGATATCAGGCTGTACTTGTACAAACAAGAAGTCAGAGAACAAAGACAACATTTTCCACCACATCAATATATAGTGACCAAAATCTTAGAGTCGAAACACCCATATAAAAATATACTATGTTTTGGTGGAAAACATGTAGGGGAACATGACTTACATATACAGTATCTCACAAAAGTGAGTACACCCCTCATATTTTCGTAAATATTTTATTATATCTTTTCATGTGACAACACTGAAGAAATGACACTTTGCTACAATGTAAAGTAGTGAGTGTACAGCTTGTATAACAGTGTAAATTTGCTGTCCCCTCAAAAAAACTCAACACAGCCTCTAATGTCTAAACTGCTAGCAACAAACGTGAGTACACCCCGAAGTGAAAATGTCCAAATTGGGCCCAATTAGCCATTTTCCCTCCCCGGTGTCTTGTGACTCGTTAGTGTTACAAGGTCTCAGGTGTGAATGGGGAGCAGGTGTGTTAAATTGTCAAATCTGTAATCTCCGACACAACTCAAAAAAACTCCCCTGTCGTTTAAATGTGACAATATGTTCGACATGTGAGTGATGAAATGTAACATCGTTTCACAGTAAAGAAGTCACAACAGTGTACTTTTCTATATTATTTTATAAATGCTTTTATACTCCCCACATGAGTGAAAACACTCTATGACATATACATTCAGTACAAGGGGATGTACAAAAGGTGGTTTTGTATCATATAAAAATATACCCACAAAGCTGAGATTCTAAAACCAGTGATATATAACTACACCACCTTTTACAACAGAAACAAGAGACTGAAGAACAAACATGTTCATGTCGGACTA
>BLSH010102793.1:271844-303575 GCA_018402905.1 Glandirana rugosa
AAAAAAAAAAAAAAAAAAATGAAGTAATCGAAGGTAACTGATGTTTTTCGCGACCTACGGCTATTTACCGACAAATCGTCGCAGATACTCGCCAATAGCGCAGGTCGTAAAAAACACAAGTCTTCTTGCTGAGGACTTGCGGTTAAGTCCCGTAAGTCTATTGTCGTGTTTTTGCGGTGACGACAATTTGTAGTTATTTACAGGTACACCTGATCCCTGTGTATTCTATTGTATTTCCCCGCAAAAAACCCGACAATTTTCTTTTACGGATTTGTTGGTATTTGCCAGCAAATAGTCAAAGTCACACGTACCTCGGATTCCTACCAAAAAAATATCGGAAACGACTCATGCTACTTAGGAACCTTTCCCTGCACTAAACCTATCTTTCCCTAGTCAGGGTGTACCTGTCCTTGTCTGTATATTCCCCACACTGCAGATCGCACCAACCATGACTCAGCAAAGGCTATAAAAAAACCATCCTTAGGCTCCATGCACACTGAAACTGATAAACGACCGTTTATGGTTGTTTAGGCATTTTCTTTTAACAGCCCAAAAAACGCCCCTTTATGTTATCTTATGTGTCCCTAGTCCACATGGACATTTATTGATGTTTAACAGCAGTGGCGTTTTTGTGCTGTTATCTGAATGCCCTGAATTGGCGTTCAGGAGTCGTTCTTCTGAACACAAAAAATGCTGGACGCGATAACCGCTCATAGACGCTGCTAAACAGCCATTTATCGGCATCCAGCGCTTTTTGTAGTCAATGGAAGCTAATGAAGTAAAAAAAAAAAAAAAAAAAGCCCAAAAACGCATACGCCGATAAACGTGCAAAAACGTGCATAAGCGCTGCTTACAGTACGCTGCCAAAAGCACGTTTTCTAAGCAGAGTCTCCTGCCACATAACCCGTAGGCCAGAGAGCGTCCAGCTTTAGGTCCACCTGCCCGGCTCCTGCAAATATGCATATTGCTGTTGTAAAGGATTAACCACTTGCCGACCGCCGATCGGCATTTGACGGCGGCAAAGTGGTTCGTTCCCGCAAAACGCCGTCATACGACGGCGGCTGCGGGAACGAGCTTAGTGAGCGCGCGCACGCCGCCGGAGGCACGCCCGCGCGCTCACTGTGTTCGGGGAGGGCCAGGGAGCGGGTGCGGCGGCTTCGATTGCTTCCGGCTACCCGCGATGGCCCCCCCGAGCGGAGGAACCGAGGTCCGTGTATGTAAACACGGACCTCCGCTCTGTGTGAAGGGGGAAGGGCTGTGATCACAGCCTTCCTGTATATGAAGGCTGTGACCACTTCCCTTCCCCAGATAGTGCAGTCCCCCTACAGTTAGAACACGCCCAGGGAACACTGTTAACCCTTAGAGCGCCCCTGCAGATTAACCCCTTCACTGCCAATGACATTTACACAGTAAATCAGTGCATTTTTATAGCACTGATCGCTGTATAAATGCCAATGGTCACAAAAAAGTGTCAAAATAGTCCGACATGTCCGCTGAAATATCGCAGTACAGCTAAAAATCGCAGATCGCCGCCATTACTAGTAAAAAAAAAAAACCCCAAAAATGAATTCTCATCATCCGTAAACGCGACCACTTTTGCGCAAACCAATCAATAAACGCCGATTGCGTTTTTTTATCGCAAATATGAGGAAGAATATAAATCGGCCAAAAACGGTGAAAAAAAATGTTTTTTTATATATTTTTTTTTTTTTGATTTGTATTCTAGCAAAAAGTAAGAAATTTGGGTTTTTTTGCAAAATTGTCGCTCTTCTTTTGTTTATAGCGGCGATCAGAAATGACGCAGAGGTGATCAAATATCACCAAAAGAAAGCTCTATTTGTGGGAAAAAAAAGGACGCAAATTTCGTTTGGGTACAACGTCGCACGACCGCGCAATTTTCAGTTAAAGCGATGCAGTGCCGAATTGCAAAAAGGGCTCCGGTCCTAAAGCTGGAAATCCTTCCGGGGCTGAAGTGGTTAATGTGGGGTAGTGAAAGGATAAAAATATAGATGAATATATAGATCAAAAATCAAGTAGAAAGAGAGATACATAATTATGACCCTGGGCATAGACAGTCAGCAGTAGCTATGCTTCACCTCTGGGTTCTTTCAGCAGACCCACTGGAGATTGGGGTGAGAATCTGAATGAATGAGGATTAGATACTTAAGAGGGTACAGAGCAAGAATGCTGGGGGGGAGATAGAAAAGGAGAATACAGACACTGGAAGCAAGGACACTGCTGCTATCCCCACAACCCTAATCTTGGGACAGAGCCCAGGACAGCTTACTAAAAAGTGACTGTTCCAGCAAATCCGGGACAGTTGACAAGTATGTTAAAGTGGTAGTAAACCCTCCTATCATTTTCAGCCAAGGAAGCTGCCATCTTGGCCTCTGTTTGATCTACAACTGCTATGATGCTGCACATGTGATCAGCTATGACACCAGCCATTGGATGCTTTGACAGTTTGGTTTAGAGCACAACCAATGGGAGTGTTAGATTTCCGGCACGTGACGGAAATGGAACTGGTTTTTAAACCATTAAATGGATGGGTTTACTACCACTTTAACGTGTGTGTTACTCCAACATTTCATACTTCTGATATGTCTGTGTTACTATGAACTTGTAATAAAAAGTATCTTGTTCTTATTGCATTGTTTTCTTTGTGTGAAATATCTGGTGATTCTGCCAGTTCCCCTGTTTCTCTATTTCAAACTGACCATTCCAGGCATGGAACCACATCTATTCTAGTGTAGTCAGTTTTCTTCTTTGCATTCTGCTAGGCAGCACAGCCTGCTTGTACTCTGGTGGTGAGACTTCTGCTGACAACCCTCCCCTCCCACACAGCTCCTCATTGGGAAGATCAGTGTGCTGCTGTGTCTCTGGCCCTTGCTGACACACCCCTCTGCAGTCTCTACCCCCACATCACTAAGCAAATTATGCAACTGAGAACAAAGGTTATGTGATAACTTATGAAAAACATTAAAACAAGGTATTTATCATTTTTTTACAAGGTCCATAAAGACATGGATGAGCGAGTTTGGGATGGAGGAACTTGACTTAACTGCACAGAGTCCTGTTCTCAACCCGACAGAACACCTTTGGGATGAATTAGAGCGGAGACTGCAAGCCAGGCCTTCTCATCCAACATCAGTGCCTGACCTCACAAAAGCGCTTCTGGAAGAATGGTCAAACATTCCCATAGACACACTCCTAAATCTTGTAGACAGTCTTCCCAAAAGATTTGAAGTTGTTATAGCTACAAAGGGTGGGCCAACTCAATATTTAACCCTACGGATTAAGACTGGGATGCCATTAAAGTTCACATGTGTGTAAAGGCAGGTGTCACAATACTTTTGGTAATATAGTGTATACAGTATATATATATATATATATCTCACAAAAGTGAGTACACTCCTGACACTTTTGTAAATATTTTTAATATCTTTTCATGTGACAACACTGAAGAAATTACACTTTACTACAATGTAAATTAGTGAATGTACAGCTTGTATAAAAGTGTAAATTTGCTGTCCCCTCAAAATAACTGAACACACAGTCATTAATGTCTAGACCGCTGGCAACAAAAGTGAGTACGCCCCTGAGTGAAAATGTCCAAATTGGGCCCAATTAGCCATTTTCCCTCCCCGGTGTCTTGTGACTCGTTAGTGTTACAAGGTCTCAGGTGTGAATGGGGAGCAGGTGTGTTAAATTTTGTGTTATCACTCTCTCATACTGGTCACTGTAAGTTCAATATGGCACCTCATGGCAAAGAACTCTCTGAAGATCTGAAAAAAATTATTTTTGCTCTACATAAAGATGACCTAGGCTATAAGAAGATAGCCAAGACCCTGAAACTGAGCTGCAGCACGGTGCTCAAGACCATACAGCGGTTTAACAGGACAGGTTCCACTCAGAACAGGCCTTGCTATGGTCAACCAAAGAAATTGAGTGCACATGCTCAGCGCCATATCCAGAGGTTGTCTTTGGGAAATAGATGTATGATTGCTGCAGAGGTTGAAGGGGTCGGCCTGTCAGTGCTCAGACCATACGCCGCACACTGCATCAAATTGGTCTGCATGGCTGTCATCCCAGAAGGAAGCCTCTTCTAAATATGATGCACAAGAAAGCCTGGAAACCATTTGCTGAGGACAAGCAAACTAAGGACATGGATTACTGGAACCATGTGGCCTAATGAGACCAAGATAAACTTATTTTGTACAGGTGGTGTCAAGTGTGTGTGGCGGCAACCTGGTGAGGAGTACAAGTACAAAGTGTGTCTTGCCTACAGTCAAGTATGGTGGTGGGAGTGTCATGGTCTGAGGCTGCATGAGTGCTTCTGGCACTGGGGAGCTACAGTTCATTGGGAGAACCATGAATGCCAACATGTACTGTGACATACTGAAGCAGAGCATGATCCCCACCTTTCGGAGACTGGGGCGCAGGGCAGTATTCCAACATGATAATGACCCCAAACACACCTCCAAGACGACCACTGCCTTGCTAAAGAGGCTGAGGGTAAAGGTTATTGATTGGCCAAAGCATGTCTCCAGACCTAAACCCTATTAAGCATCTGTGAGGTATCCTCAAACGGTAGGTGAAGGAGCACTATCTCTCTAACATCCACCAGCTCCGTGATGTTGTCATGGAGGAGTGGAAGAGGACTCCAGTGGCAACCTGTGAAGCTCTGGTGGGACCGTAAGGGACCTTCTCCTGTACAGAGATCTTCGAATTAAGTAGATTGTATGCGGAAACAAGTATGGTCCGGAAAGGCTGCAGAAAATGGACAATTGCAGCAGCTTCCACCGTCCCAAAACAGAGCAGTTGAGAGCGCCAAACAGGTTTGATGGGTCCATTCAGAGGTACCAGGTTCATATCAGGTGACTTTTTTTTATATACAATTGTATGCTTATAATGCTCTTTTTTTTGTTTTGTTTTGTTCACATAATAAAACCATGTTTTAGCTGACTTCCATGGCACCAGCCTTTCTCGCAAGGTATAATCCATACCAGTCTTGTATACAGTTATCCCCACACCTCACATTTCCATTGTAAAATATATTGTCACCCAGATATGTCTCAGACATCAGTATCTCCAGAGACCGAAGTAAGCCCATACTTTCTCAAATTTTTGGGGACATCCCCTAGAGGCATATGTTAACTTATACAGCGGTAATGCTTTATTGTTCAAGTCCATCCAAATTGAAGAGATGGGGGCAGGGTCTTTCCACTAAGGCTTTTTTTAGCATAAAAAAAATACTATCCTCAATAGAGTCTTGCTAGAACTGGTAAGATCCTCGCCAAGAAAGAATATGAGACATATGAGTACTTTGGTGCAGAGGTTGAAGGGTTGGGGGGTCAGCCTCTCAGTGCTCAGACCATACGCCGCACACTGCATCAAATTGGTCTGCTGTCATCCCAGAAGGAAGCTTCTTCTAAAGACGATGCACAAGAAAGCCAGCAAACAGTTTGCTGAAGACAAGCAGAATAAGGGCACGGATTACTGGATTAATGGCCTGTGGTCTGATGAGACCAAGATAAACTTATTTGGTTCAGATGGTGTCAATCGGGTGTGGCGGCAACCAGATGAGGAGTACTAAGACAAGTGTGTCAAGCATGGTGGTGGGAGTGTCATGGTCTGGGGCTGTATGAGTGCTGTCAGCACTGGGGAGCTAAAGTTCATTGAGGGAACCATGAATGCCAACATGTACTGTGACATACTGAAGCAGAGCATGGTCCCCTCCCTTCAGAGACTGGGGTGCAGGGCAGTATTCCAACATGATAATGACCCCAAACACACCTCCAAGACAACCACTGCCTTGATAAAGAAGCTGAGAATAAAGGTGATGGACTGGCCAAATATGTCTCCAGACCTAAACCCTATTGACCATTTATGGGGCATCCTCAAATGGAAGGTGGAGGAGCGCAAGGTCTCTAACATCCGCCAACTCCGTGATGTCTCCATTGAAGAGTGGAAGAGGACTTCAGTGGCAACCTGTGAAGCTCTGGTGAACTCCATGACCAAGAGGGTTAAGGCAGTGCTGGAAAATTATGGTGGCCACACAAAATATTGACACTTTGGTCCCAATTCCGACATTTTCACTTAGGGGTGTACTCACTTTTGTTGCCAGCGGTTTAGACGTTAATGGCTGTGTGTTGAGTTATTTTGAGGGGACAGCAAATTTACACTGTTATACAAGCTGAACACTCATTACTTTACATTGTAGCAAAAGTGTAATTTCTTCAGTGTTGTCACATGAAAAGGTATAATAAAATATTTACAAAAATGTGAGGGGTGTACTCACTTTTGTAAACTACTGTATATATATCTAGTAATGAAAACCAGCTATGAAACATTTTTATTTCCTCATGTTTATGGACATATGTTAGTATTTTTAAATGCCAAGAATATTATTGTTAGAGCGGAATTCCACCCAAAAGTGGAACTTCCGCTTTAAGGGAAGATGACCCCCCAACATGCTACCATTGGCATGTCATTTTTTTTGGGGGGGGGAAGCAGGAACCCTGTTTTGCCAGGGTCCCAGCTGCACTTTCTCCTCTGGCTCCGCAGCACAGCAAGGAAGTTCACCTTACCTCCTCCCTCTCTGCGATCTTCTGGGACACGTCACAGGTCCCAGAAGATACACCGGCCATTCACAAAGTGCGGCGTGGCTTACACATGCGCAGTCTACGCCCGGCTTTGAAGCCAAAGCCGGGTGCTCACACTTGTGATGCCAGCGCCGAACGAAGGAGAGGGAGGCTTCAGGTGGCCGCATCGCTGGAGCCTGGGACAGGTAATTGTCTGATTCTTAAAGTCAGCAGCTACACTTTTTGTTGCTGCTGACTTTTAATAGGGTGGAACTCCGCTTTAACACCTCCAGAGGTTAAAAAAAAGGGGGGGGGCTTTATCTAGATTTTATCTAGTAGTTTGATTCTGTGGTTATTCATGTTGACTGAAGAGTATCTGCCCCCCTATTTAAGCCTCTATCCAGATGTTCTACTTGAAGAAATTACTAGATCCTTTCATGGGGATCCTTGTTGTTTTAAAGGCACATGAGGTCCTAGAACAATCCCAGAAGCTTTGTCAAGCCATCATTTCACCCCTGTAGAATGCACACTGTGCAATGGAGTGGGACTTTAAATGAAGATTGTGGTGGTGCTGAAGTAACACTGATGGACATGGTTAGACTCTAGTAAAAAGCATTTATTGATACAATCAATTCAAAGGTTACAAAAACAGTCGCAATTGCGATCCATAAGAGTATATAGTAATTGACAATAAAAATACTTTACAATTCATGGAAGTAGTTCCCCATCCATCAGTATAATAATTGTTAAACACATACAATTGATATAAGCTGCATGACCTATAGCTTAAAATTCCATGGCGTTAGACCCCAAGGTAGAAAAATATAAATTATTAGAATAATATATGGCAGCAAATAGCCGGTAGCGCATAGGATACCCAGACACGGTAGATTTTGGCTCTAGGCGTTTCGTGGCTTCGAGAACGGCCACTCGTCAGGAGCAAGCGTGTTCATGGGCTGAAAAATAGTAATGAGGCTAATGAGTAAAAAGCTGTAGCCTTACCAGGTCATTATTAGCTTCATTCAAAGTCCCATTCCCCTTGTCCTTCCTCTTTTTATCACTCCTGTAGAAGTTCCTGGGAATGCCTGGAGGGAGAGCCATGATGTGAACCCAAGGCCTGAAAGTTCAAGTGGACAAGAGAGACAGAGATCTGAGGTGCCAACCTGAAGACCCAAGTGACCTAACCTGAAGGATGACTTTTCATTCTTTGCAACATTAGTTCCAGTCTGTTCATGGATGCCAAGTTCTGTCCTTACCAAGAGCTCTTATGCGGTGGTAGATTTCTTCTGGCTATATGGGAAGGTACAGAATCCTCTGAGCTGTTTAAAAGTTTAGGAAATGAACTTGAGGACTGAAATAATGTGGAATTTGTACAACCTGGGCATTTACGGACATTTGCAAGGCTCAATACAAGAGAGAATTTTCTGTTCTTTTCTATTTTGCTGAAGATTACTTTATTAAAAAGTAACTGCAGTCTTCTAACATAAATTGTAATAAAAACATCTTTGTCATTCTGAAAGTTTCCTCTAACCACTTTGTATATTATTTTATATGTATTGTGATTCTCTACTTGCCAAATATGCTGCAGAAATCTTTTAAAACAAACTCTGGATTTCTCTATTTGCCTAATCTGACGAAACACTGGCTTCCCAAGCATGTAGTTCAGTCTCACAAAAGTTTTTACATTTTACCATGATGTGCTGTATTTCTTTTCTTACCCAAACTGCAAACATTGAGACAAGCTGTTGCACCCGAGTCCTGTCACAGGAGCTGTTTCACACACACACACACACACACACACACACACACACACACACACACACACACACACACACACACACACACACACACACACATATCCTCTGTGTCTGGAAGAGCAGAAAGCTGTCTGGAGGGGGCATGATGTAATCATAACCACCAGGAGCCCTGAGAAAGAATCTCCTCTGCAGCCGAGAAAGGGAGTGTGAATTTATCCAGGGGAGATTGTGCAGCCTGGGCAGTGTGATACATGTATAGGTAGACAGACCGCTGCCTTTCCCCTTCCCAAAGTAATGTAGTGTTCTGCTCTTCTCTCCCCCCCCCCTCCCCAGGAATGTGTAATGTGCACTGGTCTTTGGCTCTCCTGTTACTCTCCGCCCCTCCCCTCTTCCTCCTCCTCCCAGCAAACTCGAGAGTAAGGAAAAAAAAAAAACACTGCTGGGATAGCTGAAGTTTCTCTCCCGGGGGGCAGTGCAATGCAGGAAACAGCATCATATGCCGAGGCATTTTTACAAGCCTTGAAAGCGGAAGTATGCAAAATAAGGTATTTACTGCCACCTAATTACAGTTTTGATTTCCAATGATAGTACAGCAAATGCAGAAGGTTTCATTAACCACTTCCCGCCCGGCGTATAGAGAAATGACGTCCAGGCGGGGGGTTCATTATCCTGACTGGACGTCTATTGACGTCCTCAGGATAAGCCGCTAGCGCGCACCCGCGGGAGCGCGCATCGCGGCGATCGTGCACGGCTCGTGTCCGCCGGACACAGACTGTCACTGATCATAGTAAACAGCCAATTAAATTGGCTGTTTACCGTATGATCGGCTGTGTATAAGACACAGCTGATCACAACATGCCGGTAAGCTGCAGCGCGCCGCAAGTGCATGCTGTGCGCGTGCCCGGAGGCGCACCCACGTGATCGGGGGGGGAGCGGGTGTCCCTTGGACACAGCACTTTCCTGATCTGTAAACAGCCAATGAAATTGGCTGTTTACCATGTGACCAGCTGTGTCCAGTCACAGCCGGTCACAAATGTAAACAAAAAAGACAGTAACTGTGTGATCCCTGCTTTTTCTCCTCAGAGGAGAGAGCAGAGGAGAGAGCAGAGCAGGGATCAGTGGGTTTAGTCAGTGTCTGTCTACTGTCAGTATTGTACTGTGCACAACACAACACCCCCCCCAATAAAGAGGACCTGTCACCAGTACCATTTGGATCTGTCAACAGCCCATCTGTCAACAGCCCATCTGTCACACAGCCCATCTGTCACACAGCCCATCTGTCACCACAAGTACCGCCATCGGTACCGCTACTCAGTACCGCCACCAGTACCGCCACACAGGCCAGCCACCAGTACTGCCACTGGTACCACTAAACAGGATCCGCTATTAGAACAGCCATCCATATCACCACACAGGCCAGCCACCGGTACCACTAAGCAGCCATCCGTATCACCATATCCGCCACCAGTACCGCCAATGGTACCGCCACACAGGCCAGCCACCAGTATCGCCACCAGTACCACTAAAAAGATCCGCTACCAGAACAGCCATCCATATCACCACACAGGCCAGCCCCCAGTACCGCCACCGGTACCACTAAACAAATCCGCTACCAGTGCAGCCATCCGTATCACCAGATCAGCCACCAGTACCGCCACACAGGCCAGCCACCAGTACAGCCACCGGTACCGCTAAACGCAGGTCCACCACCAATACCGCCACCCATCAGTACTGCCATCAGTATATTCACCAGGCCCACTATCATGTCTCAAAGAGGATATACCCCTGAGGAGGCGTATGAAATTCTTGCCATGTCGGATGAGGAGAGCAGCGGGGAGCTCTCATCAAACGGTTCTGGTTCAGAGTATGAGCCAATAGAGGGCAGTGGATCAGAGTCCGATTCAGCTGAGGAAACCGCCCCCCCTCCTAAAAGAATGAGACAATTAGGCCCAAGAACCGAAGACCTGCCCACCACCAGCAGCACCAGACCCCAGGAAGAGGAGCCCAGTACTAGCACTGGAACTACACGCCCAACCCCAAGAACCCTAATCCATGCCCGGGCCCAGTCCTTCCTACCCGATGCCCTGGCAAACCCCGTGTGGTTGCCCAACAACTCAGGACCTGCAATAGTCCCCAATTTCATCGGACAACCAAGTGTG
Organism: Glandirana rugosa; assembly: GCA_018402905.1. Classification (NCBI taxonomy): domain Eukaryota; kingdom Metazoa; phylum Chordata; class Amphibia; order Anura; family Ranidae; genus Glandirana; species Glandirana rugosa. The sequence continues at coordinate 282,345 of BLSH010102793.1, forward strand.
CAGGTTGACACCACAAATTTTGCCCCATTGGACTACTTTTATTTGTTTTTCACCCCCGAATTGCTACAGAGTATGGTGGACCAAACCAATCTGTACGCAGAACAATTCATTGCTGCAAATCCCACTTCATCTTATGCCCACATGTTCCATTGGCGATGTCTGACACTGGGTGAATTAAAAATATTTTTGGGCCTCACACTGAATATGGGCGTTACACAAAATAATGAACTCCATGGGTATTGGTCCACCCACCCAATCCACCACATGCCCATATACTCAGCTGTCCTGTCCAGGACAAGATACAACATGATAATGCATTTCCTCCATTTTACTGATAATTCGCAGTGCCCTCCCCGAAATCACCCCAACCATGATAAATTAAATAAGTTACGCCCCATAATTAATTCATTTTCCCAGACATTCGCCCAAGTTTTCATCCCAGATAAAAATATCTGTGTGGATGAGTCCCTCATCCATTTCATTGGCCGGCTGAATTTCAAGCAGTACATACCCAGTAAGAGATCCAGGTATGGAGTAAAACTTAACAAGTTGTGCGATCGATCCACTGGCTATGTGTACTCCTTCAGAATTTACGAAGGTAAAGACTCCCAACTCCAGCCCCGTGATTGCCCCACATATATTGGGACCAGTGGGAAGATTGTCTGGGAGCTGGCCTACCCCCTCTTTGGAAAAGGACACCACCTATACTTGGATAATCATTATACCAGCCTGCCCCTATTTCGCCATCTTTATCAAAAGACAACCCTGGCCTGCGGCACCTTCAAGAAAACAGAAAGTGCTTCCCACAAAATCTCATTACTACAAAGCTACAAAATGGGGAATCTGCCTTCATGAGGAATGAAGAGGTATTGGCCATGAAGTGGAGGGACAAGAAAGATGTCTACATCCTCTCCACTATCCATGATAACAACTCGGTGGAGATCCAAAGAAGACATGGCCCCGTTGTAAAGCCCAAGTGCGTCCACGACTACAATCTATTCATGGGGGGGGTGGATTTAAACGACCAGATGGTACAGCCCTATTTATCTACCCATAAGTCCTGTTTTTGGTATAAGAAAGCCGCATTTCACCTTTTTCATATGGCCATGTATAATTTGTTTGTGTGTTGCCAAAAATCCTGCGAAAACCAATCCCTCACCTACTTCAAATACATTGAAAAAATTATTACTGCCCTCATTTATCAGCAAGGACCCGTCCCAGAAAGTATTCGCTCCGACAGTGTAAGTCGACTCCACAAGCAACATTATCCCTCCCCCATCCCCCCCACAGAATCCGGAAGAAGACGACAGAAGAGATGCCGTGTATGCTCCAGCAGAGGAATCAGAAGAGATACCACGTATTATTGCCCCGACTGTCCCTCCCAACCTGGCCTGTGCATCGGACATTGTTTCAAAAATTACCATACACAAATCACATATTAGTTCCCAATATAGACTTTAGACTGCCATTTCCCGTTTCAAATACCTGTGTGGATAATTTGCTTGCTACCACGTTAACTGACCCTGGCCTTTTTACCGACAATGTCTATGCCTGCCATTTCAAACCATGTTTCTGACCTCAACGTTAACTGACCCTGGCATGTTTACCAACAATGTCTTTACCTGCCGTTTCAAACCACGTTTCTGACTTCCATGTGTATGACCTCGGCCTGCTGATTGACCATGTTTTTGCCTGCCACTTGGACTGATCTTTTGCCCTTATACATTAGTGCACAGAGGTCTCACATATGTGAGGGGCTTCAGAAAGCGTTCGGAGTATAGAAAACCAGTGTTTGGTTTTCTGTGTTCTAGAACAAGGTCTGGTTTCCCGGAGGCTTCAACGCGTTTGGGTGGGAGAAGCCTCTCCCCCTGTCCCCCTGGCCCTAAGCTTGATGGCCCTTCCTGCTGCCTGGACCAATACTTAGGCTGTGCTGATCATATTGCTACCTGTAATGACCCAGGACTATCTGGACCATGTTTCTTCCTGCTGCCTGGACCAATACTTTGGCTGTGCTGACCATATTGCTGCCTGTAATGACCCAGGACTTTATGGACCATGTTTTTTCCTGCTGCCTGGACCAATGCATTGGCTGTGTTGACCATATCTCTGCCTGCTGCCTCTACTGACTATGGATAGTATTTCTGCCTTGACATCTCTGCCTGCTACCTGGACCAATGCTTTGGCTGCGCTGACAGTATTTCTGCCTGTACTATGGACAATATTCCTGCCTGCTGCTTGGACGATTGCTTTTGTTGTTGCTGACCACATCCCTGCCTGCTGCCTGGACTGATGCCCTCCTCTGTGGACCACTGCACTACTAAAACCACAGGTAACCTTTTGTTATTTGGTATGTACATGCTATGTGTTACAAATATGAAGAACCTTCATAAATGTGATTGGTAGTCAGAAAATGGTATGTGTAATTTATGCTCCTAAAATGCCTGGAAGTGCTACTTGGATGTTGGGCCTCTATATGATTATACGTTGGGGTGTTAACTTTCCAAAATGGGGTCATTTTGTGGGTAATTCCATTGTCCTGGTGCTCCAGGGCCTTCAAATGTGTAATAGGTGGTTCAGAAATGAGACATGTAATTTATGCTTCTAAAATGCCTGAAGGTGCTAGTTCAATGTTGGGCCTCTGTATGTGGCCAGGCTGTGTAAAGGTCTCACACATGTGGTATCGCCATACTCAGGAGGAGTAGCAGAATGGATTTTGGGCTGTCAATTTAGCTATGTGCATGCTATGTGTTAAAATTATCTTATAAATGGACAACTTTGTTTAAAAAAAATGCGTTTTCATTTTTTTTCCACATTTTCCAAAAACTTCTGGAAAAAAATGAACCATTCAAAAGACTCATTATGCCTCATAGATTATACTTTGGGGTGTTAGCTTTCCAAGATGGGGTCATTTTGTGGGTAATTCCATTGTCCCGGTGTCCCAGGGCCTTTAAAAGTGTAATAGGTGGTTGAGAAATGAGATGTGTAATTTATGCACCTAGAACACTCTATAGTGCTCCCTGCATGTTGTGCCTCTCTATGTGGCCAGGTTGTGAAAATGTCCCACACATGTGGTATCACCATACTCAGGAGGAGTAGTAGAATGTGTTTTGGGGTGTACTTTGTGGTATGCATATGCCATGTGAGAGAAATAACCTGTTACAATGACAATTTTGTGAAAAAAAATAAAAATAAAAAAAAACATAATTTTGCAAAGAATTGTGGGAAAAAATGAAACCGTGAAAAAACTCACTATGCCTCTTACTAAATACCTTGGAATGTCCACTTTCCAAAAAGGGGTCATTTGGGGGGTATTTGTACTTTCCTGGCCTGTTAGTGTCTCAAGAAATGGGATAGGCCTTCAGTATATCAGGTGTGATCAATTTTCAGTGATTTGCACCATAGTTTGTAGACTCTATAACTTTCACACAGACTAAATAATATCCACCAATTTGGGTTATTTTTACCAAAGATATGTAGCGATATGCATTTTGGCCCAAATTTATGAAGAAAAATTACTTTAATTTTACAGTACAAAATAAAAAAAGTGTATTTTTTTTCAAAATTTTCGCTCTTTTTTCGCTTATATCGCAAAAAATAAAAAACCCAGTGGGGTCTAAATACCACCAAAAGAAAGCTCTATTTGTGAGAAAAAAATGATAAAAATTTTGTTTGGATACAGTGTAGCATGACTGAGTAATTGTCACTCAAATTGTGAGAGCACTGAAAGCTGAAAATTGGTCTGGGCAGGAAGTGTTCTAAGTGCCTGGTATTGAAGTGGTTAAAGGAAAGATGAAAAAAATGACTGAAGAACCGCTTTAACTTAAGAACTGTCATGTTATCCTTATTTCTCATGAACTCTTGCTATACAGTTGAGTTGACAGTTGAAATTACCCTTATTTATGTATCATTATCTTGCCATATGTAATTTGAATGTGTATATTGGTTTTATAGTTGTATACATGCTTATAATGCATTTATGGGAAAGCAGTCCAGGATGATGTATCTTGGAGACAGGATTTATAAATTGTCATGTTGTAAGGATGTGTCCCTTAAACATTGGCTTCAGTTTGTCCTTTACTATAACGTAATTTAGAGTGCTTATTTAAGTTTTAATATGTGTAGATTGTACAATAATACACATACTGTTGTGCTCATAAGTTTACATACTCTGGCAGAATTTATGATTTCTTGGCCATTTTTCAGAGAATATGAATAAGAACACAAAAATATTTCTTTCACTCATGGTTAGTGTTTGGCTGAAGCCATTTATTATCAACTATGTTTACTCTTTTTAAATCATAATGGCAACAGAAACTACCCAAATGATCCTGATCAAAAGTTTACATAACCCAGTTCTTAATACCGTGTATTGCCTCCTTTAACATCAATGGCAGCTTGAAGTTTTTTGTGGTATTTGTGGATGAGGCTCTTTATCTTCTCAGATGGTAAAGCTGTCCATTCTTCTTGGCAAAAAGCCTCCAGTTCCTGGAAATTCTAGGGCTGTCTTGCATGATCTGCACGTTTGAGATCTCCCCAGAGTGGCTCAATGATATTGAGGTCAGGAGACTGAGATGGCCACGCCAGAACCTTCACTTTATTCTGCTGTAGCCAATGACAGGTCGACTTGGCCTTGTGTTTTGGATCATTGTCATGTTGGAATGTCCAAGTACGTCCCATGTGCAGCTTCCTGCCTGATGAATGCAAATGTTCCTCCAGTATTTTTTGATAACATACTACATTCATCTTACCATCAATGTTGACCAAATTTCCTGTGCCTTTGTAGCTCACACATCCCCAAAACATCAGCGATCCACCTCCGTGTTTCACAGGTCTTGATGACTTCTCTCCAAATGTAGCATTTATGCTTGTGGCCAAAAAGCTCAATTTTGGTCTCATCACTCCAAATGACTTTGCGCCAGAAGGTTCGAGGCTTGTCTGTGCTGTTTGGCATTTGGTGTATTGTAAGTGGGATACTTTGTGGCATTTGCACAGTAATTTTCTTCTGGCGACTTGACCATGCAGTCCATCTTTCTTCAAGTGCCTCCTTATCGTGCATCTTGAAACAGCCACACCACATGTTTTAAGAGAGTCCTGAAGTTATTGGTGGGTTTTTCTTTGCGTCCTGCAGAATTTTCTTGGCAGTTGTGGCTGAAATTATAGTTGGTCTACCTGACTGTGGTTTGGTTTCAACAGAACTCCTCATTTTCCACTTCTTGATTAGAGTTTGGGCACTGCTGATCGGCATTCTCAATTCATTGAATGTCTTTTTATATCCCTTTCCTGTTTTATGCAGTTCAACTAGCTTTCCCATAGATCCTTTGACAATTATTTTTCTTTTCCCATGACTCAGAATCCAGAAACGTCAGTGCAGCACTGGATGAAAGATGCAAGGGTCTGTCAGGAGTCCAGAAACTCAGTGACCTTTTATACACACATACTAATTACAAGCAAACAGATCACAGGTGAGGATGGTTACCTTTAATAGCCATTCAAACCTCTTTGTGTCAACTTGTGTGCATGTTATCAGGCCAAAATCACCAGGGTATATACACTTTTGATCAGGGTCATTTGGGTAGTTTCGGTTGTCATTTTGCTTTAAAAAGAGTAAACACAGTTGATTGATAATAAATGGCTTCAGCCAAACACTAACCATGGGTGAAATAAATGTTTTTGTGTTCTCATTCATATTCTCTGAAAAATGGCCAAGAAATCATACGATTTGCCAGGGTATGTAAACTTATGAGCACAGCTGTATATGTACTTTATGAAGATGTGTATTAATTACTTTATCAAGAGTGACAAACAGGGCTTTTTTTTCAGGGGGAACGCAGTTCCAGCATCTCTCCCACTGAATGTATGTAATGTCAAGGGGTGCTTGGGTGTGCTGCAGGTTCTGTTGATGCTGGCTGTTACAAGATCTATTGTGGCTGGAGGTGATCTATTTTTTTGCAGGTGGGTATATTGTTGCTGAGAAGGTCTTTTGTTGCTGGTGGTCCATTATTGCTTGGGGATCTATTGTTGCTGGCTGCAGGTGATCTAGTTTACTGCTTTTCTTGTTATCATTAACAAATCCCATACATATTACTTAGCACCAAAAACAATACTTGGTTCTGTAAATCAAAAAGTGGCTGTGCGCTACCACTCAAATGAAAGCAAATATGGCTGTTTCTATCACCTATTGTGTTTCACACAAAAATATGTTGCTCCTAATACTTCCCTTTTTAGATTGTAAGCTCTAACGAGCAGGGCCCTCTGATTCCTACTGTATTTAAGTGTATTGTATTTGTACTGTCTACCCTCAAGTTGTAAAGCGCTGCGTAAATTGTTGGCGCTATATAAATTATAAATAATACTTGGTTCTGTATAAAAAGGGTAGTACTGGGAGGTGGGCTGGTGGTGGAACCAAGGAATGGTGCTCGGAGGTTGGTAGGGGGCAGAGACAAGGGATGACTTGGAAAAAGGGAGTTCCTGCACCTAATATCTGAGGAAAAGAGCCCTGGTGTCAAATATATGTGTATAGACAATTCTATGAATGTGGGTTTGTCTTTAATGATGACAAGCCATGAGTGGACATTTTTCTATTGGTTTCTATTGTTTTTTTGTTTTTTTTTATACAAACTCTTTATCAAAGTATATAAAATATACATTCTTACGACAAGATACAGAGAGATTAAGTGTCACAAGTGTATATTTGAAACATAACATAAATAACAATTCGGAAGCATAGATAGAAAAAATGTTCAAAGAACATGAATCAGTAGTTATACAGATATAGATACATGACGGGTCAAAGAGATATACCTGGGGGTAATGATCCCCCAGCTTATGGTAACTTTATCAAGTACTATATTAGATTAAGACAGCAGTATATGTCTATGGGTCTTCCAAGCCTCCCACTTGCCATCAAACAGGTGCATTTTATCCTGTAGGGCAGGGATATGCAATTAGCGGACCTCCAGATGTTGCAGAACTACAAATCCCATGAGGCATAGCAAGACTCAAGCATGACACCCAGAGGCAGAGGCATGATGGGACTTGTAGTTTTGCAACATCTGGAGGTCTGCTAATTGCTTATTCCTGCTGTAGGGTATATAGAATCCTTTCCAGCAACATAACCCCATCAACCCTTTCTAGTATTGAGAACAGGGGGACCATTGGGGTCTTCCAATGTAGGGCAATAGCCCACAAGGTAGATACACAAATCGTGTGAATTCGTATTTCCTCCATGCAGAGAACTCCCAGAACAGGACCTCCAATAAGACACATGGATATTGTAAGATTTAAGGGTGTGCCTAATATCGCAGAAGCTATAGCGGTTATTTTATTCCACACAGAGGAGAGACATCCACATTCCCAAAATATATGTTTGAAAGTACCTACAAGTGGACATCCCCGAAAACAAAGTCTGGTGGTTTCTGGATACATGGCTTGGAGCTTGGAAGGGGTATAATACCACTTGGTTAATACCTTAAAGGCGGTTTCTAAAATTTCTAGAGATTTATTGCATTTACGCAAGTTATCCAGCATTATATCCCAGTCCTCTGGAGTGAATTGTGCTGCACAGTGAGCTATCCATTTGACCATATAAGGGGGCTCATTGGAGAAATAAGAGGCAATTGAAGCTTTATAGAGATCTGAAATGGGGCCCTTACCTCTGGGAGAGTCATGGCAAAGCCTTTCAAAAAATGTACTTGGGGAGGATGGAGAAAGGCCATCACGCAAAATATAAAAGTGTCTGAATTGCACATAATGATAATGTTCTCAAAGCAGAATTAGTTTCTGCGTACATAAAAGGTCAAAAGTAGTGAATGATCCTGCTATTTGGAGATCTGCTAAAGTGACAAGGGAATTAGTCTGCCACCATAGAAAGCTCTCTGGGGAGTCAAAAGCTGGGGCAAATGATGGCTCTCCCAAAAGGGATGAACTTAGAAGTGTGGATGAGATCAAACTGAGTTTACTCTTAACCAAAGGGTTAAAGTTTGCTTTGCAATAGTACTAAAGGGAATACATTTATGGTTAGAAATAGAGAGTGACCATAGAATATATGGGAGGTGATAGGGGCTGATGGAGTAAGTTTCAAATCTCACCCAAGGAACATTTGAGTTCAGGATATTCCACTGGACCATCTGAGAGAAACGAGCAGCTAGAAAATACAACCAAAGATTAGGTAATCCTAGACCACCTGCAGACTTAAATTTATATAGCATGGGTCTAGAAAATCTAGGACGTTGATCTTGCCAGATAAATCTATTAACATCTCTTTGTAGGTTACCAATAAAGGATTTTGGAATGTTGATTGGGAGAGCTCTAAATAGATATAAAAGTTTAGGTAATGGGTTCATTTTAATCGCCGTGACTCCCTCTAGGAATGATATCGGATAGGAGCGCCAGACTTTAGGTAAACTCCGGAGTCGAGATGCATATGGCGTATAGTTTGCTGCAAAATAGAAGATAACTGTGGCGTAATATATATTCCTAGATATGGTATTTTGTCAGCCGACCATTGGAAAGGAAAGGAACCTCGGAGGGCTTCACACTGGGCAGCTGGTATATTAATTGGGAGAGCCGTAGATTGTGATATTGACTGAATGCCCAGATATAGAGGCAAATGTAGATAATACAGAGAATAAATTGGGCAGGGAAATTTGGGGAGGAGTCAGAAAAAGCATAACATCATCCGCATACATGCAGAGTTTAAAGTGAGAAGGTTCAGTGGGGTATCCAATTATATCTGGGTGTCTTTTAATCACTATTGCCAGTGGTTCTAGTGCCAAGGTGAATAATAAGGGGGCTAGGGGGCATCCCTGGCGGGTACCTCAGCACAGTGTGAAGAAGTCCGAGTTGCAACCTGGTAATTTAATTCTTGGTTTGGGTTGGTGGTAGAGAGCTCGTACACCACGTTGTAGTACCAAGAATAAATAAGGCCAGAGTACGCTATCAAAGGCTTTGTTGATGTCAAGACTTAATAATAGAACCTACTTTGCATGTGAGTTAGCATCCTGGAGGACATTCATAGTCAGACGAATGTTATCAGTGATGAATCTGTTGGGAATAAATCCTGATTGTTCGGAAGAGGTCAGAGTTTATATAATAGTGGCTAGTCTATCAGCCAAAGCACAACTAAAAATTTTAAGGTCATTGTTGATGATGGATATGGGTCTATAGTTTTGTGGGAGTAAATGGTCTTTAAGAGGTTTTAGTAATCATGGGGTTAAAATAGGGGCATAGTGTTTATAGCAGCTAGCAGTGAACCCATGTGGGCATGTAGCAGCTGAACGATTCAAAGATTTAATGACCCAGAGTATTTCCTCTTCTGTAAAAGGTGTATTAAGGGTGTCTAATTGGGAAGATGATAGGGTAGGAAGAGGAAAGGAGGTTAGCCAATTTACAGATTCTTGTGAAGGGGGTGAATGGGGGCCGGTTAGCAAGGATGAATAAAAATTTTCAAAAATGCTAAGAACTTCCTTAGGAAGAGATACAATGTTACCTGTGGCATTACAGAGTTTAGGTGGGGAGAGTGCAAGGTATGGTTAATTTTACGAGCAAACATGGATGACACCAAGTTACTATGCAAGAGAAATTTGGCTTTCAACCATCAAAGGGATTTCTCTATTTTGACTGATAAGGTATTCAGTTCTAACCTCTTCTGAGCTATCAGTTGCAGATTAGATAGTGTTGGGTTCCCAATTTGTACTCAGTGTAACTTCTCAAGTTCTGTAGTTAACATAGAGATTTGTTGCCAGCATTCTTTATTTTTCTTGATGCAATATTGATAAGATGACCTCGTAAGACTGCCTTGTGGGCCACCCACAATGTGCCAGGGAATGTATCTGGTGTGGTATTCAAGGAAAAGTATTCTTCTATGGTGGTAGAGATCTCTTGATGGACTATTGGGTCCGTAAGCAGAGAAGAGTCGTTTCGATGCCAAGTGTACGGAGCCTAAGAGACCGATTAAAGTGGTAGTTAAAGTCACAATGTTATGGTCCGACCATGGAAAGAGATGGATTTCTAATTTGGTGGAGTTGGATAGGATAATAGGAGTACAAAATATGTAGTCCAATCTGGCAAATGAATCGTGGGGGTGGGAGTAAAATGTATAGTCCTTAGCTCCGGTGTTATGAGATTGCCAAGAATCTATCAATTTTAATGACTGTAATGTTTTAGTTAGTGATTTGGGAAATGCTTTAGAAATGGAGAAGTAGTGCTTCTCTCTAGTTGTGGGTGAGCCACAAGGTTGAAGCCATACATATGAGAAGAAGAGTATTTTTCAAGTATTTTAAAGAAGGCTGAAAAGAAGGTTGCCTGTGCCACATTAGGGGCATACATATTTGCTATTGTGAGCTCTCGTCCTGCCAACAGACCTTTGAGTATGAGGAATCTATTGTCCGGGTCCCTGAAAAAATGTGCTGAACCTCAAAGGGGAACGAATTATGTGAAAATATAGCCACAGCTCTGCATCTTGAAGAGTATAGCTTATAAAATGCCTGTTTATATGTTCTGTGTAAATATATAGGGCTGTTATTGGAGGCAAAGTGGATCTCTTGTAGTAATATAGTTTGTGCACCCAACTTTTTATAGCAGATGAAGGCTTTTTTTGCATTTGTGGGGAGAATTAAAGCCTTCCACATTATGTGTAACACATGTAATTACCATTGAAAAGTTGACAACCTATTAGGCTCACCTGAGACATATAGTAACAAATGCAGTAAGAGATTCCCCCCAGGAGGACAGCACATTCCAGGGAGTACCATATGCAGTGAGCATCACCATGACCAGAACCTAGTAAACCATATCTGATATGCTTCAGTAACTTAATAACCATTAACCATGACCAAAATGGTCTATGTAAAACATAAGTCAAAGAATCCAGCTTTCGAGTTGTGTGCTGGTAAAATCTGGGGTCAGGATGCAAGTAGCATAAACCTGAAACTAAAAAAATAACAATATAATGGCTATAAAAGCCCCTAACTCCAGGAGTCATATCTAGAGTTCCAGTGGAAATACAGATATGAGTGGACTGGGGTGGCACAGCAAAGACATCTGCTGATCTAGTGTGCTGAGCTTAAATTTTCAACAGTATAAATGCATGTCAAGTAATAGTTGTCAACAAGATATACTGTAAGGTCCTACAGCAAATCTCTATGTATGAGAACCAATTAGAGATTATTTTGCGTTATTCGGAAGGCACAAAAGTATAACCCAATCACCAACCAGTAGTCGAGATCCTTGGTGTAGGGTCAAAAAGCCCATAGGTGTTAGTATGAGGAAGTCATGAAGTAGTCTATGTGGGACAGTGCAGGCTTTCTGTTAATTCCTTTTTCATGCTGAGCATACAGTCGGGCAAAAAAGTATTTAGTCAGCCACCAATTGTGCAAGTTCTCCCACTTAAAACGTTTCACCTTAGGTACACTTCAACTATGAGAGACAGAATGAGAAAAAAAAATCCAGAAAATCACATTGTCTCATTTTTGAAGAATTTATTTGCAAATTATGGTGGAAAATAAGTATTTGGTCAATAACAAAAGTTCATCTCAATACTTTGTTGTATACCCTTTGTTGGCAATGACAGATGTCAAACGTTTTCTGTAAGGCTCCACAAGGTTTTTACACACTGTTGGTAGTTTGGCCCATTCCTCCATGCAGATCTCCTCTATAGCAGTGATGTTTTGGGGCTGTTGCTGGGCAACACGGATTTTAAACTCCCTCCAAAGAATTTCTATGGGGTTGATATCTGGAGACTGGCTAGGCCACTCCAGGACCTTGGAATGCTTCTTACGAAGCCACTCCTATGTTGCCCGGGCGGTGTGTTTGGGATCATTGTCATGCTGAAAGACCCAGCCACATTTCATCTTCAATGCCCTTGCTCATGGAATGAGGTTTTTACTTAAAATCTCACGATACATGGCCCCATTCATTCTTTCCTTTACACGGATCAGTCACCCTGGTCCCTTTGCAGAAAAACAGCCCCAAAGCATGATGTTTCCACCCCCATGCTTCACAGTAGGTATGGTGTTCTTTGGATGCAACTCAGCATTCTTTCTCCTTCAAACAAGACAAGTTGAGTTTTTACCAAAAAGTTCTAAAAGAACTTAAAGAAGAAGTTACAGGTCTGTGAGAGCCAGAAATCTTGCTTTTTTGTAGGTGACCAAATACTTATTTTCCACCATAATTTACAAATAAATTCTTTAAAAATCAGACAATGTGATTTTTTGGATTTTTTTTCTCATTCTGTCTTTCATAGTTGAGGTGTACCCATGATGAAAATTACAGGCACCTCTCATCTTTTTAAGTGGGAGGACTTGCACAATTGGTGGCTGACTAAATAACTTTTTGCCCCACTGTATATTTTGAACAGCATAAATGTATGTCAAGTAATAGTTGTCAACAAGATAAATTGTAAGGTCCCACATTAAGTCTCTGTTTGGGGGGCAGATATAGACCACATTGTGTTATTCAGAAAATACAAAAGTATAATCCAATTACCAACCGGTTGTAGAGATCCAGGGAATATAATCAAAAAACCATCAGGTGGTAATGTTGAGAAGTCCTAGAACATCATGAAACAGTCTATGAAGGACAGTTCAAGCTTTCTGTTGATTCCTCTTATTTTCAGCTCTGGGAGGTAATGGTTATTATCCACATAGTATAGCAAACTGCAACAAATACAGTCAAGTCCATAAATATTGGGACATCGACACAATTCTAATCTTTTTGGCTCTATACAACACCACAATGGATTTGAAATGAAATGAACACGATGTGCTTTAACTGCAGACTTTCAGCTTTAATTTGAGGGTATTTACATCCAAGTCAGGTGAACGGTGTAGGAATTACAACAGTTTGTATATGTGCCTCCCACTTTTTAAGGGACCAAAAGTAATGGGACAGATTAAAAATCATAAATCAAACTTTCACTTTTTAATACTTGGTTGCAAATCTTTTGCAGTCAATTACAGCCTGAAGTCTGGAACGCATAGACATCACCAGACACTGGGTTATATTCCTGGTGATGCTCTGCCAGGCCTCTACTGCAACTGTCTTCAGTTCCTGCTTGTTCTTGGTGCATTTTCCCTTCAGCTTTGTCTTCAGCAAGTGAAATGCATGCTCAATCGGATTCAGGTCAGGTGACTTGGCCATTCCATAACATTCCACTTCTTTCCCTTAAAAAACTCTTTGGTTGCTTGCGCAGTATGCTTCGGGTCATTGTCCATCTGCACTGTGAAGCGCCGTCCAATGAGTTCTGAAGCATTTGGCTGAATATGAGCAAATAATATTGCCTAAAACACTTCATCAATAAATACAAGAGAACCAGTTCCATTGGCAGCCATACATGCCCACGCCCTGACACTACCACCACCATGCTTCACTGATGAGGTGGTATGCTTTGGATCATGAGTAGTTCCTTTCCTTCTCCATACTCTTCTCTTCCCATCACTCTGGTACAAGTTGATCTTGGTCTCATCTGTCCATAGGATGTTGTTCCAGAACTGTGAAGGCTTTTTTAGATGTTGTTTGGCAAACTCTAATCTGGCCTTCCTGTTTTTTTGGCTCACCAATGGTTTACTTCTTGTGGTGAACCTTCTGTATTCACTCTGGTGAAGTCTTATCTTGATTGTTGACTTTGACACACATACACCTACCTCCTGGAGAGTGTTCTTGATCTGGCCAACTGTTGTGAAGGGTGTTTTCTTAACCAGGGGAAGAATTCTTCGGTCATCCACCACAGTTGTTTTCCGTGGTCTTCTGGTGTTGCCGAGCTCACCGGTGCATTCTTTCTTTTTAAGGATGTTCCAAACAGTTGATTTGGCCAAACCTAATGTTTTTGCTATCTCTCTGATGGGTTTGGTTTTTTTTTTCAGCCTAATGATGGCTTGCTTCACTGATAGTGACAGCTCTTTGGATCTCATATTGAGAGTTGACAAACAGATTCCAAATGCAAATAGCATACTTGAAATGAACTCTGGACCTTTCATCTGCTCCTTGTAAATGGGATAATGAGGGAATAACACACACCTGGCCATGGAACAGCTGAGCAGTCAATTGTCCCATTACTTTTGCTCCCTTAAAAAGTGGGAGGCACATATACAAACTGTTGTAATTCCTACACCGTTCACCTGATTTGGATGTAAATACCCTCAAATTAAAGCTAAAAGTCTGCAGTTAAAGCACATCTTGTTTGTTTCATTTCAAATCCATTGTGGTGGTGTATAGAGCCAAAAAGATTCGAATTGTGTCGATGTCCCAATATTTATGGACCTGACTGTAAATCCCAGGAAAAGGCCACAAGATGGTGCCCTGTCATCAGAAAACATAAAAGTGTATTAGTCAGATATTGGTATAGTTTTAATAAAGGGAATAGAGTGGAACCTCGGATTGCGAGTAATGCGGTTAACAAACGTTTTACAATACGAGCAGTTTCGGATATACAGAAAGGGTCAACAGTTCCCGAGCGTTTCTGAATGTTTCCAAGCATTTCCGAGCCTCACCAGCGCCCCCACACCTCTGGCCACATACAGTATTGCATATACCAGCGCCCCCTGCACCTCTGGCCACATATAGTACTATGTAGACAAGCTGTCACTGTGAAACAAATGATCTGAGTTTCCATTGTTTCCTATGGGGAAACTAGCTTTGATATGCGAGTCATTTGGATTATAAGCATTCTCCTGCAACGGAATATGCTCATAATCCAAAGTTCCACTGTATGGCAAATACTGGTCCCAACAATGATGTCTGGTGTATCTCCTCTCACGTCTTGGTGAAGGTGTATGCCAGATAGGAGATGGTTGAGGCATGGAAGGTGGACTGGGGAGAGCTTCCACTTCCATAAGGCCCAGTTTAACAAGAATTTCTTGAGCCTCCAACAGTGTAGTGGCCACGTATGTTGTACCATTGTGGGGAATGGTAAGTTTAAAGGGGAAATGCCATCTGTAGCGAATCCGTGCAGATGCTAATACAGTAGTAACCTCCTTTATTTTATGACGTCTATCCAGCGTTGCTGGAGAAATTTCTGGGTAAATGTATGCCTTCCAGGGAGATAGCAGTGGAATTGTAAGCTGCTCTTAGGATCTCCTCTTTTACTAGAAAGTCCTTTAGGCAGAGCACAATGTCCCGGGGGGGGGGGGGGGCTTATCCGGGGGTAGTTTTGGACGTAAAGCCCAATGTATGCGGTCACAAGTGAAAGAGTTAGCCTCATGGTCTGGTAGGAGAGGCTGGAATAATTTGAGCATGGCAGGAAACAGATGTTACAGATTCAGGGACTCCCTTGATCCTGAGATTATTTCTGCGATTGTGATTGTCGAGATCTTCGACTAAGACCATAATTGAGTAACTGTTGCTGCAAGGGTTTCATGTTCCCTGGAGAGATCATTATGGGCTATACTGCGCTCATCATGTTTTGTCTCGAAGCGGTCAGTATGGGCCCCTGTAGCTGCTATCTCTTGTGTCAGGGTATTTGTGCTGTTATGTAGTTCTGATTTAAATTTATCAGATAACTTGCTGTATATAGATGCTAGGCTCTTGTCAAGGTCCTCTTTAGTGAGGGGAGAGGTGTACTCACTGTCCTGTGCAGAAACGGAGGAGTCCTGTGATAGCTGCGATGAGAGGGAGGCAGGGCCGCAGGCGCCATCTTACGCCATGCTGTATCTCTCCTCTGTCCGCAACAGGTAATGGGTGAGAGACTTCTGCGTGGGTCCCCTTGGTCTTTTTCTTTCTTGCAAAAATGCACAGCTTGATCCTGGGGGTGTCTGGGGTGAAAATCGCTGTTCTCTGGCCCCTTGAAGCAGGCTAAATGGTGGGTGTAGAACGGAGCTACTCAGACATGTAGCTGATCCCACGGAAGTCACTGGTTTCTATTGCTTTTAATGTTGTAAACATTACCCAGTTATATCTTGCATTGCTGCTCGCAGGGCTCTGTGTGTGTGTGTGTGTGTCTGGGAGTGTGGAACGGAGAGTGCCGGCTCAGGTTAGTATAGGATAGTATAGTATAGGAGTATAGGATAGCATAATATAGGGAGTACATCCTAAACCACTTCCCGCCTGGCCTATAGACAAATGACAGCCGGGTGGTTGCTTCATATCCTGTCTGGGCATCTATTGACATCCTCAGGATAACCGGCGATCATGCGCATCACGTCTGATTCACAGCATTACCGATCTCGTGTAAACAGGAAGAGCCGTTTATCGTACCGTATCGCGTCTGCAGACGTGAGTAGAGGAGAGCTGATCGGTTGCTCTCCTGACAGAGGGGGGTCTGCATTTAACATTTATCATTACAGCCCTCCCCCTAGGATCGCCACACTGGACAACCAGGGAGCCCACCCAGGGAAACCGTCAGGAGGCTGCCCAGAAACCACCCCAGGGGACGATCTGGAGGCCACCCAGGGACCACCAGGTAAGGGGTGTACAGTGCACTGTAGGGATGGCACTGTGCCCATATCTGATTCCTAACAGTGCAATATCTCAGTGCCATGTACCAGTGCCACCTATCAGTTCCCATCAGTGCAGCCTATGAGTGCCCATCAGTGCTGCATATCAGTGCCACCTATCAGTGCCCGTCAGTGCTGCTTATCAGTGCCCATCAGTGCTGCATATATGTGCCACCTCATTAGTGCCAATCTGTGCTGCCTCATCAGTGCCCATCAGTGTAGCCTCATCAGTGCTAATCAGTGTAGCCACATCAGTGCCTGTCAGTGAAAGAGAAAATGTACTTATTTACAAAACTTTGTGACAGAAACAAAGAAAAACTTTTTTTTTTCAAAAAGTTCGGTCTACTTTTATTTGTAGCGCAAAAAAATAAAAACTGCAGAGGTGATCAAATACCACCAAAAGAAAGCTCTATTTGTGGGAACAAAATGATAAAAATTTTGTTTGGGTACAGTGTTGCATGACCGCGCAATTGTCCTTCAAAATGCAACGGCGCTGAAAGCTGAAAATGGGCCTGGGTGGGAAGGGTGGTTAGTGCCTGCTATTGAAGTGGTTAATAATAGAAAGGTACTCTTAACTTGTTGTAAGTCAGGTTATAGTATCCTTTCAATTTGTTGTAATCCAACACATTGGAGGTAAATGTAATCCCCAGGTAGCACATTAACCACTTCAGCCCCGGAAGTACTTGCCCCCTTCCTGACCAGAGCACTATTTGCGATTCGGCACTGCGCCACTTTAACTGACAATTGTGCGGTCGTGCGACGTTGTACCCAAATGAAATTCACATCCTTTTTCTCCTATGTTCACTGACAGACGCAGCTCTTCATGACTTTGTGGGGTTTTATGTTCGTCCTACCAGGAGTTAACTAGGCAGGGAAAAGAAATCAGCTGGCCCCTCCCCTGGGGGCCGTCCTCTTTTCCTACATTAAAACCCCCCTCCCAGAGGAGCTCTCCAGTTTCAATGCCTAGTTCGCAAGGAGTTGACCTGGCTTCCCTGTAGGGAACTGCGGTCCTATTGTGACCATTTTCTTTTTTATTTTATTTTTTATTTTTCTGCAATCATGATGATCTGCTATCAAGAAGCCGTCGGGGCATCGAGAGTCTTAGTGCTCTGTACTTTCCCCGACCTGGCCAACATGATGCGAAGCCGGCCCCAACACAGGGACCCGCCGCATCTTACCCGTTCCGTGCGGGTGGCCCGGGGCGAGATCCCCCATATTGGTCCCCTTCCCGATTCATTCGGCAGGGTGACTCTGGGCCTGCAGCAACCCCCCCCCCCCCCGCCGAGGGTGGAAAGTCTGCATCCGGGTGGCTACCGTGGCGTCGGACTGGTAAGTGAGCGCCCTGCCTTCCTCCCCACATGGGGAGTGAAGAGGGCCCGACGTCCAGAAATGCGATTTTTTTCACCGCTCCTGTAGCTGTCCGGGGTAGCCACCGGGTGGGAATCAGCCTCTCATCTTGCCCCCTGTCACCCCCCGCCCTCACCCCCCCTCCCCAGCGCTGTACCTTCATTCAGCCTTCTCGTCCAGCATCGCCATGCGGTCTTCGGCCGCCATTTTGCGGCGGACCGCCGCCATTTTGCCGTAGCCACGGACATTTTCAGTCTATGGGGCTTTCCCTCTAGCGCTCGGAGCGGCCATAATCGGTACTGCACGTTGCCTGAGAGGTGTGCACACCCTCTAGTGCTTCCTGGCGGCCATCTTCACTGCATGCTCTGCATTCTACACGTGGCTGCAGCTTCTTCTTCACTGAAAACGGCGGCTGACAGAGGCAGTTCTTCTGAGCGATCGGCGCTATCAGGCAGCAAAAACAGCAAGTATAGCTGGGCTCCCTCTGGGCTGGTGGCGGTGGGGTGCTGTCTTCTGGACATGTGGGTTTGTGGCTGTGTGCGGGGCGTCCATTCCTTCTATCCATCCATCCCTGTAATGGCTGATCTCCCTGCTGAACCTACTGAGGTGGCTTCAGCAACCACACAGTCTGACCAAGGGGCTTTTTTCTCTCCTAGCTGCGGGATTGAGTTTATGCCGCGTGGGGTAGCCGCTCCGCGGGCCCCCAGGAAGCGCCCCCCCCCCGTCATCGGGGGAAGATTCTGAGCCGGAGGTGGCTTTAGGGGTCTTAGGGATCCCGGGGGATGGGCAGCACAGTGGTGTAGTGGGTAAAACTTCCGCCTGGCAGAGAAAGAGTCGCTGGTTCAAATCCCCAGCATGACGGTCCTGCCTGGAGTTTGCATTTTCTCCCTGTGCCTGCGTGGGTTTCCTCCGGGTACTCCGGTTTCCTCCCACACTCCAAAAGACATGCTAGCCTGTCTGATGAGGAAACGGGTGGTGACATGGGAACTGAGGACCAAGAGCCTGTGACTGACCGGGACAATGTGCTTGTAGCCACCATTATCGCTGGCATTCGCACCAAGTTGCAGTGGTTCAAACAGGCGAATTGCGGGCTGTCTATGTGTGCAGGTTTTCTAGGCTCCCCAAGGCCCAAGTCCTATCCTTACAAACAATGTTTGTTTTTTGACCATTTCCTATACTGTGAATGGCAACAACCACGCCGTTCTCCCTCTCTGACTGCACGTTTTTTCTGAACGCTATCCTTGAGGAGAGCTTCCGGAAGAAATGGGAATCTCCTGCGGTGGATCTGCCTATTGCACGCCTTACTAAGGCGACTACCATTCCTGTGGAGGGGACTCCTTCCTTTAAGGATCCTGCTGTTAAAAGAACAGAGGCACTTCTGTAGTCCTTGTTTTTAAATGCGGGCTCCGCGGTGCGACCTACTTTGGCTGCGGCCATGGCAGTGCAGTACCTTCGGAGTGCATGAAGGAAATTAAGGCGGACCTGACTGAAGGTCGCCTCATGGGGCACCGCAGAATGCTGAGTTTTTATTCCAGGGGATTGATTGCCTCTGCGATGCGGCGTTCTGCCCTTGTTGTCCAGAATTTATTTAACGACCATTAGGCTTCGCAGAATTCTTTGGCTGCGATCCTGGTCGGGTGACCTCGCCTCCAAACTAGGTTTGGCTGATATTCCCTTCCAGTGTGGGCGCCTATTTGGCTCACGCGAAAATTATTAAGGACTTCACGGGAGGCAAGAGTTCTTTCCTCCCGGAGCTTCGCAGGCGTGAATTCGCCGTAGACAGGAGCCTTCTACGTCTGGTCAGCGGAAACCTCTTCGTGCATCAGGCGCGGTAAGCAAGGGAGCACGTCCCAGTAAGGTTGCTGCAGTGGCAGCGCTAACCAGAAAAGACGGAAGACAAATCTTCCTCAGCCTTGATGGGTCGCCCCCACCCGATTGTCGGGTGGGGGGGACGTCTTCGGGGTTCGCAAACCGGTGGTTGGCTCGCATTTCGACCGCTGGGTCTGCGAGGTGGTGTCCACCAGGTACAGGATAGAGTTCATCTCTCTACCCCAGACAGGTTCTTCCCATCAAAATTTAAGACTCCCGCTGGAGCGCAAACAGGCCCTCCTCAGGGCGGTGCAGGCTCTCTCAGATCAGGGAGTGATCGTACCGGTCCCCCAAGGGGAGAGGTTTCGAGGCCTTTACTCGAATCTTTTTGTGGTGCCCAAAAAGGGGGACGATTTTCGGCCCATCCTGGATCTGAAGGCCCAAAACAAATTTGTCAGGGCACGGACAGTCCGGATGGAGTCCGTTCGGTCGGTTGTGGCCGTCCTGCACCAGGGGAAATTCCTGGCATCATCGGACATAAAGGATGCGTACCTTCATGTACCCATCCATCCGTGACATCAGCGATTGCTGTGGTTCGCTGTTGGGGATCGCCATTTTTCATTTGTAGCTCTTCCCTTCGGGCTGACCTCCGCGCCCCGGGTGTTCACTAAGTTACTGGCCCCGGTGTTGGCGTTGCTGCGGTAGAGGGGCATTGCCATAGTGGCTTACCTGGACGTTCTGCTCTTGCGAGCGGACTCTGTCTCTGCCCTGGAGGAGAATGTGAACATCGCAATGGTTTCATTACGGGACTTCGGATGGTTACTCAACCTGCAGAAGTCGTCAGTGTCTCCTTCCTGCCGTTCCGGAGTACTTGGGTCTCATTCTGGTCACGAACCAAGCTTACAGTCGGCCGTGCGCACCCTACTATCACGCCGCCAGTTTTCTTTGCGGTTCTGTATGAGGGTGCTGGGGCTCATGGTCTCGTCGTTTGAGGCGATACCTTTGCCCAGTGTCACACTCGTTTGCTCCAACGAGCAATTCTGGTTCAATGGGACAAGTCCCACTGGTTCGTGGATCCTCTGATCCGGCTGGGCCCTTGGACCAGGGCGTCCCTCACTTGGTGGTTGTGGGACTCGGCCCTCACTCGAGGGAAGCCGTTCCTTCCCATCCAATGGATGATCACCACGGACGCCAGTCTGACGGGTTGGGGCGGAGTCCTGGAGCAGTTATCAGCTCAGGGTCGTTGGTCGGCCCAGGAGGCCTGTTTACCAATCAAGGTGCTGGAGCTGAGAACGATCAGACTGTGTCTTTCTCATTGGACGAGGAGATTGCAAGGCCGACCGATTCGGATTCAGTCGGACAATGCCACGGCAGTGGCGTATGTGAGTGAGCTGCGGAGGCAGCCCTGATTCTGCATTGGAGCGGAACTCCATGTTCCGGCAATCTCTGCGGTTTACATCCCAGGCAAGGATCCGTTGGCAGTGGCCACGGATGCCCTGGGGGCTCCCTGGAGCCGTTATCGCTTCCAGTACGCTTTTCCTCCCATACGTCTGCTCCGGAGATTGGTGCGCAGAATAGCGATGGAAGGAATTCCGACCATTCTGGTGGCCCCGGATTGCCCTCGGCGCACTTGGTACGCCGACGTGGT
>BLSH010102793.1:345467-355684 GCA_018402905.1 Glandirana rugosa
GGGGGGGGGGGGGGAGGGGAGGCGGACTAGTGGAGTGTTCCATAAAGGATGTGAAGTGGGGAAAGGGAAAGAGGAAAATTCCTGTGGCAGGGAGACCTGTCTAACTCAGATCCACTCTCCGAGGGGAGGGATGCCGGATGTTTACGGTGGACCCTGTTAGGAAAGATCATATTTTGGGAAATCTTTGTGCGAGATGTGTGCTGTAAGGTACCACCTTGTGGGGGTTGGGCGAGATTAATCTGGGTGGGTTACGAGCCTGAATTGGTGTATCCCATCCCCGGGGGAAATAGATCTCTGACTATAGTGGACTAGTCAATTACCCGACCCAGCATTCTATCGAATGACCAACCGATCCACTGTTGTTGGGGTTGGGATTACAAATTTTGCCTGTAGGTAATTGTATGGGCTAGGCCTTCCGTAGGTTGCTAGGACCGTTTATTAATTCATGAGTTCACTGTATTTTCTTATCAGGGGGTAGTTATCCCTCCCCATGGCATGGGACCGAGAAAGTGTATATCGGGCCCATGTCATAGTGCGTGGATACACACCTGAAGTCAGTGAAAAAACCTTGCATATCTAGGCACGATTGTTTCAGGAAAATTAGAGTACAAGACTGCGACCAGAGTTAATTCCCAATAGACTATCAACAGCGTGAATGTAGTGATACTTGTGATAACACTTGCAATGACATGTATAATAACATTTGTAATAACATTTGTGGTAACGTTAGCAATAACATTTGTGCACTGTCTAGTCTGGACTTTGGGCAGAAATTCCAGTTCAACATGTGTGATAATTAAATACTTCCCTCGTGAACTACAATTGTGAGATGGGGAGGCACGTCACCCAGCACCGTCCATTAATGAGCATTGCAGCAATGCCCCAGGTAAGATTGTGTGTATGCGGTGTTGGTTTAGTGTCAGAGTGGCATGCCTCCCCAAATCTGGAAGTACATTCAAGATCTGCATATCTAACCATCTAATAGCGTGGGCATACCTTGCAATAGACTCAAGCAATAACCATGGTAGAGGGAATGGAACAGTTCTGACCTTATCCTGCCGACTATGTAGTCCGCTGTGATTAGTTGTCCGTAGGTGTCGCAGTGTTTGTGGGAAGTTTATTGTTCGCTGTTAGCTCCACTGTACGATCCGGCCTCTTCTGTTATAGCGGTGCACAATTAAATGAAATGTGTAAACGTAAGAGGGAGAAAAATGTCTCCAACAAAGATAACTCGCAACTATTGGAACGTAGTAGAAAGTTAAATAGCGTACCACAGATGTCATTGTAATGTCATTTGTCACATCTTGCTCTGCGTTGTTGCAGGGGGTTTTGAAGGGCTTGAGATCAGTTGGCTCCCTGTCCATGGGGCTTGGTCCCCTTCCCTGGATGGGGATCTTTGGCGGCATAGCCGGAGCTCCTGAGTGTCCATGGGTTCCAGTGAGGGTTGTCCTTTTCTGATCAGGACCCGGCGGAATTCTTCTTGCCAGTTAGGTACCTTTACATATGGTATACCTAGGGTTTCACAAAAATGCGGGAGCTCCTCCGGTACCCATAGCTGGGCTGATCTCCCGTGGGCTGAGGCGGATAGACAGAATGGAAAATTCCATCTGTAGGTGAACCCCTGGGATCAAAGTGCTTCAAGTAAAGGGCGCAGGTCCCTGCGTTTCTGAGGCGTGATGGCAGACAAGTCTTGGTAAATCTGTAGAGTGGCACCCTCATGAGAGATTTGGATCCTGTTTCTTGCCTTCCACAGTGTCTCCTCCTTGAGTCTGTAATCCACCAGGCAGCAGACTACATCCCTGGGTGGGTCAGTTTCTCTTCCTTTAGGCCCAGTGCCCTATGCATGCGTTCCATTACTATAGGGGTGTCAGGCGGCCTGTCCAGCAAATTGTTAAAGATGGCGCATACTGCGGGCATTAGATTGTCCGTTTCTATTGATTCGGGCAGGCCGTGGACCCAGAGGTTATGTCTCCTGCCCCGGTTATCGATGTCTTCGATGGGCCTTTGTAGGTCCCTTAGGTGTAGAGTATGAGCATCCACAGTATGGGTTATGTGGCGTATAGCCATATTTTGTACTGTTGCGGCCTTCTCCACCACCTGCACTCTGCCTGTTAAGGCCTGTATATCCTGCCTGAGGTCCGTGATGGCAGCCGTTGGCGTTAACTTAATGTCCGCTGCGATCCTATGAAGATCGCTGAGGCTCGGCTGTCTAGAGGCATAAGCACTGCCATCTCCCCTGGGGCTGTTGAGATAGTCTGGAGTGGGATCAGCGCTGGATGTGTTCGCCTGCTGTATTTGGCCGTGTGGTGCGGTCGCCATGTTGCCCACCTGAGAGCGAAAGAGCTCTGGAATATTTTGGCTCAGCCGGCTCTCCTGCTCCCTCAGGGATTTCGAATGGGAGGTGGAGGAGTCTCTGGATGAGGTCCCCACCATGGGCTGCAAGATCTGTGGCATCAAACCCCTGTGTGAAGGTGCTCTTGTCCCCCGGAGATGAGAGCTCCGACTCTAAGCTGCCATTTCCCAGCTCGTCTCGGCCACCACCCCGGCACGTCCATCTTTACCAGGCTGGATCTCAGGGGTGCCTACAATCTGATCCGGATAAGGGAGGGTGAAGAATGGAAAACCACGTTTAACATGAGAGACGGGCATTATGAATACCTGGTTATGCCCTTTAGGCTGTGTAACGTCCCAGCTGTATTTCAAAACTTCGTCAATGAGGTCTTCAGGGATTTGCTGTATCAATTTGTGATCATCTTTCTGGGTGGCATTCTAATTTTTTTGGAAAATCTGCTTGTCCACAGAAACCATGTCTGGGTTGTACTCCAGCGCCTTAGGGGAAATAACCGGTATGGCAAGCTGAAGGTCCTCTTTCTGGGATGCTTTGTCTCCAGTTTGGGTCTTCGTATGGATCCCGAAAAGGTCTCAGCCATTACCAGCGGGCCACTTCCTGCCAGCCTCAAGGCCACACAGTGATTTCTTGGGTTCTCCAATTATTATAGGCAATTTATTAAGAGCCACACTTCTATTGCTGCCCCTATTATTGCCTTGGCCAAGAAAGGTGTTAATGCCAAGGAATGGCCTCCTGAAGCTGTCGCTGCGTTCCATGATCTGAAACAAGCCTATGTTTCTGGTCCTCTCTTGAGGAGACCTAAGCCTGGGGACCCATTTTTTTAATTGAAGTGGACACTTACTCTACTGGAGTAGGAGTGGTGCCTCTTCAATTATCTGAGAATAAACCACAACCATGTGCCTTTTTCTCCAAAATATTTTTCTCAGACAGAGAAAAAGTTTGCTATTGGCGATCGGGAGCTTCTTGCAATTAAATTGGCGTTAGAGGAATGGCTTCATCTCTTGGAGGGTTCCCTTCACTCCATAATGATCTTCACTGATCATAAAAATTTACAGTACTTACAGAATGCTAAACGACTGAATCCCAGACAGGCCAGGTGATGTCTGTTCCTTTCCCGTTTCAATTTCACGATCACGTACAAACCTGGTTCCTGCAACAGTCGGGCTGATGCGCTCTCTAGGTCTTTTGACACGCTGGATGAGCAGTCCACCTCTAAACCTGAGCCGATCATTCCAACCAGATGTATTCTTGCCCATTCCACCACTCTGGAGTCTATAATTCCTCCTGGCAAGACATTCGTCCCCACAGAACTAAGACCTAAGATCCTTTGTTGGGGACATGATTCCAAGGCGTCAGATCATGCTGGGTTCCTCCGATCCCTTCAGCTCATCAGTCACCACTACTGTTGGCCTACTCTCCATTCAGATGTTAAAGGCTATGTAAAGGCGTGCCATGTTTGTGCTCAGTCTAAGTCCTCCACACAAGCTCCTGCTGGTCTGCTCATGCCCTTGCCCATTCTGAAGGAGCCCTGGACTCACATTGCTATTAATTTCATCACCGATCTTCCACTGTCTGAAAAGAATACAGTCATTTGGGTGGTAATCGATCGGTTCTCAAAGATGGCTCATTTTGTTCCCCTTCCTGGTCTTTGTCAGGAAACAACCGTTGCCCCTGGAAACCGTGTCTGGAAGCCTGTGCGCGGGCGCACGTAGCGTTTACGTGCATGTATGCGTGGGCATTGGCGCCAATCGGCCCATTGCGCTTTTGCCCAATCCAGCATCCAGTTCCTGGGACTTGTTATTTCGGTCACGGGCATCAACATGGATCCTCAAAAAGTTTCCATGATTCTGGACTGGCCCGCACCAACAAACAAGAAAGGGGTCCAACGTTTCGTGGGTTTTTTCAAACTCTTACAGGAAATTTGCAAACTTTTACAGGAAATTTATCAAAGGATTTTCCGCTATTCCGCAAACAGCTGACAAAGCAGAACTCTCGGTTCTGTTGGTCCACCGAAGCCCAAGCTGCCTTCCAGACACTCAAATCCTTGTTCATGTCTCCACCCATTCTGAAGCATCCTAACCCTGCCTTGCCCTATGTCCTGGAAGTGGACGCTTCAGAGACTGCTGTGGGAGCTGTTCTTTCCCAATGACAAGGCGCCGAGGCCTTGCTCCACCCAGTAGCCTTCTTTCGCAAGTTGTGCGCACCCGAGAAGAATTATGATGTGGGAGACAGGGAACTATTGGCCATTAAATCGGCCTTGGAGGAATGGCAGTACTTGCTTGAAGGGGCCACGCACCCCATCCTTATATATACTGATCACAAGAACCCAGAGTACCTGAGGACGGCCAAGAGACTGAGATCCCGGCAGGCACATTGGGCACTCTTCTTCTCCAGGTTTCAGTTCCATCTGACATACAGACTGGGATCGAAGAACATAAAACCGGATGCTCTTTCCCGGATGTTGTTGGAGTCGGGGGACACCATTCCGCCCTACACAATGCTCCCCTCGAGGAACTTCCTACTCACCCAGGAAGATTTGTTGTCACAGATAAGGTCCTGGCTGGCTCCTCCTGTCCTTCTGATTCCAGACTGCTAGTAAAGGATGGGCTATGGTGGTTCGGCCACAAGATCTTTGTCCCAGCAGGCCAATGACCACAAGTTGGCCGGGCATTTCGGGGCTCGCAAGATGGCCGATTTGCGTTCCCATTCCTTCTGGTGGAACTGCCCCCTTCTGAGGGATATTCTACCATTTTCGTGGTCGTTGAACGTGTGATAAAAATGGCTCACTTTCTGGCCATGAAGGGCACTCCCACGGCTGCCAAAACTGCAGGCATCTTCATTAAAGAAATAGTCCGGCTTCATGGAGTCCCAGTAATATTGTATCAGATCGCGGGGTCCAATTCACCTCCAAATTCTGGAAGGCCCTGTGCTCTGCATTAGAAATTGAATTATTCTTCTCATCTGCTTACCACCCCCAGATCAATGGCCAAACTGAGAGACCGAATCAGACTCTGGAACAGTACCTTCTTTGCTTTTCTTTGTTCTCTCTGTTAACACTGGCCGAGTTTGCGTACAACACCATCCACTTGGCCACCAAGCAGTCCCCATTCTGGGCCAACTATGGGTTCCATCCCACGTTCCTCCCTGACCTGGCCCCTGAAAGCATGGTTCCAGCGGCACAGGAAGTCACAAGTTTCCTTGAAACCAACAATAGACTTTTGCAGGACACCCTATCTAGGACTCAGGAGCAGAACAAGGAGGCCTTCGACAAGAGAAGGTGGGGGGAATTGGAACTGCAGCTGGGCAACCGAGTCTGGCTTGCCACCCGAAACCTGAAATTGGCTTGTCCCTCAAAAAAGTTGGGTCCCAAGTTCATTGGACCGTTCCCAATTAAGAGAAGGATTAATAGGGTGGCATTTGAGCTGGATCTTCACCCTTCATTACGTATCCACCCGGTCTTCCATACTTCCCTGTTAAAACCGGTAGTCCCAGATCCCTTTCCAGGATGAAGGACGGATCTACCTGACCCGATTCTGGTAAATGGAGAAGAGGGGTTCGAGGTGGAAGCAATCTTGAATTGTCAGAAGAGGGCTGGAGTCACTCAGTATTTGGTAAAGTGCAAGGGTGCGCCGTCATTGGCACCAAATGGCCCATTTAAGCAGACAGCACCCTGCAACCAGTGCTGTCCGTTCTACAGCATCTTGTGTACCTGTGAGCCCCAGCTCTGTTCCTGTTTGCTTGTTCCTGTTTCCTGAAGACCCGGCTTGACCTGACCTGCTTGATATCCGCCTGCACCGACCCCCGGCTACCCACAACCATTCTCCTGCCTGACCCCTTGTACCTCCGCTGCCCGCCTGATTACGAACTCTGCTTGGACCTGACTATTCTTTTGCCTCCTCCTTTGTACCGCACCGCCCGCCAGTGGCCGACCCAGCCTGAACCACCTTTCTTCATATCTGCACGAGTTGCTCTGGGATCTCTCACACCATCATCAGAAACCATCCAGCCCTTGTGCCATCCTGTCTGCTCTTCCAGGGCTCCCCGTATCAGGTGCGCAAGAGTGGTTGTTCCCTGCATAAGACAGACTCCACCACCAGTTGCGTGACAGTCTCCCTTCTGCTCCTGCTTTGGCCCCCATCTTTTGTTTGAGAAATCCTCCGCCTCCATGGGGTTCCTTCCCATATTGTTTCAGACAGGGGGGTTCAATTTGCATCCCGCTTCTGAAGAGCTCTTTGCAAGTCACTCAATATTGTCCTGGATTTTTCTTCTTCTTACCACCCTCAATCCAATGGGCAGAATGAGAGGGTTAATCAGGAGTTAGAGGTCTTCCTCTGCACCTTAGTCTCTGCTCATCATGATGACTGGTCCTCTCTACTCCCGTGGGCACAATTCTTTCACAATAATCATGTTAACACCAGTTCTTATAAGACCCCCTTTTTCACAGTTTATGGAAGATACCATCAGCTTCCTCTTCATATGACCTGTTCTCTGGACATTCCAGCTTTGGCTACTGTTCAGTAATCATTCAATACCATTTGGAGTGAGATTCATGATTCCCTCTGGGCAGTGACTGATAAGTTTAAGGGTTTTGCCTACCGTCACAGGCTTAAACCGCCTTCTCTACAGATTGGAGACAAGGTCTGGCTTTCTACCAGGAACATCAAGCTCAGGGTTCCTTCTGTGAAATTTGCCCCAAGATTCATTGATCCGTACTCTATAATTGATAAGTTGAATCTGGTTTGTTTTAAACTCCAGATTCCGAGAAGCCTCAGGATTTCAAACTCCTTTCATGTTTCCCTTCTGAAGCCTTCAGTCCTCAATAAGTTCTCTCGTCCTCTCCCTACCACGGTTCCGGTCTTGGAGGATGGTCAAGAGTACGAGATTAGTCTAGTCCTGGACTCCCGGCTCTGTAAAGGCATTTTTCAGTACCTTGTGCATTGAAAAGGGTTTGGTCCTTAAGAGAGGTCTTGGTTCCCTGCATCTGAGGTATTTGCGCCTTGCCTGGTGAGGCGGTTTCATTTGAGATTTACCTCCAAGCCTGGGCCTAGGCAGGGGAGGGGGAGGCCTCGTAAGAGGGGAGGTACTGTCATGAACCCATAGTAACATGTCCTGTCTGTTTGCTTACCTCTTTTGGTTGTGTAAGCCTAGAGACTGTGCACATCATCACCTGTGGGCTAAGTAATCTCCTCTCAGTGAACTCCACCCCAATCTCCAATTAAGAAAACACTATTTAAGACCACGTGCAAGCTTCCTTGCAGATCAATGTTGTGTGTGTTTGGCTTCTTGTGCGGTTATTCCTGTCGTATGCTCTGAGTCAATTTCCTATTACTGTCCTTTGGCTTGTTCTGGCTATCCCTGCCTGCCAGATACCCCGGCCTTCGGCTTGTTCTCTGTTTCTCTTGTCTGCTTGATACCCTGACCTTGGCGTGCTCTCCTGTCTGTCCCTGTCTGCTTGTGGCCCTGACCTTTGGCTAGGCCGCTGACTATCCTTGCTGTTCCTGTGCTGCTGCTTCCTCTCTTCCACCTGTAGCCAGCCGAGCCTGAGCTAGGGGACCCCAGTGGCCGTGACCTGGATCCAGTTGCAGCCAAATCCATCCTCACCACCAGAGGCTCTGGCGAATACCTACTGGCTCTTAGACTCCACGCCCTGGGGAAACCAATGGGGCCCGTCTTCCCATACCAGCCGGAGCTCATAAGCAGCAGTCAGCTATAGGTCTACAACCTTAGCAGTGTGCTTCGCTACCTTAGCAGTGCGCTTTGCAATTCAGCGGTGCACATCTGTCACCTGACCCCAAGTGACCTGACACAAATAACCCAGGGGGCAAGGGGCACCCCTGCCTAGTACCCCTCTCAAGGAGAGTGACAATGAAAGCAGACCATTGGTCTTGACTCTAGCCGATGGGTTTTTGTACAGTTGTATCCAGGAAATAAACTTAGGGCCAAAGCCAAATCGCTCAAGGACCCACCAGAGGAACTCCCACTCCACTGAGTCGAAGGCCTCTTCAGCATCTAAAGAGGCCACGACTCCCTGAGACTCCGTATTGGTCACCTGAGAGATGTTGGTGTATAGGCGGCGTAGATTAATGTTGGTGCCCTTGCCCGGCATAAAGCCCATTTGGTCCCCATGTATTAGGGATAGGATGGCTGAATTAAGACGATTGGCCAGAATTTTTGTGACTATTTTGGCATTGACATTTAGAAGCAATATTGGGCGATAAGATGCACATTATTCAGGGTCCTTACTGGTCTTAGGCACCACCACAATCACCGCCTCCGACATTGAGGGTGGGAGACAGCCCTCCTCCAGCATTGTGAGCAAGAGTTCATGAAAATGGGGAGCAATGAGCTCCACATTAGTTTTATAAAATTCTGCCGCTGGCCCGTCAGTGCCCGGGGTTTTGGCAGATTAGATTGGATTGGGCAGAATTAGACAAAGTTGTGAACTCTATTTGGTCTAGAAATTCCTGCAGTCTATCTGGTGGGAAGGCTGCTCTAGAGGTGTAGAGATGTTCATAAAATTTTGCAAATTGGGTATTAATCTATAAAGGGTCGGACTGTAATATTCCACTGTCATCCTTAATATTAGTGATGTGGTGGAGTGTTCCCTAGCCAACCATGCTAAGAGTCTTTCCGTCCTCTATCCCTGCTCAAAAATCTGCTGAGATTGTGTCAAAATAAGTTTCGTACAGGGGCAGCTCTCAGCAGTGAGCTTTCCTTGTAGAGGGCTAGTGGTTCTTATGAAAGTTAGCAGTGTACTTAAAAAGCAGTGGAGTCAGCTGCTCAGTGACTTAATGTCCTGGATTAGAGAACTGGAGTATGCAAATAAAAAAATCTCAAAACTACACCCTTAGCTCTCGGCTTGATCGAGTTAGGCATGAACTAAGTCCATTACTCATACCACAACACATTACTACTGTGAAAAAATGGAAAGCACATTTTTGTTGTCATGACAATAAAGCTGGTGAGCCAAGTAAAGGAAAAAGCTGTTAAGCAAAAAATAACTTTTATACGCCACCACACTACAGGCGATAAACTGTTAAACACCAAAGATATTTCCAACACTTTCCATAAGTACTATGGTAGTCTATATCATTTAAAAGAAGATGTAGCCATTCCACAGCCACCACTGCTTTGATCCAAGGCTTTTTAGGCTCCATATCTCTGACCACACTTGATATAGATCTATTGAGGCTTAACACACTGATTTCTGAATTGGAAATACAGAAAATGATTATGTCACTTCCGCATAACCGATCTCCAGGCCCTGATGGGTTCTCTTCTGAATACTACTGTGCTTATCACAATATCCTGAACCCCCATCTAGTAAAGGTCTATATGGCTGCTGGCTTCCTTTCAGAAATGTTATCTGTTACAACTTGACATTACCAAAACCTGGCAAGACACCAGATTCCCCGCAAAATTTTAGACTTATCTCATTGATGAATGGCAATCTAAAATATGCAGGGCCAGCACCAGCATAAGGCAGCCCAGGCGGCCGCCTGGGGGCGCCAGGAGAGGGGGCGCCAAATTCAGGCATCTTCCACCAGGTGCTTTTCCTACTGCTGGCAGCCAGCCCTGCGCCGTCAACATTACCTGCTCCCCTCTTCTAAATCTAATCCCGGTCCTGCTACTGTACTCTGCCTCTGCCACATGCAGGGCAGAGAGAGAGGGCTTCAGCGTGAAGACACCGCCCCGCCTCCTTCAGCCTCGAGGCTGTGGCATCGCAAGTGGGGTGCGCGCCGCACCCAGGAGACTCTGCGGTTAGTGCAAGGGGGGGACTCTGTGGTTAGTGTAAGGGGGGGGACTCTGTGGTTAGTGTAAGGGGGGGGACTCTGTGGTAAGTGTAAGGATTGGTGTCTCAGGGGGG
>BLSH010102793.1:357921-384212 GCA_018402905.1 Glandirana rugosa
ATCGGTGTCTCAGGGGGGGAATGTGATCGGTGTCTCAGGGGGGGAATGTGATCGGGGGGACTCTGTGGCTAGTGTAAGGGGGGGACTCTGTGGCTAGTGTAAGGGGGGGGGACTCTGTGGCTAGTGTAAGGGGGGGGACTCTGTGGTTAGTGTAAGGGGGGGGACTCTGTGGTTAGTGTAAGGGGGGGACTCTGTGGTTAGGGTAAGGGGGGGCTCTGTGGTTAGTGTAAGGGGGGGACTCTGTGGTTAGTGTAAGGGGGGATGACTCTGTGGTTAGTGTAAGGGGGGGACTCTGTGGTTAGTGTAGGAGGGGGCAATGTATGCGGTCTCTGAACATCTCATGTGCAATGTATGCGGTCTCTGAACATCTCATGTGCAATGTATGCGGTTTCTGAACATCCCATGTGCAATGTATGCTGTCTCTGAACATCTCATGTGCAATGTATGCGGTCTCTGAACATCTCATGTGTAATGTATGCAGTATCTGAACATCTCATGTGCAATATATGCGGTCTCTGAACATCCCATGTGCAATGTATGCTGTACTGAACATCCCATGTGCAATGTATGCGATCTCTAAACATCCCGTGTGAAATGTATGCGGTCTCTGACAAGCCCATGCGAAATGTATGCGGTCTCTGACAAGCCCATGTGCAATGTGTGCGGTCTCTGACAAGCCCATGTGCAATGTGTGCGGTTTCTAAACATCTCATGTGCAATGTGTGCGGTCTCTGAACATCCCATGTGCAATGCGTGCGGTCTCTGACAAGCCAATGTGCAATGTGTGCGGTCTCTGTGAACTGTAATGTAAGGGGGAGCTCTATGGACTCTTGTGTAAGGAGGGGGCTGTGGTGACTAGAGACTCCTTTACATCAGAGTTTCCCTTTACACCAGAGTCTGCAGCATTGTCCATTACATCAGAGTCCTCAGAGTTCCCCTTTACATCAGGTCTAGAATGTTCCCTGTTATGTCAGGGTCCATAGAGTTCCCCCTTACACTGTTAAAGAAAACCCTGTGTTGGGTTATATTAACCTGGCCTTCATATAAATGGAGAAATATGTTTTTTGCCTTTTGTTATAGCTTAAACACATTGCTAATCGCAGTAATTACTTGTGCGCTTAGCACAATATATAGCTAAAATATTGATATTTGCACTGAAATCGGCCATTATGTACTTTTTTGAATTGTCTGTAAAAAATGTGGCTCTATCATTAAATTTCATGATTTTGACAGTAAAAAATTGATGTCTGTAAATTTTGGGCGTCCTCTCAGTAAATTACACTTCGGGGGGTTGGCAACACTGCACCCCAGTAAAGTGCCCCCCTCCCCTTGCTATGTATCCCGAGCGTCGCTTGCCCATCTCCGGCATCCGGGACCGGAAGCAACATTGACAGTTTGCATTGTGGAGGGGAGGGGGTTGCAGGAGAATGGTTGGTGGGGGGGGCACCAAAATGCACCTTCGCCTAAGTAGACAAAAATCCTTGCACCGGCCCTGAAAATATGCTAAAATGATTGCAA
Source organism: Glandirana rugosa (assembly GCA_018402905.1). NCBI lineage: Eukaryota > Metazoa > Chordata > Amphibia > Anura > Ranidae > Glandirana > Glandirana rugosa. Next base: position 359,440 of record BLSH010102793.1, read on the forward strand.
ATAGACTTGCCCTTTTTTACCCATTTTAGTAAAACAAGACCAAGTCCGGTTTATCCCAGGCCAGCAAGCACCTGACACCACTCGAAGAATCCTTAATCTTTTGCATTTAGCTGAGTCCTCTATGGTTCCTTCTTTGCTCCTATCTCTGCATGCGGAGCAGGCCTTTGATAGGATTCATTGGGGGTATTTGAAACATGTATTATACAAATTTGACACATCAGGTTCAGCTATACTAGCCCTTTACACTAACCCCTCAGCTTTAGTATTCAGGGAAGGTATGTTCTCGGATGGTTTCACCATCACCAATGGAATGAGGCAAGGTTATCCACTGTCCCCATTGATTTTTTCACTGTCAATGGAGCTGCTAGCCAAAAAATAAGATCCCTTCCAGACATATCAGGCATAGGGAATTTAAATAAAACAGGGCTGGCACCAAACCTAAATATTATATGAGTTAACCACTTCCCTCAGTTCAGCCGCTTGATCGTTCTTATAGGCAGCGGGGGGGGGCATCGCCCCCCCACCACCATCCGGTGCTTCTCCGGGCTTGCCCGTGCCATCAGTGGCCCACAGAACCAATCCGTCGCCGGCGGAAGTTGATCATAGAGCTGACTGGTGACCAGATGGTATATCCGTCCGGCCAGGTGTAAACAATACTTGGGGACTCGTCTGGAAAAGCTGAGTTCATTCGTACCTGTCACACATTATTCCTATTACAAGGGATTTTTACATTTCTTGTAATACGCATAAAAGTGATTTTAAAAAAAACTTTTTGGAAGAGACAGTGTAAAAAAAAAAAAAAAAAGTTAAAATAAATGATTAAAAAAAAACAGCGCCCCCCGTCACTGCAGTCGCGCCCGCTTATGTAAACTGCATTTAAACCACACATGTGAGGTATCACCACAAACGTTAGAGCGAGAGCAGTAACTCTAGCACTAGACCTCCTCTGTAACTCTAAATATGTAACCTGAAATATTTTTAAAGCTCCGCCTTTGGGGATTTTTAAGTACCGAAGTTTGGCGCCATTCCACGAGTGTGCGCAATTTCAAAGCATGACATGTAAGGTATCTATTTACTCGGTGTAACATCCTCTTTCCTATTATGTAAAAAAAAAAATCAGGCTAACTTTACTGTTTTCTTATTTTTTAATACATGAAACTTTTTTTTTCAAAAAAAAAAAAAACGCGTTTGAAAAATGACTGCGCAAATACCGTGCAAGATAAAAAGTTGCAACAATCACCATTTTATTCCCTAGGGTCTTTGCTAAAAAAATATATATAATGTTTGGGGGTTCTGAGTAATTTTGTAGCAAAAAAATGATGATTTTTATATGTAGGAGCGAAGTGTCAGAATTGGTTAAGCTGCACCTTTTCCTAGTGAAAAATCAATATTCCACCATCTGTAAGTGAGGCTGTCTACCCGCCCAGACAGACATCACTTCCGGCGCTCGTGGTTCCAACCTTTGGTGGAGTGGAATGCACGCTGAGGGGAGAGTGAACTGTGCTGGATACTATACTTTTTTGCTGGCTGTGCATATCTGGTGCTGATTTAAGCACCTGGAAAATGTAAGTTTGCATTTGGCACTTTACTTTTTAAATCATTTTAAAGATTAAACATGTTGCGCTATGATCCATACCCTGTGTTTTTTCGAGTCTGCATGAACACATATTAATGGAATGAGAGCTTGAAGTACGTTACATTGTGGTATTGCTGTTATTGGCTTCCTTATATAATACAGATGATCTAATAGCCCATTTATAGCATACAGCTGGATTGTGCAATAGGTATCCCAAAAAGGATCCATTTCACATAAGGCGTATATTTAACTGTGTCCTCGTGAGTTTGCAATTCTCACGGTTTTGGATTGTTGGTGGAGCACATTTTATTAGGTTTTGCTTGATTGGTAAGTATCTTTACGCAACTTTTTTATCACTTGGTGATTGGACTCTTTCATCTAAGGACTGTGTTTTTTCTTTTGCAAATTGATACACTATCCTAATCAAAGACTTTTATTTTGTTGATATAAGTTAAAAAGTTTTATAGTGTGACACAGGTTTCATCATCACTGTCAATATCAGTATATTGAACACATACCTTGGCTGGAATTAATTCATGATTTGAAGGAGCGCCACAACCTTTTATATATTTTTTTCACATATCAGGCATAGCTTCTTCACACCATTCCCATTCTATAAACCTTTTTGCTGATGATGTGATCCTTTCCCTCTCTAACCCAAGTAAGTCCCTCCCAGCAGTACATGACATACTAACTCAATTTAACAAGATTCCCTACTACAAAATTAATGCCTCTAAATCCAATCTACTTGCAATAGCCATAGATGAAGATACTAAATTTGTACAAAACTAACTAAATCCCTCTAATTTCCTCAATCCAAAAAGAGCTGGATAGACTGAAACACTTTTACTTATACTGGTCAGGAATATTAGCTGCTTACAAAATGCTCATTTTACCAAAAATCCTATATTATTTCAGTACATTACCAATCCCACTACCAACTTAATTCCCACTTCAAGATCGCCCGCCATCATATGATGGCAGCAGTTTGAAGTGGAATACAGTTGTTATGGCAGCAGATAGCTACCATAACCCCAGTATCGTTTTTTCCTGCAGGTGATTCCGCTTCAGTAAAAGTGGTCTTAGTGGCGGATTCACCGCGAGATCACTTTTATCAGAGGTGGGAGAGGTGCCCCCCCTCCCGCTGCTTTCCAGTCATCTCCGCCGCTTACCGCACCTGCCGGCAGCAGCGGAGATGATCAGGTCCGTCCCCCTCAGTGTCCGTGACCCGAGTGAGCGGCTGAAGCCATTTACCCGGCTCCATAATATGGCAGGGCGGAAGCGACGCCACAAGTCACTTCCGCCCAATGGTCTTAAAGGGCCCATTTTTTTGCAATGTAATTTTTTTTTCAAATATTTTTTTTCTTTGCATTTAAGTGTAAATATGAAATCTGAGGTCTTTTTGACCCCAGAACTCATATTTAAGAGGCCCAGTCATGCTTTTTTCTATTACAAGGAATGTTTACATTTCTTGTAATAGGACTAAAAGTGATCAATTTAAAAAAAAAAAAAAAAAATCAGTGTAAAAATAAAAATTAAAAAGTAAAATAAATAATTAAAAAAAAAAAATTTAAAGCACCCCGTCCTTGCGAGCTCGCGCGCAGAAGCCAACGCATACGTAAGTCCCGCCCACATATGAAAACGGTGTGCAAACCACACATGTGAGGTATCGCCACAGTCATTAGAGCGAGAGCAATAATTTTAGCACTAGATCTCCTCTTTCACTCAAAACGGATAACCTGTATAACTTTTTAAACGTCGCCAATGGAGATTTTTATGTTGCAAAGTTTGTCGCCATTCCGCGAGCGGACGCAATTTTGAAGCATGATATTTTGGTATCATTTTACTCGGCGTAACATTATCTTTCACAATATGGAAAAAAATTGGCCTAACTTTACTGTTGTCTTATTTTTTAACTCAAAAAACTGAATTAAAAAAAAAAAAATCGTGCTTGTAAGACCACTGTGCAAATACGGTGTGACATAAAGTTTTGCAACAGCCGCCATTTTATTCTCTAGGGTGTTAGAAAAAATATATATATAATGTTTGGGGGTTCTAAGTAATTTTATAGCAAAAAAAACTGTTTTTAACTCGTAAGCCCCGAACTCCAAAAAGAGGCTCGGTCTTAAAGTAGTTAAACCTATGCAAACTTAGCAAATTTATATGGGCTGATAAGAATCCAAGTTGCTCTAAGTCTATCCTATTGAAACACAAGAAAGCTGGTGGCACGGGCCTTCCCATACTACAGTACTACTACAGAGCATGCATTCTGGACTAAGCTAAATTTTGATTTCAAACATCTTCCTTAAAGGGATTGTAAAGGCAGAAGGATTTTTTTTTTATCTTACTGCATTCTATGCAGTAAGATTAAAAAAAAAACCTGTGTGCAGCAGCTCCCCTCAGCCCCCCTAACACTTACTGGAGCCCATCATTATCAAGCGATGTTGCTGGAGTGTCTCAGCTGCCCAGGACAACCCTCCTCATTGGCTGAGACAGCAACGCGGCGCAATTGGCTCCTGCTGCTGCCAATCAAAGTCAGTCGGCCAATCAGGAGAGGGAGGGGCATGGCCAGGTCGCGGCTCCATGTCTGAATCGACACAGGGAGCTGTAACTTGGCTCGGGTGCCCCCATAGCAAGCTTCTTGCTGTGGGGACACTCAACAGGAGAGAGGGGCCCGAGAAGAGGAGACGGGCCGCTCGGTGCAAAACCACTGTGCAGAGCAGTTAAGTATAACATGTTTGTTATTAAAAAAAAAAAAAAAAAGACTTTGCAATCACTTTAAAACATTGGACCCACTAGAAAGTGATTGGTTGTTCCCTAACTCCTTATGCCACACTACTAGCCAATTCCTTTTCGGGTCTTCACAATCAATACACACATCCCATTATATAAATGGTTATTATTACCTGGAAACATTTCTGTTCCACTAATACATCATCAATGGATATGACTAAACTCCCCACTCCCTTACGGTCTCTTAAAGCGCATATACCAGACTTAACTTTAACAACAAACATAAAGGTATTAACTTGGTTACCAACCTGTTAAATAATGGAAACATTGTCCCATTCAACACACTTTCCCAGAAGTACTCATTACCAAACTAAGAACAATACATTTATATCAGAATCTCTTTCTCAAAGTGCATTCTTTAATATCTACTAAGGATCCTTATAAAGAGTGGTCCTTTTGGAATAACCAAGATACCACCACAAAAGGTATTTCTCTATTCTACAACCTTTTGCAACTAAAAAAAATTTCTCAAGGCTCTTCCCCTACAAAAATTGGAACCAGACCTTTTCTCTAATTTCAATATACAAGATCAGCCATATATTGAGAAATTGCTCAAAAGCTACATCTTAGATGATACTTCACCCTACATGTCATAGGTCTACTCCATGCAACACAAATGTGAAACAGTTCTCAGAAACAGTGGTTACACAACTAAATATTAGTTTACAGGAAAGTTAAAACGTCAAGCATATTTCAATTTATACAGAAAATGTTTGAGTTTGTAAAGAAAAATGCAGATACTTCTATCTTTTTGGAAAAGTGCAAGGCCCCTTTCACACGGGCCCCTCTGCTAAACGTAATCCACTTGCTCAGTGGGGGATCTCTCCGCTGATTCCCACTGAGCAGTCAGAAGACAGGTCCGCTCCGCTATGCAGAGTGGTCATGGATACAGTCCCGCTCTCCTCTATGGGGAAATCGGATGGAAGTAAACCAGCTGTCAGAGACGTGCTGCCATAGCACAGTCAAAGTTTCTAGGCAAAGCCAGATACGCATGCGCAGACGTGCTCCTGCAGGTGCCAGTCTTGCCGGGCATAGGTAAATGCCTATGCACATGCGCAAAATTATGAGCACGCACAGGCAAACAGGCATGCATGTTAGCTATCAGTGCTGGCACCAAATGGCTTATATAAGATCAGCAGCTGCACTAGTGCATTGCTGTCTGATCCGAAGCTTTACCCGTGTTCCTGTGCCTATATATTGATTCCTGCGTTTGACCCAGCTTATATTGGCCACATTTGCGTCTACCTGTCCTGACCTTGGCTTGCCTTTAGACATTGTTATATCTGCCTGTTACCCCGTTGCCAACCTCTAACTGCATCTTGACCATTCTCTGCCTGCTGTTTATGCTTATATGATCACCCATTGCTGACCTGGCTTGTCTGACCCTGCATCCAGTTATCCATCTGTCTTGCTCTGCATAGTGCCTGGTGACGCTGGTCCTCCATCTGCTGTGTGCCTGCATCTTCAGCTATCCAGCCCAGCTCTGGTGATGCACCTGCCATACACCTCTGTGATCAACGGAAGATCGTGCAGGCACTGTCGCAACACCAGTGAGCCTGGGCTGTATGAGAGGTCTCCTTCTACATGTCAGGCTCTGCCACAAGGTACGTGACAGTATTAGACAGCCATGTCTGAGCCTGCAAGAGGGACCTCTCTGATGGTCTGATGGACGAGATCTGCCAACACCTGGCTGCCCTCACTTAAGCCGTCAAGTTCCTGCAGGAAGGCTATGTTCAACTGGAAGAGCACATGCAGACCTTGGGCTACACATGCAAGTTCTACCACAGGCTCTTCACCTGGCGCTCAACCAACACAGACTGCTACTGCTCCTACAGTATTCATGCTGCCGTCTGAACTCAGGGTTCCCACACCAGAGAGGTTTTCAGGGGATCGAAGTAAATTCTGGGCATTCCGCAATGCATGCCAGTTATACTTCTTGCAACCACTGACTTAGAAGTCACAAAAGTGGAGTTCATTATTTTGCTGCTCCAAGGTGAACCTCAGACCTGGGTGCATCGACTGCTCAAGGAGAACAATGCATGGATACATGCTATGTCATACTTCTTTGATGCTATGACCCAGTTAAATGACGATCTGCAAAGAACTGTCACAGCAGAAGCTGCTCTCCAAGCGCTCTAGCAAGGCTGCAGAGCGGCCAAGGACTATGTTGTGGAGTTTAGACGCTGGAGCGCAGATACACTGTGGAATTGGAAAAATTCTGTAAGTTTATGAGGAGCCAAACGCTCCTTCCTCCTCTTGTCGGATGTCCCCGGGCTCTGGTGGTGTGAATCGCCGCTGTTTGGGACTGATCACCTGCCTGCTTGTGCCCTGGGAAGCTGACGTTGATCAGAGCGGCGTTCGCAAGTAGTCATCTCACACGGGATCCAGCCACACCCCCTACACCCTGAAATAATAACTTGTTAATTGTGTATCTAAAACATTCCTTCTTTGAATGCTTTATTGCAGAGACCTTGTCTTTATCTATTCCTCAGCGTTGAATGTGTTACTTTATGCCTATTTCAATACTAATAAAAAAATAATAATAAAAAAAATGGCCTAAATCTAATTTCACTAATTTCACTGAAACAGATTTATGATAATTAGATCCATGCTATGCCCCTAGATGACATGTAATATATATTTTTTCTTTGTAGTGGAGGCTCACAGGAAATTATACGGGAGTTTGTGGATATAGAAGCATTTAAATCCTTAACAGCTGCTTCATCTGTTATGGTGGCACGAGCAGCAATGTGGAATCCCTCTATCTTCAGAAGAGAAGGCATTTTGTCTATACATGATGTCATCCATGATTACATTAAGCATGTAAGTAAACCTTTTTTTATTCATGGCACATGTGATGGACCGCCTGTGTGCCTCCACCAAATAGTGCCTCTTGCCCTCCCTCCAAACCCTTCCTGCAGACTGATAGCTAATGCCAGCCCTTTACCCCAAGTATCATACACAGACTGGATGTTGAGGTAAAAACAAAAGAAAAGACTGTTTATTAAAATCCAGACACATGCGTTATACCCCCCCAGGAGGATCTTCCCTTCTTGGGGATATTAGCATAGATAAGATGTGCAACCAGTAAAAACATGACAATGCCAGCTTTAAACAGCAATCCTAACAGCTAACAGTGATCCAATTAAACGGTAATCTAATTAACAGCTAGGCACCTACACAAGCCTTATCAGTATGACTAGCAGTCAGAGGAGTTTCAAGTTGACAGAGACAATCATGGCTTCCTTGACTGTTAAATGTGATAATAACATATTATCTTGCATTATATAACAGGACATCTTCCCGCGTTTTTGTAACTCCCTCCCCTTTCCATTCACTAGGATTTCATCAGTCATTCCACTGTCCTTGTATTCAGCTAGACAATTCATGAATGTTGATTTCCTTCATCAGAGGGTCCCATAATTCCAATCAGTTCTATGTTGCAGAACATGCCAGACAACTTTTGAAGTGTCTTGTATCCTCCTGCATGGTGCCTCTCTCACTCTTTAAACTCAATGTCCACAGACAACCTTTGAACACAGTGATGCGGTTTTCCACCCTCTTCAGGTCAGTTGCTAGAAGAGATGAGTCCTGTACAGGTTGGCACTAGCCATCCTTAACCACTTCAGTACCATGCACTTAGAACACTTCCCTACCAGACCAATTTTCAGCTTTCAGCGCTGTTGCATTTTGAATGACAATTGCGCAGTCATACGATGTACCCAAACTACATTTTTATAATTTTTTACCTCAAATAGAGCTTCCTTTTGGTGGTATTTGATCACCTCTTGGGTTTTTATTTTTTGTGCTAAAAATAAAAAAAGACCGAAAATTTTGAAAAAAAATGTTTTTTTTACATTTTCTCCTTCACTGATGGGCACTGATGAGGCCGCATTGATTGGCACTGATGAGGTGGCACTTATATGAACACTGATGGGCACTGAGAGGCAGCACTGACGGGCACTGACATGTGGAACTGATAAACGGAACTGATAAGTGGCACTGATGGGCACTCATAGGCAGCACTGACGGGCACTGATAGGTGGCACTGATGAGCACTGAGAGGTGACACTGATAGGTGGCATTGATGGGCACTGGTATGTGGCACTGATGGGCACTGATAGACAGCACTAGTATTGCAGCAGCTATAGGGATGGCACTGGCAAGCATCATATGTGCACAGTGCCATCCCTATTGGACATTGTGTGCCCCTTACCTGGTGGTCTAAGGTGGCATCACTGTGTGGGCTCCCTAGTGGTCCTGGTCAGCTTTCTGGTTGTCCAGTGTGATGATCCGAGGGGGGGCTGCGCTGATAAATAATCAGCACAAACCCCCCCCCCGTCAGGAGAGTTGCCAATCGGCTCTCTGTTCTGCAGACACGACTATACAGCTTTTTCTGTTTAGAAACATAGAAACATAGAAACATAGAAAAGTGACGGCAGAAAAAGACTGAGTAGTCCATCGAGTCTGCCCCTTTTTATTTTTTTTTTTACATTAACCTTGTTGTCTGACTATAGATTTATGTTTATCCCAAGCATGTTTGAAGCCCGTTTACACTCTGTGATCAGCCGTGATTCGTCACGGCTGATCACATGGTAATGAGCTTCCGACAGAATGCAGTGTGTCAGACTGACACACCACCAATCACTGCGCTGCGCGGGCGCGCTGGCATGTTATCCTGCTGGACATCCTATGACGCCCAGTCAGGATAACTGAACCACTTCCCAGCCGTCATTCTGCATACGGTGGTAGGGAAGTGGTTAAAGTGATACTAAAGTCTTGTTTTTTTTTTTTTTTCCCTTAACCGCTTAAGGGCTACCCGCCATCATTGTACTGCGGCAATGTGGCTCGTTCCCGCGAATCGCCATCATTGTACATCGGCGTGATGACGAACCGTTGTGTGCACGGACCCGCTCCCATTGGCCTGTGGGGGAGCCAATCAGTGGGTGGGGCGGCCTTGATGTCCGCCGGCCACCCGCGATCATTCCCTGCAGTGAAAGAATTGGGATCTGCCTGTGTAAACAAGGCAGATCCCCATTCTGACGGGGGAGATGACACAGATCCTGCCTTTCTGCTAAGCAGGAAGACAGATCTGTGTATTTCCCCAGGCAGCCCATCCTCCATACAGTTAGAAACACCTCCCAGGGAACACATTTAACCCTTTGATCGCCCCTGATGTTAACCCCTTCCATGCCAGTGTAATTTATACAGTAATCAGTGTATTTTTATAGCACTGATCGCTGTATAAATGTCACTGGTCCCAAAAAACTGTCGATAATGTCCGATCTGTCCGCTACAATGTCGCAGTCCCGCTAACAATTGCAGATTGCCGCCATTACTAGTAAAAATAAATAAATAAATAAAAATGCCATAAATCTATCCCCTATTTTGTAGGCACAATAACTTTTGCGCAAACCAATCAATATACACTTATTACGATTTTTTAAACTAAAAATATGTAGAAGAATACATATCGGCCTAAACTGATGAAGAAACTAGTTTTTTTACATTTTTTGGGGATATTTACTATAGCAAAAAGTAAAACATATTGTTTTTTTTTTTAAGAAAGAATGTTGCTCTTTTTTTGTTTATAGCGTAAAAAATAAAAACCGGAGAGGTGATCAAATGCCACCAAAAGAATGCTCTATTTGTGGGGAAAAAAAAGGACGTTAATTTTGTTCGGGTACAACGTCGCACGGCCACGTAATAGTCAGTTAAAGTGACGCAGTGCCATATTGCAAAAAATGGCCTGGTCATTAAGGGGGAAATCCTTCCGGTCCTTAAGTGATTAAAAATAACAAACATGTTAAACCACTGCACAGGGCAGGTAAGTATTGCACAGAGCAGCCTGGATCCTCCTCTTCTCGGGTCCCTCGTCGGCGCTCCTGGCCCCTCCCTCCTGTTGAGTGCCCCAACAGCAAGCAGCTTGCTATGGGGGCCCCTGAGCTGAGCCTAAGCTCTGTGTGTCCATTCAGACACGGAGTCTAGACCTTGCCCCGCCCCCCTCTCACCTCATTGGCTAACTGACTTTGATTTGACTTTTGATTGCCAGCAGCAGGAGCCAATGACACCGCTGTTGTGTCTCAGCCAATCAGGAGGAAGAGTCCTGGGCGGCCGAGGCACTCGTGCACATCACCAGATCAAGATGGGGCTCAGGTAAGTATTAGGAGGGCTGAGGGGACTGCTGCACACAGAAGGTTTTTTTATCTTAATGCATTGAATGCATTAAGATAAAAAATATTGTGCCTTTACAACCACTTTAACTGTACCTGTGTCCTGAATTGCCAAAGGCTCCTTCTTCGCCATATGTGATTAAGATAACTTTCAAGCAGGTCCACAATGCCAAAGATCTGTTTAATCCAGTGTTTCTCGACTCTAGTCCTCAAGGCGCCCCAACGGGTCGTGGTTTTAGGATTTAGGATGAAATGGCTGTGGTAATTACTAAGGCAGTGAAACTGATCAAATCACCTGTGCAAAATAATGGGAAGCCTGAAAACATGACCTGTTGGGTGCCTTGAGGACTGGAGTTGAGAAATACTGGTTTAATATCATGCTCTACTGACTGAGCTAGCCATGAATGTAAAAATATCCAGAAAATAGTCTAACAGCCCTAGTCTCCTCTGTGGGCGATAATCAGTAGGTAGAAGTCTAGCCCATATTGCTCCTCCAAAAGCCTTTGTCCTGGTTGGGTCTGTCACAGCATACAAGAAATATGTTCCCATTTAGTGGGTATGTCAAACAGATCTTGCTAACAGGTAAAGTTGATGCTTTTATTAGATGACTTCAGCCACATAAAAATATGGCCATTGGCAATAATATACATAAGCAGTAAGACCTCTATACCTTACACCACATCTTTCTCCTGCAGGTCCTTATTTGTGCTATTTTAACCCCAATTAACTTACTATTTGGATTTGGCTCCTAATACATGAACTACGATTCCCTGGAATCTAGGAAACATTTCACTCAGCCCTCTACATTGGCAATGCTGACTTTTAACTACTTCAGTACTGGGCTCTTTCACCTCCTTCCTGACCAGGCCAATTTTCAGCTTTCAGTGCTGTTGCAGTTTAAATGACAATTGCAACACTGTACCTACATGAAATTTGTATCATTTTTGTTTTTTTTGTGACAGAGATTTCTTTTGGTGGTATTTAATCACCACTGAAAATTTTGAGAAAAAAAACATTTTTTCTTAGATTCTGTTATAAAATTTTGCAAATAGGTAATTTTTCTTCTTCAATGATGTGCGCTGATGAGGCTGCACTGATGTGCACTGATAGGGCTGCACCAGAGGCATAACTAGAACCTTCATGGTTCTGGTGGGAGAAACCATGAAGGGCCCCTTGACCTCTGGCCCTGGGACCCTTCCCTCCGACGCCCTTTCTACTGATTCCAAAACCACATTGGTGGTCCCCTGCAGCATGGGTGGGATCACAGTTGCAACCCCTGAAGCCAGTGGAGCAATATACTGTGGGAGCAGTGAGCAGTATATAGTGAGGGGGGAGAGTAACAGTGAGCAGTATACCATGAGGGAGCAGGGAGCAATATACAGTTGGGGGCGTAACAGTGAGCAGTATACCATGGGGGAGCAGTGAGCAATATGCAGTGGGGGGGGGGCAGAATGCTGTAAACAGTAGGGAGCTGAAGCATTTCTGATGGGGGAATTGCTGCAAGAGTAAAACCTTAGACAGAGGGGTGGCTGTGGACGTGGTATACCTGGATTTTGCAAAAGCGTTTGACACCGTTCCCCACACACGGCTAATGAGTAAGGTAAAGTCTACAGGCTTGGCAAGATCAATTTGTAAATGGATAGAAAACTGGCTAAAAGACAGAATTCAGAGAGTAGTGGTTAATGATTCTTATTCTGAATGGTCTAAGGTTATCAGTGGTGTACCCCAAGGTTCAGTGTTGGGACCCTTACTTTTCAATATATTTATAAATGATATAGGGTCTGGGATTAAAAGTACAATTTCAGTGTTTGCAGATGACACCAAGCTATGCAGTGGAATAACTTCCTTGCAGGGTGTCTCCAACTTACAAGCCGACCTCAATGCACTGTCTAATTGGGCGACTGTGTGGCAAATGAGATTTAATGTTGATAAATGTAAAGTTATGCACTTGGGAGCTAAGAATATGCATGCATCGTACATACTAGGGGGAGTACAACTGGGGGAATTCATACTGGAGAAGGATCTGGGGGTGTTGGTAGATCATAAGCTTAATAATGGCATGCAATGCCAAGCTGCGGTTTCCAAAGCAACCAAAATCCTTTCTTGTATTAAGAGAGGTATGGACTCCAGAGATAGAGACATTATTTTGCCCCTGTACAAATCATTAGTAAGACCTCATCTGGAATATGCAGTTCAGTTTTGGGCACCTGTTCTCAAAAAGGATATCGGGGAACTGGAGAAAGTGCAGAGAAGGGCAACCAAACTAATAAGAGGCATGGAGGAGCTCAGCTATGAGGAAATATTAGAGGATCTGAATTTATTCTCACTTGAGAAGAGGAGATTAAGGGGGATATGATCAACAACATGTACAAATATATAAGTGGTCCATATAGTGAACTTGGTGTGGAGTTATTTACTTTAAGGTCATCACAAAGGACAAGGGGGCACTCTTTACGTCTAGAGGAAAAAAGATTTCATCTACAAATACGGAAAGATTTCTTCACAGTAAGAGCTGTGAAAATGTGGAACAGACTCCCTCCAGAGGTGGTTTTGGCCAGCACAGTTGATTGCTTTAAAAAAGGCCTGGATTCTTTCCTTAATGTAAATAATATAACTGGGTACTAACATTTTTAGGTAAAGTTGATCCAGGGTGAATCCGATTGCCTCTCGGGGAATCAGGAAGGAATTTTTTCCCCCGTTATAGCAAATTGGATCCATGCTTTGCTGGGGTTTTTTGCCTTCCTCTGGATCAACTGTGGGTGAAGGATCGTATATGGGATTATTTGGTTGTGTATGTGTATATGTGTGTATGTATATATATATATATATATGTATGTATGTATATATGTATATGTATATGTGTAAATGTTTTTTGGTTGAACTGGATGGACTTGTGTCTTTTTTCAACCTTACTAACTATGTAACTATGTAACTATGTAACCATATGTATAGAGGTGAAGACTCCTTGGGGGTCACCATCTATGTTCCTCATCCCAGTCCTCTATTAACCAAAGTGGCCTCCAGTGCATGTAAGAGAAGATGGCCACATCCCTGCCCCGCCCACCATCTCGTCAGCCCACGAAGAAGCTGCCAGCTGGTAGAGAGATCTTATAGGCTGCCAGCCACAGGAGTCTACATGTCAGGCATAGAAAGCTGCACTGCACCCAGGGGAGAAAGCCAGAGGCAACCTGTAGTCTGAGGTGCTAGCAATATTGTTGGTGCCAGCCCTGGGGACAAGGAGGCCACATGGGCCCCCTGCAGCATGGGTGGGGTTGCAATTGCGAACCCCTGAAGGTCCGCCAGTGGGCTGCACTCATGGGCACTGAAGAGGCTGCAATGATGTGCACTGATGAGGCTGTACTGATGAGCTCTGACAAGGCTGCACTGACGAGGCTGCACTGACGAGGCGGCACTGATAACTTGCACTGTTGGGTGTAAGAGTCTTGTAAATATCCCCCCTTAATGATGTACTTTGTCCTGTGCTATAACTTAAAGTAGAACTATGGTCAAAATGAAGAAATCAATATGTTATGCACCTATACAGTCTGTTAAACATGCCACTGATTGTTTTGCAAAAAGCAGTAAGGATGGTGAGATATCTACCTTGTCTCCAGCTCTCATGTGCACTTCCTTTAGTGAGGTGACAACTTTACTTCCTGGTTTTTGAATTGCCTGTGTTAGACTCATGTTGTCTCAATTTGCGTCTATTCTCTCTGCAAAAAAGTCTTGACATCATTGGGGGAGGGGCTTTGTATCACACGGGAAGCTGAGGGATTTCATTCTTCAGAGAATCATAGTTAGGCTTCGCACACGATCGGCCTTCAAGCCCCACCCACTCCCACCTATGTCCTGCCTTTGCCCGCCTACTGCTCTAGCTGCTAGCTCCTTCTGTTCTGCTAGATTAGATTAGATCTGCAGACAGAGAGAAGCACACAGGTTAATAGACTCATTTGTGTGCAAAGTAACCTGTACTAATTTGTGGCTGTTTTACATAGCACACACCCAGCTATTGATTGGCAGATGGGTGTGTCTAATGTAAAATAGACTGAGCATGATAGAAGTCTGGATGTCTGTGGGATAGAGCAGCTATTTCACTGACAGGAAATAGCATCTGACCTCAGCAAAACTCCTCCCATCATCACTAAGCTAAACAGCTAAGGAGAACTGATAGAGGGGAATTTTATAGACTCCAATCACAGCTACATGGTAGGGAAATAATCATTTCAGTTATTAGGTTTATTACCATGTGTAACTTTGAGGTATTTATATGAGGATTTACTAAAATATGTATGTTGCCTTTAGTTGTACTTTAATTTAGAGTGCTTCTTAAGCATTGGCTTTTTAGCTGACAAGTTTTAATATGTGGCAACATTGTTATTATTATTATTATAGGAAAGATGATAAAGAATGTGAGAAAGATAACTTTAGGTGGTTTTGGCGAAAAGCCTAGAAAATGTTTACCAGAAAATAATCATAAATACTGAGAAATATGTCTAGGACATAATTGGAACTAACTAAGATTGTACAATAATACACACATATATACTTTATCAAGATGTGTAGTAATTACTAACAGGTGTTATTAACAGTGACCAACATTTGTGTATAGACAATTCTATGAAAGTGGGTTTGTCTTTAATGATGATAAGCAATGGGGGGACATTTCCTCTATTGGTGCAATGTTGTAAATATTGCTTGGTCATATCTTGATAATATATTGTATTTAAGATACTGAACCAGGAAATAAAGAACGAGTGATGTATTATTCTGTGTCCATGTGTTGACTTTGGTCTGCATTGCTCCCCACAGAATTTTGTGTGTGTCTGTGGTGAGGAACAGAAAGTAATGGCACAGGTTAGTATAGGAGTAATATATAGGGAATAATTCTTAATGATAGAAAGATATTAACTTGTAAAGTTAGGTTGTGTAACCTTTCAGTTGGGCACTGATAATCAGGGCACTGAGGATCAGCGCCCTGATTATCCATGTAAACAATGTACTCATTGTGCCCTGTCAGACTTGTCAGTTATCGACTCGCCTTTCCTCACACAGAGATGGCGTGTGAGGAAAGGAGAGCCGAGCCGATAACCGGCAAGTCCGTTTACATGTGACCAGCTGTGATTGGACACAGCTGATCACATGGTGAAGGGCTGCTGTGATTGGCTCTTTACCCCGATCAGTGATCTGCTGTGTCCAAAGGACAGAGCGGTCACAGAACTCTCCCGATGCGCGCCCCAGGGCGTGTACGTGGAAGGATGTCCTCCTGCCACTGCGGGGGGTGGCTTGTAGTTCTCAGTGAACTACCAGGCCACTCATCAGCACCGTTGTAGTTCACTGACACTTCCTGCAACTGTATAACTGTCTGCCCACATGGAGATATGGGCAGACAGCTGTCAGGAGTTTCTGCAGGAGCCTGCCTCTACTGATCACGGATACAATGCTTTGCAGGCTCCATGGTATAAAAAATAATAAATGCACATTTTTTGCATGCAAAATCACCTTTTTATATTTTTGGATAGAGTGGAAAGGGATTAGAACGCCTGTTTAACCACTTCAGCCCCGGAAGGATTTCACACTTTAGGACCAGAGCCCTTTTTGCGATTCGGCGCTGCATCGCTTTAACTGACAATTGCGCGGTCGTGCGACGTTGTACCAAAACAAAATTTGCGTCCTTTTTTTCCCACAATTAGAGCTTTCTTTTGGTGGTATTTGATCTCTGCTGCGTCATTTCTGATCGCTGCTATAAACAAAAGAAGAGCGACAATTTTGCAAAAAAAAACTAATTTCTTACTTTTTGCTAAAATACAAATCCAAAAAAAAAATATAAAAAAATATTTTTTTCAACGGTTTTGGGCGATTTTATATTCTTCCTCATATTTGTGATTTAAAAAATCGCAATCAGCGTTTATTGATTGGTTTGCGCAAAAGTTGCCGCGTTTACGGATGGTGAGAATTCATTTTTGGGGTTTTTATTTTTTAGTTTTTTTTTACAAGTAATGGCGGCGATCTGCGATTTTTAGCGGTGCTGCGATATTGGGGCGGACATGTCGGACCATTTTGACACTTTTTTTGGACCATTGGCATTTATACAGCGATCAGTGCTATAAAAATGCACTGATTACTGTGTAAATGCCATTGGCAGTGAAGGGGTTAACCTGCAGGGGGCGCTCTAAGGGGTAACTGTGTTCCCTTGGCGTGTTCTAACTGTGTGTGGGCTGCCCTAGCAGGGGATGGGGAGCGATCACAGCTTCCATATACAGGAAGGCTGTGATCACAGCCCTTCCCCCTCTCACAGAACAGAGATCCGTGTTTACTACACGGACCTCCGTTCTTTCACTCCGGAGGGGAGGCATCGCGGGTAGCCGACGGAGATCGAGTCCGCCGCACCCACTCCCTGGCCCCCCCGGACACAGTGAGCGCGCCTCCGGCGGCGCGCGCGCTCACAGTACGCAATCTCGCAGCTGCCGTCGTATGACGGCGTTTTGCGATATCGAACCACCTTGTCGCCGTCAACCTGCGGTTGGCGGTCGGCAAGTGGTTAATTATTATTGCTACCTCTGCCCCGTTAGGGAGATTTACCCTTTTTGTCCTGGTGAGTGTTATCAGTGATGGTGAAAATAAAAGAACATCCCAAATTTTGGGTTGTCGCCAGAACAGTAATAGGGGAAAACTTCCAATGAGGACACTAGTTCTGGTGACCTGAGAGACCTTAACCACTTCCCGCCCGGCCTTTGGCAAAATGACGTCTGGGCGGGGGGGTCATTATCCTGTCTGGGACGTGCGCGCCCGTGGGGTTGTGCATCACGGTGATCAGTGGTGCGCTGTGTCAGTCTGACCCACCGCATTACCGATCTCGGTAAAGAGCTTCCGTCGGAAGCTCTTTACCATGTGATCAGCCCTGACCAATCATGTTCGGTCACAGTGTAAACAGGAAGAGCTGTTTATTGGCTTTTCCTCTACTCGCGTCTGCAGACGCCCCCCCCCCCTAGGATCGCCACCCAGGACCACCAGGGATGCCACCCAGGGACCCCCAGGGAGAGCCCACCCAGGACCACCAGGCGCTGACTAGGGATACCCACCCTGACCACCAGGGAGCCCACCATAGACCACCAGGTAAGGGGTACAATGCCCAACATAGATGGCACTCAGTGCCAACTTCAGAAGTCACCCTAGACCACCAGGGAAAGGGAACCTTACAGTGCATCTGTCATTGCCGTCCAACAGTGCCCACCAATGCCCCCTATCAGTGCCCACCTGTGTCACCTACCATGCCCATCAGTGCCACTTATCAGTGTCGCCTATGAGTACCCATCAGTGCCGCATATCAGTGCCCGTCAGTGCTGCATATCAGTACTGGTCAGTGCTACTTATCAGTGCCCATCAGTGCTGCATATAAGTGCCTCATCATCAGTGCCACCTCATCAGTGCCAATTAGTACTGCCTCATCAGTAAACAGAATAAGGTGTGCCAGACCTGAGTGCAGTATGCCAAGAATAAAAGCTTATTAAAAGAAAGCCAAATGGGTACTCACATAGGATATTTGAGAAACAGGCATGTACATAGAAGTCTAGGACCGGAAAGCTGTGTCGCTTCTCCTTGGCAATTTCCATGAAGTGGTCACATCCAAGTGGATGGGAGGAGTGGATGGAATTGGCCTGCTGGCTGTCTACAATCGGCTGCACTGGCGTGGGTGCAGCCATGGAACACACAAGTGCCGGAAGTCCACAGGATCCGGAAATGACGTCAGCTATCACATCGGCCAATGGGGTGACTCATTTCAATGCATCTGCGCATTTTCCTCAGACCCTGATCAGGATGGAGCAAGGAGCGCTGTTTATAGGTGGCCAGGAAGGGCGTGCTCGGCCCGAATGTGGCCAGTGGAGGAGCGGCCCTTGATTCCTATACAGCGCTGCCTATCCTGGCCCGACCAAAGAATTCTCTACATACATAACATATATTATAAACTATATTGATAAAAAACTAACAGAAGTGCACCCAATGAATGGAAAGTATTAAAAGCATATAAAAAAAAATCATAATTAAAGCCAAATAAAAACAATCAGATATAAACATATATATATGAATATGATTACATACTATATAGTATATCAGACACCTCTAGGGTACACAGAAGCACACGGGGTTCCCCGTGTATATATGTGAACTCACATACACATACAGGGACATATAGAGGGATTATAAGAAGTGTGTCATTATTAACAAGAACTCATCACAACCTTAAGAAATGATTACAAAATTAATAATAATGAAGATTGAGTATATATCTATTATTATGTATAATATGAAATAAATTTCTTTAGGAGAATTATATTTCTCTCTAAAGTAATAAAATAATAAGATATGTCTCATCATACATTTTATTAACCCCAAACCTGTTATCTCATACTCCATAGTGGAATTGCGTACTTACCATTCCACTATAGACGTAGGGTCCTGTAAATTTTGTAATAAATTATATTGTTGTGTGTTAGATACAGAATATAATGGAAATATCCATATTTACTTTAAATTATTTAGCGCCCATGGGTTTAAATGAGGAAATAGAAATAAAAACTGTTATTTAAAGTAATTATTTGTAAAATACATAAGCATATATGCTATGCACGCTGGTTGAGACATATGCATGGCACTATGTGCATGTGTGTATGTATATATGGACATATTCCATCCATTATATTGTGTATCTAACACATAATATAATTTATTACAGAATTTATGGGACCCTACGTCTATAGTGGAATGGTAAGTACGCAGTTCCACTATGGAGTTTGAGATAAACATATAACAGGTTTGGGGTTAATAAAATGTATGGTGAGACATATCATCTTATTATTTTATTACTTTAGAGAGAAATATAATTCTCCTAAAGAAATGTATACCATATTATACATAATAACAATACATATATACTCAATATTCATTATTATTAATTTTGTAATCATTTCTTAAGGTTGTGATGAGTTCTTGTTAATAATGTGTTTAAAGGAGTGAGGGAGTACCTCTGCGCTGCCACTTGATAAACAGGTTTTCCTTCTAATTGTGGACAAAATGTTTGATAAGTGTAGACAGCTGCTGGCACTACAATAGTTATCCAAGACTATTTAGGTATGATTGTGGTAAGAGTGTTTTGCGCCGCGCTATCTAGTACAATTGGTATTATGTGAATTAATTGTGATTGTGTTAGGTGCAATAGTGTCAGTGATGAATGAGTTTATGATCAAAGCATTTCTTATTCGTGCATTCTAGTGATTAAAATATAAAGCCGTGGTGGCTTACATACATATGTACCAAACCAAAATTTTCAGGTAAGTATGTGACCTATACAAAAACAGTAATTAGCACTTAATGATTGGTGACAGTTAAAGTAAAAGTTGGCAGATGATGCCGGTGATGATACACTTAATAAATTTATACAAATAATAGTCCATAAAAGTTCTGTCAGATGGATGAATTTAAAAATCTCTTAAGGGTGATACATATTGGTGCGCTGGGTAATACATCTGCAGTGATTGTAGTTGTGACTGATCCTTAAGTGTGTGCTAGTCCCTCACCTGAGGTATGCTAGCAACCTTGCACATAAAGGTTTCTTTGTATGGGTGATTTCTTGTTCCTCCTGTGGGGGGTCTCCACCTTTTCTGTGTGCTGTCAGCTATGTTGCTGGTGACTTTTTAAAACTAGTCATACGGAGAGAGACCCTCCCGATCGGGTGGGTACAAAAAGAGAGAGGACTTTCCTTCGTGTGATATTGTTTTGTTTAAAACATTTATTTAAAACAAGCTTTTAAAATCAACACTCACATTTACAAGTAAAACGAACGAGCGTTTCTCCTACGAGCGCCGAGCTTGTGTGCATTCAGTCTGAGCTTCCAAACACCTCTGCTGTCGCCGCCCTACGCGTTACATCATGCCTCACATGACTTCATCATGGGGATGGCTAGAGAGGTGTGTGAGGTGAGGTATTTATAATGGATTTAATTACGTTGGCCATTTTCTTGAAGCCTGTGGATGGTTGGTTATCGCGGCCATTTTCTTAGAGACATGGGTTATGCTAGATGTTATATTTTCCATGTAATATTTATTCATGAGATTATGTTATTCGGTGGAGCATAGGTGGTTGGAAACTCCACTGTAGACCCATCATTAAATTATTTCAACTATACATTTATTTTCAATATTTGTAATGTGTGTGTCTGTGTGTGGTTGTTCATTGTGAAAATAATGGTTGAAACAAAGATTCCTTTTTGCTGGGTTATATTTGTTTGGTTGCATTCTGTGCTGTTTTAATGTTAATGTTGAAGCTTTTTAATGTTTTGATGTTGTTTCTATCTTGCTTATTTTGTTAGTGAGTGATTTGAAATTTTTGTGGTTTATGTTTTTTGAGGACGATGTTATTGGCAGGATCAAAATTATTATTTTATTGTTGATATTTGATATTTTTTGTCTGGAAACTGACTTAGCATGATTGTGTGAGGAGGAAAAGAGATTTTTTTTGTATGTTATTTATATTTATTTTAAATGGACCTTGTTTTTGGCAGGATCACATTTTTTGACTTTTTTAATATTTTTTCTTTTTTGGTGGAGTATTTTATTACTACATTTGTGTCTTTATTTTACCCTTATGTTTTTGAGTTGGATATGTTATTCTTGTTTTTGTTCTGTGAAAAACATATTTTTTTGGAACAATCATTACGTTGGGTTTTGCGTTTTTCTTCACCTGCACCACGGCTTTATATTTTAATCACCAGAATGCACGAATAAGAAATGCTTTGATCATAAACTCATTCATCACTGACACTATTGTACCTAACACAATCACAATTAATTCACATAATACCAATTGTACTACACAGATCGCGCGGCACAAAACACTCTTACCCCAATTCTTGTTAATAATGGCAAACTTCTTCTTATAATTTCTCTATATGTCCCTGTATGTGTATGTGAGTTCACAAATATACACGGGGAACCCCGTGTGCTTCTGTGTACCCTAGAGGTGTCTGATATACTATGTATCATATAATGTGCATTTTCGGTATGTGACTATACAGGTGCTGGTCATATAATTAGAATATCATCAAAAAGTTGATTTATTTCACTAATTCCATTCAAAAAGTGTAACTTGTATATTATATTCATTCATTACACACAGACTGATATATTTCAAATGTTTATTTCTTTTAATTTTGATGATTATAACTGACGACTAAGGAAAATCCCAAATTCAGTATCTCAGAAAATTTGAATATTGTGAAAAGGTTCAATATTAAAGACATCTGGTGCCACACTCTGATCAGCTAGTTAACTCAAAACACCTGCAAAGGCCTTTAAATGGTCTCTCAGTCTAGTTCTGTAGGCTACACAATCATGGGGAAGACTGCTGACTTGACAGTTGTCCAAAAGACTACCATTGACACCTTGCACGAGGAGGGCAAGACACAAAAGGTCATTGCAAAAGAGGCTGGCTGTTCACAGAGCTCTTTGTCCAAGCACATAAATAGGGAGGTGAAGGGAAGGAAAAGATGTGGTAGAAAAAAGTGTACAAGGATAGGGATAACCACACCCTGGAGAGGATTGTGAAACAAAACCCATTCAAAAATGTGGGGGAGATTCACAAAGAGTGGACTGCAGCTGGAGTCAGTGCTTCAAGAACCACTACGCACAGACGTATGCAAGACATGGGTTTCAGCTGTCACATTCCTTGTGTCAAGCCACTCTTGAACAACAGACAGCGTCAGAAGCGTCTCACCTGGTCTAAAGACCCAAAGGACTGGACTGCTGCTGAGAGGTCCAAAGTTATGTTCGCTGATGAAAGTAAATTTTGCATTTCCTTTGGAAATCAGGGCCCAGAGTCTGGAGGAAGAGAGGAGAGGCACACAATCCACGTTGCTTGAGGTCCAGTGTAAAGTTTCCACAGTCAGTGATAGTTTGGGGTGCCATGTCATCTGTGGTGTTGGTCCACTTTGTTTTCTGAGGTCCAAGGTCAATGCAGCCGTATACCAAGAAGTTTTAGAGCACTTCATGCTTCCTGCAGCTGACCAACTTTATGGAGATGCAGATTTCATTTTCCAACAGGACTTGGCACCTGCACACAGTGCCAAAGCTACCAGTACCCTGTTTAAGGACCATGGTATCCCTGTTCTTAATTGACCAGCAAACTCCCCTGACCTTAACCCCATAGAAAATCTATGGGGTATTGTGAAGAGGAAGATGCGATATGCCAGACCCAACAATGCAGAAGAGCTGAAGGCCACTATCAGAGCAACCTGGGCTCTCATAACACCTGAGCAGTGCCACAGACTGATCGACTCCATGCCACGCCACATTGCTGCAGTAATTCAGGCAAAAGGAGCTCCAACTAAGTATTGAGTGCTGTACATGCTCATACTTTTCATGTTCATACTTTTCAGTTGGCCAAGATTTCTAAAAATCCTTTCTTTGTATTGGTCTTAAGTAATATTCTAATTTTCTGAGATACTGAATTTGGGATTTTCCTTAGTTGTCAGTTATAATCATCAAAATTAAAAGAAATAAACATTTGAAATATATCAGTCTGTATGTAATGAATGAATATAATATACAAGTTTCACTTTTTGAATGGAATTAGTGAAATAAATCAACTTTTTGATGATATTCTAATTATATGACCAGCACCTGTATATCCTAGAGGTTTCAGATATACTATATATTATAAGCACTTTTAGTACGTAATCATATTCACATATATACAGTGAGGAAAATAAATATTTGAACACCCTGCTATTTTGCAAGTTCTCCCACTTAGAAATCATGGAGGGGTCTGAAATTGTCATCGTAGGTGCATGTCCACTGTGAGAGACATAATCTAAAAAAAAAAAAAATTCCAGAAATCACAATGTATGATTTTTAAACCATTTATTTATATGATACAGCTGCAAATAAGTATTTGAACACCTGAGAAAGTCAATGTTAATATTTGGTACAGTAGCCTTTGTTTGCAATTAAAGAGGTCAAACGTTTCCTGTAGTTTTTCACCAGGTTTGCACACACTGCAGGAGGGATTTTGGCCCACTCCTCCACACAGATCTTCTCTAGATCAGTCAGGTTTCTGGCCTGTCGCTAAGAAACACGGAGGTTGAGCTCCCTCCAAAGATTCTCTATTGGGTTTAGGTCTGGAGACTGGCTAGGCCACGCCAGAACCTTGATATGCTTCTTACAGAGCCACTCCTTGGTTATCCTGGCTGTGTGCTTCGGGTCATTGTCATGTTGGAAGACCCAGCCTCAACCCATCTTCAATGCTCTAACTGAGGGAAGGAGTTTGTTCCCCAAAATCTCGCAATACATGGCCCCGGTCATCCTCTCCTTAATACAGTGCAGTTGCCCTGTCAAATGTGCATAAAAACACCCCCAAAGCATGATGCTACCACCCCCATGCTTCACAGTAGGTGTTCTTGGGATGGTACTCATCATTCTTCTTCCTCCAAACACGTTTAGTGGAATTATGACCCAAAAGTTCTATTTTGGTCTCATCTGACCACATGACTTTCTTCCATGACTCCTCTGGATCATCCAAATGGTCATTGGCAAACTTAAGACGTGCCTGGACATGTGCTGGTTTAAGCAGGGGAACCTTCCGTGCCATGCATGATTTCAAACCATGAAGTCTTAGTGTATTACCAACAGTAACCTTGGAAACGGTGGTCCCAGCTCTTTTCAGGTCATTGACCAGCTCCCCCCGTGTAGTTCTGGGCTGATTTCTCACCTTCCTTAGGATTATTGAGACCCCACATGGTGAGATCTTGCATGGACCCCCAGTCCGAGGGAAATTGACCGTTATGTTTAGCTTCTTCCATTTTCTAATGATTGCTCCAAGAGTGGACCTTTTTTCACCAAGCTGCTTGGCAATTTCCCCATAGCCCTTTCCAGCCTTGTGGAGGTGTACAATGTTGTCTCTAGTGTCTTTGGACAGCTCTTTGGTCTTGGCGATGTTAGTAGTTGGATTCTTACTGATTGTATGGGGTGGACAGGTGTCTTTATGCAGCTAACAACCTCAAACAGGTGCATCTAATTTAGGATAATAAATGTAGTGGAGGTGGCCCTTTTTTAAGGCAGACTAACAGGTCTTTGAGGGTCAGAATTCTAGCTGATAGACAGGTGTTCAAATACTTATTTGTAGCTGTATCATACAAATAAATAGTTTAACCACTTCCCGACCGCCGTATGCAAAATGACGGC
>BLSH010102793.1:402940-428586 GCA_018402905.1 Glandirana rugosa
GGGGGGGGGGGGGGGGGGGGGCGCATGCGCCCAGCTGTGTGTCACATCCGTACTTGGCCGGTGATGTCACAGGCGCCGGCTAAGTGGGAGGTGTATAAAGCCGGCATCTCCAGCTGCTTTCCTTTCTGGACATCGGGGGTGCTTTCTCTTTGCTGGTACATTCAAAAGGTAAAACTCTACGCTATAATACAATGTTTGTTGCTGGATTGATTTGGATTTTATTACTCTATGAGTACATTTGTATGTATGGTGATCGGCCTGTAGCTTTTTACTGCAGTAGAAGCCTAGGCACTCATGTACATACTCTATGCACACCATATGTATATTCTAACATGTAGGATGACAATGGCATTTTTGGCTGCTGTCTACTTAAATTATTGCACAGTAAAGCCATTTCAGTTCCATTATATGCCTCGTGTTTCTACCCTATAATTAAAAGATCATATTACATATTGGACTCTGTTAGCATGTTTGCCTATATGAAAAAATGTTCCTTAGATGAAAAAAATGTTTTCTATCCATAATTTTCAGTGCATCTCTTTATCGCCTTGTACCTAAAGCTCTATATACATACTGAATGTTGGATGTTACCTGTACCCTACTCACAAGCTCCCCCTGTTGAACTCCAGTTAATTTACAGTCCAAGTAAAGTTTCTTGACAAATTTTTGATACTCTTTGCTATTTTTACATATATGGAGACTATAATTGTCCCATGATTATAACCATGCACTCGTTTAGTGCTTGATTTATGTATGTTTTTTTTCTTCCGTATATTAAATGAACTTTGTCAAACCACAAATTTTGTTTAGCTGAATACCTACCCATTCGCTATTCCATCACAGCCTGGACTTTATACACTTCCTGCAGTCACATGGTGCTACATCCCATTGAAGATGGTGCCTTTTTGGGTAGCCTTTGGTCTGGCTTTTGCTTGGGTGAGTACAGACCGAGGAGCGCTGTCACCCGGTTAGCTTTTTCGCCCACCAATGTGAAGTTGATAACTGATAATGTGTAAAAAAATTGTTCAAATAATTTTTCTTTGTTATCTCATTATTATGCTACTCTGTCTCTTATAATATTTTCTATGTTTTTTTCCATTAGGTTAAAGAAAGTTTGGTGGTTGTCTGAGAATCCCCTGAGGAAGCCATTGAATGGCGAAACATGTTGGGATAACAGCAATATAATTCCAACCACTACTGTAACTGTCTGATAACCAAAGAAAGTACCTATACGACCACTGATTTTTATGTATTTACATATGTGAAAAAAATCCTTCTTTCTCTTTCATTCATTGACGGATGCAGCCTCTTAATCTTGACATGTGGGGTATACACTTTTACCAGGAGTAGACTAGGCAGAACATAGTTCAGGCAAAAAGCAAGCTAGCCCCTCCCAGGGGGCAGTCCTCAGTCTGCATAACCCCCTCCGCCCTGCTAGCACTTCAGTTTTATCTGCCTAGTGCAAGGAATAGGACCTGGCTCCCTGCTGGGATCTGCGGTTCCCCAATTTTTTGTTTTTGCTCAAGCTATCTGATGAAGAATGCAATCAAGCAGCCAGCTGGGTGGCAGGCTGGAGATCTGTAGGTCCAGGTAGTCTCCCCAGCGCGGCCGATGGATGCGAGCTGTCCCTTAGCCACTTGCGGGGTTGGCCGCAGTGGGCCCCGTTCAATGCGCGGCGGCCGGCGGGTTAAACGCCCCGTGACCGGGCTGCGGCTCGCGTCGAGGTGTCGCATGGCCAGCAGCTCAATCCCCACCTGTACGGGTGGCAGGTCTGCGCCCGTCTGGAAGGGTGAGTACACTTCCCCCTCCCCCGGGGGTGCGGAGGGGGGGCTGGCGGGTGTCCCCCCGTCTGGGTGTAGGTGGTTCTGGTCGTCCTCCTCGCCTTTCCCCCGCTGCATCCCGCCGCAATCCCGCCTCCGTTGCTGCTGTTCTGAGTCCCCTGGCCATGTGGCGTTCGCTGCCATTTTTTCGGGGCCGGCCGCCATTTTGCCGGAGTCACGGCCATTTTGTGGTGGCTTTGGCCTCTAGTGCTCGCTCGGCGGCCATTTTTGGTTTGTCTCCTGATGGGCAAATAGCATGTGCTTTGGCGCCGTTTCCTCATTTTGGACGGCGTGGTCGAGTTCCCAGTAGCAGCAGCAGTGGAGGCAGATACGTCAGACTTTCAGCAAGTATAGCTGGCTTCTAACTGGGGTGCTGGTAGCGGCGCAGTTCAGGTCCTCCTGTGCATTTCCAGGCCGCTGTGCAGGGGCAGCTGAGGGGTTGCGTTGTAATGGGCGGGCGGCCTGTAGGCCTCACAAGTGTTCCGGGGGTGGCGCAATGGCGGCTGAACCGGGAGTGTCTCTCCCGGAAGTCTCCACGGAGGCTCCGGCGGCGCTGGGACCTGTAGTCCCACTAGACAAACTGACTTCAATTCTGGAGGAGTTTCTTGCTCGGGTGGAACCGGTCCATGGTAGGGGGGTGGCGAAGAAGCGTCCACCCCCTCCCCCATCCTCTGATGAGGATTCAGAGCCAGAAGGGGGTTATGTGGTCACAGGGACCCCCGTGGATCTGTCAGATGGGGAATTGGACCCTTCTGACGGTGAGGAAGAGCACGGGAAAAGGCGCTGGTGGGCTCCCTGGTGGCTGCCATCCACGAGACGCTGTGTTAGGGTCAGGCCGGGACGTCGCAGGAGGCGGCTTACACCTTTGGGTCGCATAGGTCAGCTCGGGCTCCTAGGGTTTTCCTTTATGTGCCATATTTTGTTATTACAGTTTGTCTACAAGGAATGGCAGTGTCCTCAGAATTCGCATTGCATTACCAAAACACTTTTCTGTGCACTATCCTTTTGAGAACTTGTTGCAGAAGTGGGTGTCCCCCGTGGTAGACCCACCGGTGGCCCGCCTGAACAAGGCTATCACTATCCCGATGGAGGGTTCTCTATCATTTAAAAATCCAGCCAACAGGCGGACAGAGGCAGTGTCCAAGGCTATGTTCCTGGTGGCGGGGGCGGCCATGCGGCCGGTACTAGCGTCAGCTATGGTGGCGCAGTCGCTCGCGGAGTGGGCGACAGTGTTGCACAAGGATTTGGGGGACCTCATGGTTCCTTCGGAGTCGGTGTAGCTGGCTGACCAGCTGGCGCAGGGTCTCAGGTACCTCTTCAACGCGGCCTTGGACGTAGCTCCCATGCTGTCAAAACTGGCAGTTTTTGCGATCATCATTAGACGGCTGTTGTTTCTAAAGTGCTGGTCAGGCGACCATGTGTCGAAAAAAGGCCTCACGGACCTGCCGTTTCAGGGCGGTCGGCTGTTTGGGACTTCCCTGGATGAGATCATTAAGGATTTCACTGGGGGGAAGAGTACTTTTCTACCGGAACCCAAGCGGCGGGAGCAACGCCAAAAACAGGGTCCCTCTTTCTCTACCCAGAAGTGTTTTTTTCGTGCGCCCGGTGCAGCGGGCGCGGGTAAGCGTTCCGGCAAGGCTGCCGCAGGGAACCAGAAGCGTCCCTGGCAGCGCAAGTCTGGGAAGGCGGAGGAGAAGCCCTCCTCCACATGATGGGTTGCCCCCGCCCGACGCGCGGGTGGGGGGTCGGCTTCTGGGGTTCGCGGCCCGGTGGACAGCCCGCATCTCGGATCTTTGGGTGTGGGAGGTGGTGTTGTCCGGGTACAAGATATAGTTCTGTACCCTGCCACCGGACAGGTTCTTCCCCACAAATCTGAGACTCCCTCCGGGGCGTCGGCAAGCTCTGTTTGGGACTGTCCAGGCTCTGTTCGAGCAGGGGGTGGTTGTCCCGGTCCCTTCTGCGGAACGGTTCCGCGGGTTTTATTCCAACCTCTTTGTGGTTCCAAAGAAGGATGAAGTCAGGCTGGTTCTGGACCTAAAGGCACTAAATCACTTTGTGAAGGCGCGCAAATTCAGAATGGAGTCAGTCCGTTCTGTCGTGGCCGTGCTGCGCCAGGGGGATTTCCTGGCTTCTCTGGACATCAGGGACGCGTACCTCCACGTTCCCATTTGTGTTCGGCATCAGCGTTTCCTGCGTTTCGCGGTGGGGGACCTCCACTACCAATTTGTGGCTCTCCCCTACGGCCTAGCCTCCGCTCCGCGAGTCTTCACCAAGTTGTTGGCTCCAGTGCTGGCTCTGCTGAGGCAGAGGGGCATTGCGGTGGTGGCACATCTAGACGATCTGCTCCTGAGGGCAAAGTCGGCTCCTGCCCTGGAGGACAACATCTCGATCACCCTGGCCTCCCTGCTGGTTGATCAACCTTCAGAAGTCGACGCTGGTCCCATCGTGCCGCCTAGAATATCTGGGCCTGATACTGGACACAGAGCAGGCAAGGGTGTTCTTGCATCCGACCAAGTTGCTGACGCTGCAAACTGTGGTACGGGCTCTGCTGTCACGACGGTGGTCTTCCTTACGTTTCTGCATGCGGGTGTTGGGGCTCATGGTGTCGGCCTTCGAGGCGGTACCGTATGCCCAAAGTCACACTCGGCTCCTGCAGCTGGCGATTCTGCTACAGTGGGACAAGTCTCCGTTGTCTCTGGATCGGGTGATCAGGTTGGATCATCAGACCAGGGGGGCCCTTGCCTGGTGGCTGCGGGCCCCCCGGCGTTGAGTCTGGGGAAGTTGTTTCTTCCCCTGGAATGGTCGATTGTCACGACAGATGCCAGCCTAGCGGGCTGGGGAGGAGTCCTGGGGCGGTTGTCTGCCCAGGGCCGATGGTCCTCGGAGGAGTACCGCCTTCCGATCAACGTGCTGGAACTGCGGGTGATCAGGCTCTGCCTCTCCCATTGGTCGGTGAGGTTGCACGGTCGGCCGGTTCGGGTGCAGTCAGACAACGCCACGACGGTGGCGTATGTAAACCATCGGGCGGCACAAAGAGTGTGACAGCAGCCGTGGAAGCGGCCCACATCTTGAGGTGGGCAGAGCTTCATGTGCCGGCCATCTCCGCCGTTTACATTCTGGGTGTAGAAAATTGGCAGGTGGACTTTCTCAGTCGCCAGACTCTGGATCAGGGAGAGTGGTCCCTGCATCCGGAAGTGTTCCGTCAGATCTAGAGATCAGAGGTGGGGCACGCCAGACGTGGACCTGCTGGCATCCCAGTTAAATCGCAAGGTGCGCACCTTTGTGTGCAGAGCAAGGGATCCGTTGGCGGACGCCGTGGACGCCCTTGTGGCTGCATGGTCTCGGTACCGGCTCCTTTACGCCTTCCCTCCTCTCAAGCTTCTTCTGCGCCTGTTGCGCAGGATAGAAGTGGAGGGGATTCCGGCTATCCTGGTGGCTTCAGATTGGCCTCGGCGTCCTTGGTACGCCGACGTGGTTCGGATGGTAACGGATGTTCCCTGGCGGCTTCCGCTACGCGAAGATCTGCTGTCGCAGGGGCCCATCCTGCACCCTGCTTTACACTCGCTGGCTTTGACAGCCTGGCTATGGAATCCCAGGTATTGAGGGATAGGGGGGTCTCTGAGTCAGTGATCCCCACTATGCTCAAGGTACGTAAGTCCACGTCACGCAAGATCTATCACCGCACCTGGAAGGCTTATATTGCTTGGTGCGAGGCTGGGGGATGGAACCCCCGTTCCTTTTCAGTGGCTCGTGCACTGTCCTTTCTTCAGCAGGGTCTGGATCAATAACTGGCTTTGAGTACTCTCATGGGGCAGATTTCTGCCCTAGCGATTCTTTTCCAGCGTCCGTTAGCGACGTACTCTTTGATTTGTACGTTTGCACAGGGGGTGCGTCATGTGGCCCCTCAGGTGCGGTCGCCCCTGGCGCCGTGGGATCTGAACCTGGTACTTTCAGTACTGCAGAAGCCGCCATATGAGAAGATCAGAGACATTTCTTTGCTGTTGCTCTCGCAAAAGGTGGCCTTCTTGGTGACCATCACATCCGCCAGGCGGGTGTCTGAGTTGGCGGCTTTGTCTTGTAGGTCTCCCTACTTGGTCCTGCATAAGGACAAGGCGGTGCTGCGCCCATCTCCTTCATTTCTACCGAAGGTGGTTCCCTCTTTTCACATTTATGAGGACATTGTCCTTCCTTCTTTTGTCTGCGCCTGTCACATCCTAGGGAGGTTGCTTTGCACTCATTGGATGTGGTTAGGGCTCTGCGGGTGTATTTGTCGGCCACGGCCTCCTTCCGGAGGTGGGACACGCTGTTTGTGGTGGCGGATGGACCGCGCAAAGGGCTGGCCACTATCTTGCGTTGGATCAGACAGACTGTGACCTGTGCGTATGAGGTTCGGGGTCAAGAACCCCCTTTTCCGGTCACGGCTCATTCCACCAGGGCGATTAGTACTTCCTGGGCTTTCCGTCACCAATCGTCTGTGTCTCAGGTGTGCAAGGCTGCCACTTGTACCTCTGTACACACCTTTGCTAAGTTTTACAAAGTTAATGTGTCAGCATCTGCAGATGCTGCTTTTGGCCGCAAGGTTTTGCAGGCGGCGGTGTAGGCGCGTCTGGCACCTCCCGGAGAGTTTCCGTTGGGTACAGTTATTATTGTGTTACCCACCCATCTTTTGTTTGACACTGCTTTGGGACGTCCCCACATGTCAAGATTAAGAGGCTGCGTCCGTCAATGAACGAAAGAGAAAATAGGAATTTTTGACTTACCGTAAAATCCTTTTCTCTGAGTTCATTGATGGACGCAGCACCCACACCTCTGTGTTCTGAGTTTGTACTGCTTGTTACGAACTGAAGTGCTAGCGGGGTGGAGGGGGTTATGCAGAGTGAGGACTGCCCCCTGGGAGAGGCTAGCTTGCTTTTTGTCTGAACTATGTTCTGCCTAGTCTACTCCTGGTAAAAGGTGCATACCCCACATGTCAAGATTAAGAGGCTGCGTCCGTCAATGAACTCAGAGAAAAGGATTTTACGGTAAATCAAAAAATCCTATTTTTTTTAATGTTAATAATAAAAATGTACTGTTTTTACAAATGCTATTTGAATTATAATTTAGTCTACTGCCACCGTACAATCCCAATGGGAACCCTACTACCCTTTGGTTTAACTATTTACGGGATGAGGTGCGAAATCCTCTAAAAATACTGTGATTACCCAAGCGAGCCCAAAAGTCTAGATATGACATGCCTCTAAAAGATACTCGGGAGGCATAGCAGAATGTGTGAGGTGTGGCTGTAATTATTAGTATGCCTATGCGGTGTGTCAGAAATAACTTGCAAAAAAAAAGTATTTAACCTCTTCCCACTCAATGTACATAAATTGCCAGGTGGGAGCTTCATTGTTTTTGAGTGGATGTACCCATACATCCCTCAGAACGGGTGCCCACTCGCAGCCGCGAGGCCATGTATCGGCACAATCTTGTAATGGCTGTGATCACAGGACCCAGCCAAGATGGCATCGGGGTATGGGCACTGTGATTGGCCCTCTTAATCACATGACGGCTGTGTCCAATCAAAGCCTTCACAGTGTATACAGAGACAGTTCTCCCTGCTTGGGGGGGGGGGGGGTGATCTGCAAACTCTGTGACAGCTCTGTGTGTAAGGATGATTTTACACACAGAGCTCTTGCAGATACCCACACATAGTACACCAAGCACCACTGTCCCTGTCAGTGTCCCCATAAGGCATCTGCCAGTGTCCCATCACATCTGTACCAGTGCACAACACACCTGTCACAGTGTCCCATCACATCTGTACCAGTGCACAAAACACTTGTCACAGTGTCCCATCACATCTGTACCAGTGCACAAATCATCTGTCACAGTACCCCATCGCGTCTGTACCAGTGCACAAAGCTTCTGTCAGTGTCCCATCACATCTGTACCAGTGCACAAAACAGCTTTCACAGTGTCCCCATGAACATCTGTACCAGTGCAAAAAAAAAATCTGTCAGTGTCCACCGGTGGACGATCAACATCTGTTATAGTGTGCAAGTGCATAAAAACATCTGTCAGTGTACCAGTGTCCCACCAATAAAAAAATGAAACATTTAAAGCTCGCGTGCAAAGACGAACATACGCTGGTCCCAAGACGAACACACTCTGGTCCCGTACGCATACGTAAACAGCAAGTACACCACGCATGGGAGGTATCGCCTCGAACGTCAGAGCGAGAGCAATATTTCTAGAACCAGACCTCCTGTGTAACTTCAAACTGGTATATTAAACAAATTTAAAACAGAAGTGGTACTGCGCAGCCTATAGAGTATAATTATGCCCACTGGAGTCCCTCTAGTGGTGAAGACGTGTAAGGGCTCCTAATGGCAAGGTATTATAATTATATATCTCTGGTCTGTCTGACATATAAATGACAGTTCTAGTGTTCAGGTGTGAGTGCTTAGTGCAATACTTTAAAATCAGCTCAGGGCTAGAAGGTGCTTAACATGTACAATCAGATTCCTATGCAGATAAAACCGTTTGGATCAAATGGAAGTAAATCCAGAAATACAAGTGCTTGACAAGTAAAATCAGATTCTGATGCAAATAAAACCGTTGGATAAAATAAATGACAATATCCAGTATAAGTGATTCAAATAAACATATACATAGAGTGGTGGTTCATGAAATGACTGTGCTCAAATAGTAAATAAAAGTCCACTTTCAAATAAAATTATGATGGTGACATAAAGTGATTTGTGCTCCAGTGTCCATTAAAACATTTGGGGCTTTGTTCGTATAAAGAGAGCCTCTTTTTTCTGGGGGGTTTTAAGGTGTATTCACCCCAAAGAGATTCCTCTAGACGGTGCTTCACTGTGATAAGTGCTCTCAGAACTCTCACCTTTGTGTATCAGGCTATGTGCGCATCAAGGTATCTTTTAAGGATCTCGCTCTCCTGTTCCACACCTCTTTTCCTGCTACTCCTTAGGGGGATGGGCGGTCGTTCCAACCGATCAATCGTCGATCTCCTTCTATGGGTTTATACCTCCTTTTTTGTCTCAGATGTAAGGGAAGAAACAAAAGGCTCCCATGGTGTAGTATGTATTAAGATCCAAATTTATTAAAGCCAAATAAAACCGCTTACATAAAAACAGGATAAAATCAATCAAACTAGTAAAGCAAGGGTAAAAACACCTCTCACTGAGTATCCAGCAACGTTGTTTGCAGCCTACGCATTACGTCACGTCACGTGACTTCTTCAGGGCTCAAACCGGTAACCAATAAAGGCTTATAAAGCATCGCCTATGGAGATTTTTAACTACCTCAATACTGGGCACTTTCACCCCCTTCCTTCCCAGACCAATTTTCAGCTTTCCGTGCTCTCGCACTTTGAATGACAATTACTCAGTCATGCAACACCCAAATTACATTTTATCATTTTGTTCACATAAATAGAGCTTTCTTTTGGTGGTATTTATTCATCGCTGTTTTTTTTTTTTTTTTTTTTTTTTTTTTTATTTTTTTTTTTTTTTTTTTTTTTTTTTTTTTTTTTTTTTCGATTTAAGCGAAAAAAGAGTGAACATTTTGAAAAAAAAAAAACAATATTTTCTGCTTTCTGTTTTAAAAGAAAGCCAATAAAATCTAATTTTGTCATAATGTATTCTGTTACATGTCTTCAAAAAATCCTGATAAGTGTATGATAATAGGTTTGTGTGAAAACTATAGAGTCTACAAGCTAGGTTACGTATCAAAAATTGAATTAATCCTGATGTACTGAGGGCCTCATTTCTTGATGCCCTAAAACAGTGGTTCTCAACTCCTGTCCTCGGGACCCACCAACAGGCCAGATTTTCAGTATTACCTTGGGGAGATGCAGACTAGAATACTGCAATCACTGAGTAGCAAATGATATCACCTGTGATGCATTTCAGTTATCCTGCAAACCTGGCCTGTTAGTGGGTCCCGAGGACCGGAGTTGAGAACCACTGCCCTAAAATATCAGGACAGTACAAATACACCCAAATGGCCCATTTTTGTAAAGATGCAAGTCCAAGGTATTTAGTAAGAGGCATAGTGAGTTTTTGAAGTTACACTTTTTTGCCCATAATAGTTTGGAAAATTAAGATTTTTTTTTCCAGAAAATTGTCATATTAACAAGTTCTTTCTCATACATGGCATAGATAAACTTGCAATTGCACCCCAAAATATATTCTGCTACTCCTCCTGAGTATTTCGATACCACATGCGTGAGACTTTTCCACAGCTAAGCCACATACGTGGTTCAACATGCAGGGAGCACCGTCAGGTGTTCTAGGAGCATAAAATAGACATTTAGTTTCCTGAGTACCTATCACATTTTTGAAGGCCCTGGATCACCAGGACAATAGAAACGCCCACAAAATGACCCCATTTTGTAAAGAAAACACCCCAATGTATATTCTACGTGGCATAATGAGTCATTTGAACATGTCATTTTTTTCCACAAGTGTTTGGAAAATGTGGAAAGAAAATGAAAACATATTTTAGTTTACAAAAAGTTGTCAACTTATAAGATATTCCTAACACATAGCATGTACATAGCAAAAATGACCCCCCAAAATACATTCTGCTACTCCTCCTGAGTATGGCAATACCACATGTGTGAGACTTTTACACACATTCAAATAGCACCGTCAGACGTTCTAAAGGCATAAATTACACATTTCATTTCCTGAGTACCTATCACAATTTTGAAGGCCCTGGAGCACCAGGACAATGGAATTAGATGAGGCAGATGATCACGCACAGATGAGTCTCAAGTGTCTCACTCTAAGATCTCATGCTGGTACCTTAAGATCAAAAGGACATGCCTTATTCAAGGCTGTTCTCTGCTCAGTTCCACTTTTACCATATCCTTAATTTGGTTGATGCGCAACCAAATTTCCAGTTCCACTCAAAGCCTCTCCAGCACAACATTCTGTTGGCTCGAAACAAACACAGTCCCTTTCAACTTACCTATTCTTCTCTCCAGTCAAACAAGGCCCTCCCTAGCTTGTGGATTGCCAATCCAGCCTTGGGAATAGGAAAGCAATTTCTCCCACACTAATGGTAACAGATGCCAGTCTGGGAATCAAAGCTTCCCAGCAATATATTTAAAGCATACCCTCAGGATTAGCCTCTGGGTTGACATTTTTTTTTCTGTTGGCAGGCACAAAGATTAACAATCAATTTAAAATGAGGGTCAGTTTTTGGGGAGTTTTAAAGCGTAACTCCACTTTTGTTGAGAAAAAAAGCATTCCCCTCTGGGTGATCTATGTACATTGCAAGCATTATAACAACCTTTGTTGCAGATTCCTACCTTTTGTTATTCTGAAGAAATCCCTGTGTGTTTCTCTGTGCTTCTGTACTGAGTGGGTCTAATGGGAGGGGTTTCATAATTTACTGTCTGGTGTGCAGCTGGACAGCACTAATGAGGAAACCTACTGGGCCTGCATCCCTTTAGACTTGCTCCTATTAAAAGTATCTCTCCAAAAATGACATTTTTTGTTGCAGGGGATGCCTGAAATCTGACTTGTATCTTAGGCAGACTTCTGGAAAAATTGGTAAGCCATTCACACAAGCAGGAAATGATGTTTCTGGGGAGTGGTCAGTACACACTCTGTGTACAGAACAACTCCAAGTAGCCATATTGCAATGCATTCTCAGAAAATTACAGCGGCTGTAGATTGAAAAGGAAAGGTAATTTTATTAACATTCAATTGCAGTATGACTTGTATCGAAATTGTACACGCTATAATATTTTTTCTTTATTTGCTTTGCTATTTTTTCCCCCACAAAAATGGAGTTACCCTTTAACCATTTCTCTGTCAAGCCCTGAATTCCACTTTTAAACTTAGGTGGCCAGACCATTTTTGCAATTTCCCCATTTTTTTGGAGTTTGTGAAAGACCCCCCAAACCATATATTTTTAAAAGAAAGGGCCAGTAGATTTTTTTAGGTCCCACAATAGTCATGCAAATGTTTGTCAAAACAATTTCTATGCTAAAAATATACTAAAATAATTTATTAGCCAGCAGAAACACTGCAGCACTTACAAAATTCCTGCTAAATTTCTAATAAATCTAAAAGATGAAACTATATATTTGATTAATAAAAAAACAAGTATTTGTACATTTTAGATTGTTCTTTATGCAATACAGTGAAAATCGAAAGTACACGAAACTGTAAAACAATCTGGGGGTTGGCTTTCACCTATGCATTTTGAGGCGCATGCGTGCGGCAGCCCAAGCAGCCAAACATTACTTGATCCTGCTTTGGAGAGCCTCTCACAATGCTCTGGCACCTGCTGGTGATGAAACCGATGCTCAGAAGCTGTGGCCAAACTCCATCTGCAGCGTCCCACTGCTGTCATACACTGGCCAAGATGGCACCTGGTTCCACACTGGCCATGTTGCCGAGAGTTCAAGCTGACTCAGCAGACAGCCAGGATATTTGCCCTGAGCAACTTTCTAATCCTCAGGAAGCCTCTCAGTACTTGCTACTCTCCCAAGTTAGGGACATAATCCATGAGGAACTGGCAAAAGCTTCAACCTCTATAATGGCGGAACTCTGCCGTGAAATAGGCCACCGTGCAGCCTCTTTGGAGAGGCGCATGGATTACGTTACTGTGGTCTTGGATGGCGAGCAAGATCTGGAACAGGCTCAGAATGAGCTGTCCACTCTCTGACACCAATTGGAAGACTACCAAAACAGAGCCGCAGTAACATGTACATCAGTGGACTCTTTGAGACAATTACAGATCTTCAAGGGTCTGTCCTGGCTCCTTTCAAGGACCTCCCTGCTAATAGGTTGGATATGAACCAGGTTAACCGTGCTCTGGGCCCTAAGAGATTTGATGCCCTTCACAGGGCATTATTGTTAAACTTCACTACTTTCGCACAAGGGAGCGACTCCTTTAGGCTGCTAGAAACACCTCATAGCTGTGCTTACAGGGTCATCCCTACAGTCTCTATACAGACTTAGCCCGCTTCATATTGGAAAGACAGGCTTTCTGTAATTACTGAGGAATCCATCTTCACAAACCTCACCTTCCCGTGTGCAAGTTCTAGCATGTTTGAGCTCTCAAGAATACAGTGCCCTACAGACAAGGGCTGATTTATCCTCAGGATCCACCATCTTTCCCACTTTTATGGACAAGGTTTACTTCCCCACTACTCAGGTGATGCCACTTTGTAGAAATATTTTTTTTTGTGTTTTGCATATATGCTTGTACTTTAACTGCCTTGTTGCAGTACTGTACCTTGATTTGTATGTTACAGCCACTACCTAATACCACATTCACTCTGAAGCCTGATAACCTGTTTTTGGATTCATACACTGGAACTCTCACTTTTTCTATGGACTGGCCTATAGTTGGGGTCCTGCTCCCCTGTTGGGACTGCCTCACATTTGTTCTTTATATTCAGCTACCCTCAGACTCACCCAATGCAGTTTGCTTAATGCTAGTATATCTATCTATACCGTGCCATGCTATTGTTATTATCCTATGGCATTTGCTTGTTTTTTGCCTTTTTTCCTGACTGGGAGTTCTCCTAGGCACCTAACCCTATTCCGACTGCGTTGACTGGCTACTTTGTTTTTGGTGTTCAGACATATAATTTTCATCTTTGAATATTCACTAGCTTTCTGTCACCCCCTCCTCCTTTTTGACGCTATTATATTGCTCCTGGAGGGAGCGCACCCAGTCCTAGGACTATTGATTGCCTCAAAGTTTCCTCTAAACCTGGGGCTCAATTTCCAGCCTACAGTTGTTAGAGTATATAGCAGGGATATGCAATTAGCGGACCTCCAGCTGTTGCAAAACTACAAGTCCCATCGTGCCTCTGCCTCTGGGTGTCATGCTTGTGGCTGTCAGAGTCTTGCTATGCCTCATGGGACTTGTAGTTCTGCAACATCTGGAGGTCCGCTAATTGCATATCCCTGGTATATAGCTTCTTTTTGATGCCCCTTAGTGTTCTGCAGCCGGCTGCTACTTTGTTCTGCTATAACCTAACTATGCCTCCTTGATCAACCACCTGCAGAATCAGGGTTGGTCTGTGTGATTTTTATTTAAATATTCACTACAAGTTATGTTTATCTGTACTCCTATTGTTCCAACATCTACATTTTGATTTATGTGTTTGATTAATGCTGTTTACATCATATTTCTCAGCCGCTTGAAAGGGATATGCATTTTCCTGCTTCCTCTCTCCAAACGTGCCAACTATATTGTGTGCCTACAGAATTTACCAATTTGTTTATTGTTTTGTTTACCATCCGCTGATTATCACTTGAATATATTGCTCACTAAACAGACTCCGCCTCCTCCAAGCAATCCCCCCTGGCCCAAACTCAACTTCCATCCTCCCTACCGCATTCCCTCCCCCCTTTTTTTCCTTTCCTTTTAATTTTCTTAGCTACCTTTGACATTTTACTCCTCAGGTGCCATTTGACCCAGAAGGTGCCTCATCCCACTAGAGTAGTACTGCCATCTTCACTAATAAATACTGTCATTACAATGACCTCTTCCTCCCAAGGCTTAAGTTTTATACCGAAACTCTTTTCTTTTGCTTTTTTCCCTCTCCTACTACTCCTCTTTCCCCATTCTTCTCCCCTCCCTCGTTTGGGGCCTGGCCGGCCCTTGATCAGGAGCATTGTTACTTAGTGCTAGCCACTTGCTTCACTTGTCATGGATCATAAAGTTCTGATTGTCAACACTCAATAACTGAACTCTCCATCCAAGCGTTGCACGTTTTTTAACTTCACACATTCCTACCAGATTGTTGTTGCATGCATTCAGGAAACAAATTATTCCATTCACTCAACTTGCCACTATTTTACTCCTCCCTCTGAGTAAAGAAGTATTTGATCCCCAAGCAAAACATGACTTGGTACTTTGTGGAGAAAACCAGGTGGCCAGGTTTGCACACACTCCTTTTCACATCTTCTCTAAATCTTTGATGTTTCTTGGCTGTCACTTGGTAACTCGAAGTTTCAGCTCCCTCCATAAATGTTCTATAGGATACCACATACTTATCATCTGCCCCCACAAAGCACAGGGGGGTTCTCATTGCTGTATATAACCACACAAATTATGTTGGTAAAAACAGATCCCTATCCTCAGGGTCATTATCTTTTATTACAAGACAAAATTCTGGGCTCAGATACTACCATTTTGTGCTATAATGCATCTAATATGTCCCAAATACCTTTCCTATCTCATCTAGTGGAACTTTTCGCCACCCATGGCAAGGAAACCATATTTTTTTGTAGGGACTTAACTATTAACTAATTCTAATCTTGATAAATCCAGATCATTCAAACGCTCCTCCACCTTAGACCATGCCCATTTTCAAGACCTGTGTTCTCTAAGGCAGATTATGTAGATGCATGGCAGGAGCTGAATAATACTAATAAACCTAGCACAATGCCTGCTAAAATCTTGAGATGTTTGGAACACAAACCACACCCCATTTCTCTTTGCATGGCTCATAATAAACTTACCAGCAATCCAAGTGATGTACTAATTGAGCTCCAATGGCATATATCTATCCTTTTTGCTGAGCCTTCTTCTTTCTCGGTAGCCAAAGCAGAAAAATGTTACTATTACTATATTGGGGGGGCCCAATATAAAACTACACTTATTATTATATTATTATTATACAGGATTTATATAGCTCCAACAGTTTGCACAGTGCTTTACAACATGAGGTCAGACAGTACAGTTACAATACAATTTTATACAGGAGGAATCAGTAATCAATGTCAATACGTCTCTTAAGACCAATGAGAGGGCAGGTCCTGATGACTGTGTACCTCCCTCTTGTACAAAAAGTTGTCAGAGATCCTAAATCCACATCTTTTATCCTCCTTAAGTTATCTTTACAGAGGCAATGCCTTCCCTC
The DNA here is from genome assembly GCA_018402905.1 of Glandirana rugosa. Lineage (NCBI taxonomy): Eukaryota > Metazoa > Chordata > Amphibia > Anura > Ranidae > Glandirana > Glandirana rugosa. Next base: position 418,664 of record BLSH010102793.1, read on the forward strand.
CAGAAGCATTAAAAACCCCTGTCATGCTGCTACTCAAGCCGAATCTGGAACTACATACTTGATCTAACCATCAACCTATATCCCATCTTAACACAGACATCAAACTTTTGCCTAAAATGCTAGCTAACAGAATCAATATGTTCATGGGAAAGCTCATACACAATGATCAAGTGGCTTTTGTACCCACCCTACAAGCTGGTGACAATATAAGCTGAGTGCTTCAACTAATACAGACCTTATGAAACAGTGTTCTTATTCTTCAATGCGTGTAAAGAGTTCAGTTCACTGTCATGGTCATATTTATTTTTCATGCTCTGTAAGTGGGGATTCTAGGAGGAATTCCTTGCATGGATACACACTTTATATGCAAACTTAGTCGCCTTGGTAAAATATGCCGCCTTCTTTTCTGAACCCTTTGCTATCCTTTGTTTTACTGGACAGGATTGCCCCTTTTGCCCAATTGTTTTTATATTAGTTTTGGATTCTCTGACAGCGGCCATCCAATTGAATCTATCTTTCCGAAGTCTCGAATTTGCAGCAGCCATCTGCAAAATAATGTTATTCATGGATGACATCCTCCCAAATATTTCTTCTCCACACACCTTTCTGAATCTCTTTAGCTCGTTGACAGACTGTGCAAACATTTCAGGACTGACAGTTATACCTGTTCACAGATAAAGGACTATTATCACTCCTTTTGGCCTTCTATATTACCTTACTTAGGGATCAACGTTTCTTCCTCTCCATCTACCTGCCCCCATTTCGAAAACGTTCACAGCTTGGTGCTTTTATCCACTGTCCAGGTTTGGCTACATCTGTGCAATTAAAAAATTTTATTTCTTGAAATTGCTTTTTTTTTCTTTTTCTTTTTTTTAGTTTTGCCTATCCATGTTTCAGCTCTCACTTCTAGAAACTGCTATAGTTTATCTAGGGTGCTCAGAAACCATGTTTTTTAGCTTACCTGTCTTACCACAGAAAGACGCTGGGAGGCCTTAATGTTCAAAGCATAACCAAGTCCTGTCTGGCTCTTCAAATAGCACCTTTAGTGGTACTCCACACCTCCTCGGAATTACCAGTATGGACCTGTCTCAACATTATACATTGCTCTCCTATCCTGATTTATAAATTAATTTTGGATTACCCAAAACCTGCGCCCTGCTATCGACGATCATACTTTACAGCAATCACTCAAACAATGGGACTCAAGCAAGTACTTGACCGGTTGATCCCTTCCCATCTCCCACTTTCAGTATTCTCTATAATCTTATGTTTCTGCCAGCATTCGATAACCCTTTGACCTTCACTTGGTGGTTAACCTAAGGTGTAAAATATGTACAATACATGAACTCTTAACATTAGAGTTTTCCTTCTCCTCCTCTCCTATATTTGGAATGTCTTTTTGGAAGGGGAGGGTCTCAGGTCCCAGGGGACTGCAGGACGATTCTCTGATTGCTCTAGATTTATCATTTTGTCCATACACTTCTTAAAAATTCCACAAACTGCCTGGTACTTCTGACCCCTTTTGAAAGTAAATGCAAAAATCACCTGCATGCGGCACCTTCCAAGCTGCCATATATTCTTAAAGCAAAGATTCCAGACAGCTGCACTTCCAAAAATCCTCTTTATTGAAGCTTCATGTAACAGGTGGTTAACAGCTGTAGCAGGAGACAAAGCTGTAGATGCGTTTCGTGCAAATGTTAGCACTTAGTCATTACCTCAAAAATTTTCTGCACTCAGCAGGCCTAATATCTCTTTTATATGCAACCCTGGTTACCCCTAGTAACAATTCCAAGCTGCCATATATTCTTAATTGGGAATGCAATTTTAGGAAATAGAAAAAAAATCTGATCAGCAGCTGTTCAATGCTCTGTCAATATATTAGCCCAGGAAAACGACCATAAAATACTGTTGCAATTGTATATGACTCCAGAGCAGCTAGCAAAACTTACACCTTTTGTTTCTCCTTTGGATTCCAGAGTTGTGGTGCCCTAGAAATCTTACTTCATATTTGGTTGCAAGTTTAATTATTGTGGATAGTTATATAAAATTTGATATGTACCATCCTAAACAAAACCCCTGCAGGCAACCCATGGGAAGCTTTGCCGCACAGACCTGTCCCAGGCCATACTAGTTCTGAATGGAAGTTGGTATAAACTTAGCAACACGTGGCATATGCAGTTCAGTTTTGCTAACCAGTTCTCAAAAAGGATATCAGGGAACTGGAGAAAGTGCAGAGAAGTTCAACGAAACTGATAAGAGGCTTGGATGAGCTCAGATATGAGGAAAGATTAGAGGAACTGAATGTATTCTCTTGAGAAGAGGAGATTAAAGGGGGATATGATAAACATGTACAAATACATAAATGGTCCATATAGTGAACGTGGTGTTGAGTTATTCACTTTAAGGCCATCAGAGGACAAGGAGGCACTCTTCATGTCTAGAGGAATAAAATATTTTCTCTCCAAATACGGAAAGGATTCTTCACAGAGCTGTGAACATGTGGAATAGACTCCCTCCAGAGGTGGTTCTGGCCAGCTCATTAGATTGCTTTAAAAAAGGCCTGCATTCTGGGAGTCGTGGCTTGCCGCGGACCAGGATGGCTGCCTGAGATCCGTGCTCCGCTTCAGTGCACCATATCTCCACAACCACACGTGACCAGCTCTGCCCAAGCCCCTCGCTCTGAGAGGGGAGAGCACTGGGACATCCTCAGGTATGTCAGGAAGGTGAAATCCACCGCCACAACCGTGCCACCTGACACAGTGTCAGGAAACCACTGTTGTCACTTCTGGAATGCCTGTGCACAGACGTGCATGGGCAGATGTGCGCGTAGGTGTGCGCTGGCATTGGCGCCAGACTGCCTATTTGAGCGGGCAACACCATGTAGCCGGTGTTGTCCATTCTACAGCGTTTAGTGTACCTGTGAGTACCTGAGTATCTGTTCCTGTATCTGAAGACCTGGCTTTACCTGACTCTGCTTGATATCTGCCTGCACTGACCCCCGGCTACCCACGACCACTCTTCTGCCTGACCCCTTGTACCTTTGCTGCCCGCCTGATTACGAACTCTGCTTGGACCTGACCATTCTCCTGCCTTCTCCTTTTGTTCCACACCGCCAGCCAGTTGCCGACCCAGCCTGCACCACCTTTCTCCATATCTGCACGAGCCTCTGTGGGACACCTCACACCATCACCAGTGAACAGTCCAGCTCTTGTGCCATCCTGCACTCCCGAACCTCCTGTTTGCTCTACCAGGGGTTCCCCAATCAGGTGCGCAAGAGTGGTTGCTCCCTGCACAAGTCAGACTCCACCACCAGGGGCGTGACAGTAACGGACAGCCATGTCCAAGTCTGCGCAGGGAGCACCCTCGGCCATGGAAGAACTGTGTGTCCACTTAGCAGGCCTTACACAGGCAGTGAAGAACCTACAGGAGGGCTATACCCAGCTGGAAGAACAAGTGCGTGAGCTCTCTGCACCTGCTGCTGGACAAGCTTCTACTCACACCATAGTGGCCCTTCTATCTGAACCCAGGGTCCCTCTTCCAGAAAAGTTCTCGGGGGATCCAAGCAAGTTTAGGGCTTTCCGCAATTCATGCGAGCTCTATTTCGGGTTGCAACCCCGCACCTTCTACCTGGAAGGTGGAACTAGTAATTTCATTTGGCAAGGGGGAACCCCAGTCCTGGGCTCATCCGCTCTTGGAACAGAGAGCGCCAGAGGTCTCCATCTTAAACTTGTTTTTTGATGCCATGGCCCACCAATACCAGGATCCTCATCAAGCTGCCACAGCAGAAGCCGCTCTACATGCCCTCTAGCAGGGTTGTCGCACAGTGGAGGATTATGTTGCTGAATTCAGACGCTGGGGCACAGACACAGCATGGAATGATGCGGCACTGCCTGGCACTGTCAGAGCCATTGAAAGACTAGCTTGCCTTGGTACCAGATAGACCGGCAGCTCGGGGAAGGCAGAGCAGAGAGATCCTCTGAAACATCTGGGGACCCACGCCTTACATGGATGATGCCCCGCGTGCCCAGTTACCCTGATCCGGTTCCCTCTACCTCTGCAACACCTGTTTCTGCATCTGCTGACCAGCCTGAGCCAATGCAAATAGGGCTCCTCCGCCCATAGCTTACACTGGAAGAGAGACAGCGACGCCGTGCCAACAATCTGTGTCTGTATTGCGGAGAGTCCGGACACATGGTGAGAACTTGCCCGCCAAATCTGGTAAGTGGCATACCAAGGTCAACAAGGAGGAGGCTCCTATAATTGGTAACGTGTCTCGTCTGACTCTCTTACTTTACTTGCAGCTCCCCGGAGGGAATATCCAGGTACCAGCAATTATTGATTCCGGGGCGTGTAGCTGCTTTGTGGATCAAACTTTTGCAGCACTGCACCAGATGCCCCTGCACCCCAAGCTACACAATATGACCATCTGCCTAGCCGATGGAACGGCTATCAAATCCGGCACGGTCACGCGCGAGACTCTTCCAATACCTGTTAGAATGGCTGGCGGTTATCAGGAACTACTGATCTTGGATGCCATTGCATCCCCGCTTTTCCCCATCATCCTAGGCCTAGGCCCTGGCTCAGGGCACATAGCCCCACGTTAATTGGTCTACCAGGCATATCCAGTTCCCATCTTCATACTGCTCCCATCATTGTCTGCTCCCATCCCGGGAAGCCGGTCCTACACTGCTAAGTTTGGACTCCGAACCTGATCTGGAAACCCGCCAAGCCATACCTCCAGCCTATCACGACTACCTGGATGTGTTCAGTAAAAAAGGGGCTGAGAAATTACCACCACACAGGTCTTATGACTGCCCCACCGGACATTTACCAGGGTCAGAGGTACCCTTTGGCCGTATTTACCCCCTGTCTGAACTTGAACTATCGGCCCTCAAGGCCTATCTAGATGAGAACCTGGAGAAAGGGTTTATCCGGCCTTCCACATCTCCTGCCGGGGCCGGGATATTCTTCATCGAGAAGAAGGATCATACATTACATCCGGGCATTGACTACAGAGATCTCAATAAGATAACGGTCAAAAACCGTTACCCATTACCCTTAGTTCCAGAGCTCTTCCAAAGGTTTGGGTCAGCCACGGTGTTTACCAAGTTGGACCTCCGAGGAGCCTACAACCTTGTCCGTATTCGAGAAGGTGACGAATGGAAGACAGTCCTCCGAACCCGTTTTGGACACTATGAATGTCTTGTCATGCCTTTTGGGCTCCGCAAAGCGCCAGCAACCTTTCAGCATCTTGTCAATGATGTCTTCCGAGACTACCTGGACTTATTCGTCATTATCTATCCCGATGATCTACTGATTTTCTCCCCTTCTCTTGAGGAACATTGTACACATGTCTGCAGTGTCTTGAGCCGCCTCCAGCAACACAGATTGTATGCCAAAGCAGAGAAATGCGCTTTCGAGTGCTCCAGTATCCAGTTTCTCGGCCTGTTCCTTTCTGTTACTGGCATCACGATGGATCCACAGAACATCTCAGCTATCAGCAAGGTAAGAGGAATGCCTCATCACCTATAAATACCCCCAGCAAAACCCTGCTGGCTAAGGAACATCACTGGGCTGCCTCTGACTCCTCAAAACAAGGCCCCTCTCCTATATCTACACTGGCATCTATGCCAGTAACTGATAACCCAGTTTCAGAGAACATGTTAAAATCTATGCTCCTCACATTGCAGACTGACCTACACAGGGAACTACAAATATCTCTCTCCCAAACGCATGATAGGCTCGATTGCCTAGAGGAAAGAGCAGACGCCATTGAAGAGCACATAAATGAAATGAGCAAGGCACATAATGAAATCCTGGATGCACATGATCATCACTCTGATGAAATGCTGAAAATAAAACTAAAATTAGCAGACCTGGAAGATAGGTCGAGACCAAACAACATAAAATTTAGGGGTTCCCCATAGTCAATACCCCCTGCTGAATTAAAAAAATTCTTACAAAAATTATTTGTCACCCTACTCCCTAACCTATCCTCCCATGACATGCTAATAGACCAGGCATATAGAATCGCAAAACCTGACCATCTACCTGCAGAGATACCTAGAGATGTCCTACCCAGAATACACTTCTTTCATATAAAGGAGCAAATGCTACACACTGCTAGATCAGCCAGACCTCTGCCTGCTCCCTACTCCAAGGTGTCCCTCTTTGCAGATCTTTCGCCTGCCACAATGGAGCTACTCAGAGCATATGCCCCAGTCACATCAATACTACAAGAATGCAAAATTACTTACTGTTGGGGATACCCCACAAAACTGCTGGTTACCTATCATCAAACAATTGTTGCAATCCTGACACCCAAAGATGGGTACAAAAAAGCTCATCATTTGGGCCTATTACCCATCTCGGCTGCCTCCCAAACTTCGTATACCCACTCCATCTCCTCCCTGCCTCCACAACCAACATTGAAACAGGTGGACAAAGGATAACCACCTTCTCAAAAGCATCTGTCCCAAGCGACATAACATCCTGCCTGGGCGAACTACTCGTTTACCACTTTACCCTCAGCTGAATAGTGTGATCAGCACACTCAGAGAAACGTTGTTCTACAACACCCTCCACACCTAATATATCTCTTCTTCCTCTTAATTGCCTTACATTTTGTGTGGAGAGTGTTTCTACTAAACATTTGTTCATCAAACTATTCAAATCATTCATTTAAGTGCAACAGTTATATCTTCTAACAAGTCATTTTTTTGTTTTTCTGTTTTAACTCCATTTAAGAGAAATCTTCTCTGGAAAGAAGCAATATCTTGAAATGTTGATATACTGTGTCCAAGAGACCCATTTTTTCTAATATTAAACCTCCCTCCTGTACACACAAAAGATTCTCCCACTACTTTTTCGCCAACGCCGCTAAGAAAAAATACAGAGTAATGATTGCCATAAATGCCAACATTTCCTTTGTCTTACACAAATCCGAAACAGATGAGGAGGGTAGATTTATTATCCTGTCTGCCGCTATTGACAATCACCTCCTGACTTTAGTTAATGCCTATGTACCTACCATTGCCCAACGCAAATTCTACAAGCAACTTATAAAGAAACTAAGCCCATACAAAGATACCCCACTGATCCTTTGTGGTGACTTCAATGATATCATAGACCCCGCACTAGACTCATCCAATCCCACTAGACGGAAATCATCAGCCCTCTCATCATTTATCAACAACGGAGATCTATATGATCCCTGGAGGTGCATGCATTATGTTGAACAAGACTATACCTTCTACTCCCATGCCAATAGTTCCTACTCTCAGATCGACCTTTTCCTTACAAACAAGAAAATCTTACTGGCTACCACAGAGGCCCGAATAGGACTCATTACCTGATCAGACCATGCCCCTATATCTATTAAGCTGTTTCCCCAATCCTACCCAACCAACCACTCCATTTGGAGGATGAACTCATCCCTATTGATTAACCCACGTTACACGAACCAAATTAAATCTGAGCTTGGGAACTCCTTTAAGGAAAATTGTGAATCTGTCAATGCTCAATCTGTGGTTTGGTTGGCCCACAAGGCTTTTCTATGGGGTCTGCTTATTAAACATGGAGCCCAGGAACGTAAAAGAACATCAGCTGAGATAGACTCATTACTTCATCAGATCAAAACTCTAGAACAAACTAACAAAATCTCCCCCACTCAGGCTACCTCCAACATGCTCAGAGACCACCGATACAAACTTGGGGAACTCCTATACAGGAAGTTTGACTTTTATGTCAAGTGCTTAAAATTAACACCTTACTCCCTAAGCAATAAATCAGGAGCATTTCTAGCTAGACAAATAAAACAGCGACAAATCCGCAATAAGATCCCTTTCCTCCTAAACTCACAAGGAGCATGCATGTCTAACCCTTTAGACATTGCCAATACCTTTGCAACATTCTATGCAAAATCCAAATTGTACAACTTGCAGGAATCAAAAGATACCACCCCTTCCTGCCCTGACATGATTGATAAATTTCTATCTATATCGCTTCATTCTTTATCCCCCACGCAACTAACATCTTTAGCGACCTCATTTAACCAGGAAGAGATTTGCAGGGTTATCAAATCCCTTCCACTGCACAAGGTCACAGGTCCAGATGGGTTCCCCAAAGAATATTACCAACACTTTAGTGACATTCTTGCTCCTCACCTATGTACAATCTACAACCAATATGCACATACAGGGAAACTCCCTAAAGAATCTCTGGAAGCTTTAACAGCGACTCTTCCCAAACCAGGCAAGTCAACAGAATTATAGGCCTATATCCCTACTAAATACAGACACAAAACTCTATGCCAAGCTTTTAGCCCTCCGACTGTCTTCGGTTATACCTCAACTAATTCACATAGATCAAGTTGGTTTCATATCAGGCAGGCAGACCTCAGATGGGACCCGACATTTTGTGGATATAATCCAATGTGTGGAAAACACACAAACTCCTTCCCTGCTCCTTTCTCTGGATGCAGAGAAGGTGTTAAATAGAGTATACTGTCCTTACATGGAGGCTGTCCTGCGTAAGTTCAGCTTATCAGGTGTATTCCTAAACGCCATCCTGAGCCTATACTCTGCTCTGAGTGCGAAGGTGTGGACATCAGGCGTAGTGTCTAACTCCTTTAACATTACAAATGGCACGACAAGGGCTGCCCTCTGTCACCTTTATTATTAGCCATGATCATGGAACCCCTGGCCCAAACAATCCATTCTGCACCCGACTTCAGAGACATAAACATCGGCATGATAGAACACAAAATTGTCCTATATGCGGATGATGTCATAATAGCTCTCACAGACCCAAAAAACTCAATACCCAAGGTTCAATGTATTCTTGATCAGTTTAGCGCCATACCCCTGTACAAAGTAAACAATAGCAAATCATTTATGATAGCGATAGGCCTAGACAAAGAAACATCAATACAATACATCACTAAACACTCCCCATTCTCTTGGTCTCAAGACTCATCCTTATCCTATCTGGGAATCCGCTTGACTTCAAACAGCAAAAATCTTTCCAGACCTCGTTGAAAAGCTTCAACGCCTAACTAAAGATTTACATCATCCCTTTGTATCATGGGCAGGCAGAATTGCTCTATCTAAGATGTTTATGCTTCCACATATCCTGTATATCTTTCGTACTCTACCAATACCATTTCTTCCTGCGCTATTAAAAACTCTCCAAGCAATGTTCAACTCTTTCAACTGGCAACAGAAACACCCAAGAATAAAAAAAAGCCAATTTAATGACCCCAACTCAGGTGGGAGGAATGGGGGCTCCCAATATCAGTCTTTACAACAAGGCAACTCAAAAGTTGGTGGAACACATCCGCCCAATCAAACTGGAAGCAAATACAGGGAGTGCAGAATTATTAGGCAAGTTGTATTTTTGAGGAATAATTTTATTATTGAACAACAACCATGTTCTCAATGATTCCAAAAGCTCATTAATATCAAAGCTGAATAATTTTGGAAGTAGTTTTTAGTTTGTTTTTAGTTGTAGCTATTTTAGGAGGATATCTGTGTGTGCAGGTGACTATTACTGTGCATAATTCTATAATTACTCGAAAACCTTAGTAACTCTTGTACCAACAACAAGTTATTATTTTAATAAGGAGTTTTTATGTTGAACGGATTATTAAGACGTGAGGGACATAAACGAAGGTCAAACTAACCCGCCTACACAAGGTGGTTGAAAACTCAACGGAACAACATTTCTGACTATAACCCTCGGGGGTAAGGAGGGTGGACTCAACCCCAGTAATTTAACCGAAAAAAAATAAGAACCCACAAAGACAACGGTCAACTTTCTCAACTTGTAACGAACCTCTCAAAAATTATCGCGTCCTTCTTTACCATAACCATCTCATGCTTTCTATATGTCCTATACACCTTCGTATTTGTAGAATCTATCTC
>BLSH010102793.1:442956-458367 GCA_018402905.1 Glandirana rugosa
CCCCCCCCCCCCCCCCCCCCCAGCCTCGCCTCCCTATCTGACTTATTGGGAACCCATAAGATGGTAATCATTGCCTTGTACTTCCTTGCTATCCAGTATTGAAGTTTGTATATTCACACCCACCTGTCTTTGCAACCGTTTGATTGTACTAGAGAACGATTGCCCTCACTTTTCCACCCTGATGCTCATCAATGTGTTATGCTGCTGGTAAGCCTGTATTTATTGACTTCTTGCTTTGATATGTAATTCGTGTTTATGGATACTTGATTTATTTTAATAAAAACTATTTTACTGTTAAAAAAAACTGTAAATGTAACAATGTCAGGCCATTGCAAAAAATTTGAGGCAGCTGTAATTGAACTTCATGGAGTTGAAGCAATGGATCATAGGTTCATGAAAAATACACCTCTATTCTGAATGATACACACTCAAAATTTGTGAAAATATGGTCCCCATGGTTGGACCATAATAGCAGCCTCAACCTTGAACATTCATTGCTCTTCCTCTGACATCATAGGAGGTGTATGTGGTTGTGATACCCGGATGGAGGAAATCCTCCTTCCCCTTTCTATTAATTAATGGATTGAACCAAAAGCTATTCTTTGTGCAGGAAGCCTCGCTTATTTAAAAAAAAGAACATGAATTTTTGAAGGTCACTGAATTTAACACCCCTACGATTTACATAATCCCAAAGGTCCACAAATCTCTTGAGCAACCTCCAGGAAGACCCATAATTTTGGCAATCAAGGGACCATTAAAGAGAATCGGGAAATATAAAGATGGCCTACTCAAGGAGATGGTAACTGAGCTGACCTCCTATGTACAAGATACCAGAGATGTATTGATTAAGATACAAGATGTCCACATGACCCCAGGTACCCTACTTGTGGGGATCAACGTCAAATCGCTTTATACATCCATCCCCCATGAATGGGGTCTAGCAGCAGTAGTCCATTTTTTGGAAAAACATTATCCATTAATGGGGAGACGGAATGAATTTATAGTGGAACTACTACACTTTGCACTCCATAACAACTACTTCCAATTTCTTGGCACATATTATAGGCAGATTCGTGGCACGTCCATGGGAGCCCCATGGGCCCCTGCCAATGCATGCCTCCACCTGGGGCTCTGGGAGGAAGAAATCATGCTCCTGTCTGAGATGGACCTGGGCCATGTGGATCTCAGGCTAAGGTACATTGATGATGTGCTAATGCTATGGCGGGGCTCCACCGAGGAACTTGAACTCTTCATGAAAGATTTAAATATCAATAATAGAAACATCTGCCTCACTTTCAGTTATGACGCTAAACAAATTACCTTCCTTGACCTCCTCCTACAAAATATGGAGGGACAATTAGTGGCCAAGACCTACCGAAAACCAACAGCCGCAAATATGCTGCTTGAAGCACCGAGCCATCACCCAAAAGCCCTGGTGAAAAGAATCCCAACAGGCCAATTTCTAAGGATTCGCCGGAATTGCACACTTGATTCCGACTACCGTACGGAAGCAAAACAGCTGTACGGACGATTTAGGGATCGGAGATATCTGCATAGACACCTAAGAAGATCTATGAAGTATGCATCTCATAAAAGGAGGGATGATTTACTACAAAAAAACCAAAAAGCTCAGGAGAAATCAAGAGTAGACCCAGTACGCATCATCACCCCATTCGGATATCAATGGGAAAGTGTTTGTAAAATACTAGAAACACACTGACACGTATTGACTCACGCCCCAGGCCTGGCAGAGATTGTAGGGCCTAGACCAGCCCTGACAGCCAAACGGGCGAAAAACCTGGCAGATGAATTGGTGAGATTCGAGTTCATCAAGTCGACCCCTCGATCCTGGTTAACAGATCTTCCACCCCTGAAGGGCATGTTCCCCTGCGGTAGGTGTCAGGTCTGCCCCTTTGTGGACAAGACCAATACATTCAGGGATGCCAGATCTAGAAAAACCTATCAAATTTTCAACTTCATTAATTGTAATACCACTCAGGCATTGTACATGATCCAATGCCCCTGGCAGAAGATCTATGTCGGAAAGACCAAACGCGAGTTAAAAACGAGATTTGGCGAACGCCTATCCCGCATTCGCGCACCGGAACCAAAGACACTATTAGCTGAACAAAAATGCCATAACGACCCTCTCAATGGGCTCAAGGTTAAGGGCTTCTACGCCCTTAAATTACCTGACAGAAGAGGTGACTTTGATACTATCCTAGAGCAAAAAGAAAAGGAGTGGATCTTCCGCCTGGGCACTCTTATTCCCAAAGGCCTGAATACTAATTTAAATTTACAGGTCTTCCTTTAATCCATTAACAAACTTTTTTTCAAACCCTGCTCCACCTTCCAATGTGCGTTTGGCCCCCCGCCATGTGCCCTACTGGGTCACTTCCTCTCTTCCCCAAAACCTGTGTTCAATCCCTACTACCCCGTTTAGTATTAACTCCTCCCTAGAACACACTGATCTGACTACCCGTCTAACGACTTAGATATACTCATGCCTTCTAATTTATATACAGTTTATGTCTGTTTCTTTACATATGTAATATGGTGGTGTAATACCCCATTTAAACCTTTGGATGGCAAACATGTGCAGTGATTCCCACTGAACATCACATACTCCCTTATGGGTTAAATGTTTCTTCCTGAAAAAGGGCGGATATTATGTCATTCATGAAGTTTAATCAAAGCCTTTCTTTGACTATAAGGCTGCTTTCACACTGGAGCGTTTTACAGACACTATTTAGTCTGTAAAGCGCCTCAAAAGTCCCCCCCAATCCACCCCAATGTGAAAGCCCTGAGTGCTTTCACACTGGGGCGGTGCCTAGCAGGACGTTAGAAAAAGTCCTGCAAGCAGCATCTTTGGGGCGGTGAGGGGAGCGGTAATATACCGCTCCTCTACCGCCCCTGCCATTGAAATGCATGGCAAGCGCTGCCGAAGCTGCTGCACACCGCCTCGGTAGCGCTGAGCGCCGGCACTTTTAACCCCTTTTTAACCCCTTGGGGGGGGTTAAAAGCGCGGCGCTCCCGCCCGCATAGCGGAGCCCTATCGCTGGTAAAACTTTGCTAAAACTAGCGGGGTTTTACCGCGACCGCGGGTACCGCTCCAGTCTGAAAGTAGCCTTAAAGAAGACACTTTCAATGGTCATGTTCACCCTGATGAAACCGTGCCACCTGCTGGTGAAACGTGCCGGTAGCAGCCCACACTTCCCTGCTGTCACCCCTCACATCCTACGGAGACACAGCTCCACAACAGCTGCAACCGGAAGTTCGGGACCAGAAGTGACAGGACGCCACTTCCACTGCTGAAGCGCCGCAACTGTGGGACCCACAGGTAGCATCTGATCTATCCCAGGCTCTTTGGGATCATCAAGGACCCAGCCAGCCACCATTCAGTAGCCGCACACTGGACGGCAATCAACTGAGCGGTCCCTCATCTGACATAAGAAGCCGGCATGTGTGACCAGCATCCAGTCTAACAACAGTGAGTGCCTTCACTTTATCCTGGAGCTCTCTTGATACGGACGGTAAGCCACATATGTGTACCCACAATATCTGACGCTAGCTAACTGCTGCCACTGCTGGACACAGTACACTTGTAAGTACATTGTCATTGAGGGCCACTCGCTTTCCTTTCACACATGCTACTGATATAGGACTTTCCAGCTTGGAACTTGACTCCTGTTAGACTTTTTTCTACCTGGTGATGCCTGCTTGCTATAAGTGACTATTGCTACTATCATAATCACCATTACCCTCCTCCTAGGGGATATGTCACACTCAGCTGATGCCTTATGCTAGCCTGTGATGCCTGCTTGCTTTGAGTGACAATTGCCACTACTACAGTTGCCATTACCCCCCCTCCTTGAGGGGATATGCTACACTCAGCTGCTGACTTATGCTGGCCTGCAATATTGCCATCCTGCATCCTTGAATCCCAGGATCACAATCTTCCCCTTGACTCATAATCTCTTGCACAGTGCGTGTTATAGGTCCATTTGAATTAATCCGAGTGCTGTTGTTTAACCAGTTAACAACCGGCCCATAGACAAAAGACATCTACAGGGCGGATGCTTAACTCTGGGAGGACGTCTATTGAGGTCCTCCCAGAATCGCTCTTCCCGCGCTCCCCTAGGGCGCGCACACAGGAACATCCGTGACTGCAGGGTTCCGGGGACCGGCGCATCACAGATCGCGGTGAATGGCGTCTGTGAGCGGCCTTTCACCACGTGATCGCTCCATCAAATGACGGAGCGATCACATGTAAACAAGCTGCGCTTCCGCCGGCTTTTCTCTCTCCTCTCCGCACCGATCGGTGCAGTGTGAGAGGAGAGAGAGGGGAGAGAGGACGTGCTGCAGCGCTGTGGGCCATGTGTAATGTCCACAGCGCTAAGTGACAGTGGGGGACAGGCTGCACCCCCCACCATCTATCCACACCCACCCAGCCACCCTCACCCCATCCAGCTATCCTCACTCCATCCATGCTCACCCACCCAGCCACCCTCACCCCATCCATGCTCAGTCACCCATCCATCCATGCTCACCCATCCAATCTTCCTCACGCGGCCATGCTCACCCACCCAGCCATCCTCCCCCCATCCATGCTCATCCATCCATGCTCAGCCACCCATCCATGGATGCTCACCCATCCAGCCATCGTCACCCAGCCGTGCTCACCCACCCAGCCGTGCTCAGTCATCCCCATCCATGCTCATCCATCCCCATCCGTGCTCAGTCATCACCATCCATGCTCATCCATCCTCATTCATGCTCAGTCATCCCATCCGTACTCATCCATCCCCATCTGTGCTCATCCATCCCCATCCGCGCTCAACCATCCCCATCTGTGCTCATCCATCCCCATCTGTGCTCAGTCATCCCCATCCGTGCTCATCCATCCTCATTTATGCTCAGTCATCCCATCCATGTTTATCCATCCTCATTCGTGCTTATCCATCCCCATCCGTGCTCATCCATCCCCATCCGTGCTTAGCCATCCCCATCCGTGCTCAGTCATCCCCATCCGTGCTCATCCATCCTCATTTGTGCTCAGTCATCCCATCCGTGCTCATCATCCCCATCCATGCTCATCCATCCCCATCTGTGCTCAGTCATCCCCATCCATGCTCATCCATCCCCATCTGTGCTCATCTATCCCCAACCACGGCTCATCCATCCCCATCCATGGGTCATTTGTGCCTCATTCATGCACATCCATACCACATCAGTTCTCATCTGTGACACATCCGTGACAATACAGTGCCCATCCATGCCACTACAGTGCCCATCTGTGCTACTACACTGCCCATCTGTGCTACTACACTGCCCATCCGTGCCACTACAGTGCCCAGCCATGCCACTACCCTGCCCATCCGTGCCACTACACTGCCCATCCGTGCCACTACACTGCCCATCCATGCCACTACACTGCTCATCCGTGCCACTACACTGCCTATCCGTGCCACTACAATGTCTATCCATGCCACCACAGTGCCTCACAATAAAAGGTAGTCAAATTAGATTTGAAATGTATGCCCCTAGAACACCTGACGGTGCTCCCTGCATGTTGGGCCTCTGTATGTGGTCAGGCTGTGTAAAAGTGTCACATGTGATATCGCCATACTCGGGAGGAGTAGCAGAATATTTTGTGGGGTGTCATTTTTGCTATGCACATGCTGTGTGTTAGAAATATTGTATAAATTGACAACTTTGTGTAAAAAAAAAAAAAAAAAAGCGTTTTCATTTTCTTTCCACATTTTTCAAAAACTTGCGGAAAAAATGACATGTTCAAAAGACTCATTATGCCTCCTAGAATATACATTGGGGTGTTTACTTTCCAAAATGGGGTCATTTTTTTGGGCGTTTCCATTGTCCTGGTGCTCCAGGACCTTCAAATGTGCAAGAGGTAGTCAATAAATGATATGTGTAATTTATGCCCGTAGATCGCCTGATAGTGCTCCCTGCATGTTGGGCTTCTGTATGTGGCCAGGCTGTGTAAAAGTCTCACGCAGGTGGTATCACCATACTCAAGAGGAGTAGTATAATGTGTTTTGGGGTGTAATTTGTGGTATGCATATGCGGAGTGTGAGAAATAACCTGTTAACATATGACAATTTTGTGGAAAAAAAAAAGAAAAAAAAATCTTCATATTGCAAAGAATTGTGGGAAAAAATTACAACTTCAAAAAATTCACCATGCCTCTTACTAAATACCTTGGAATGAATGTCTACTTTCCAAAAAGGGGTCATTTGGGGGGTATTTGTACTTTCCTGGCTTGTTAGGGTCTCAAGAATTGAGATAAGCCGTCAGTACATCAGGTGTGATCAATATTCAGTGATTGGCACCATAGCTTGTAGACTCTATAACCTTCACAAAGGCCAAATAACATACACTAATTTTTTTTCTTACCAAAGATATGTAGCAGTATACATTTTGGCCAAAATTTATGAAGAAAAATTACTAATTTGCAAAAATTTTACAACAGAAACTAAGAAAAATTCATTTTTTTTACAAAATTTTCAGTCTTTTTTTAATTATAACACAAAAAATAAAAAACCCAGCGGTGAATAAATACCGCCAAAAGAAAGCTCTATTTGTGTGAAAAAAAGGACACAAATGTCATATGGGTACAGTGTTGCATGACTAGTAATTGTCATTCAAAATGTGAGAGCACTGAAAGCTGAAAATTGGTCTGGTTGTTAAGGGGGTTTAAGTGCCCAGTGGTCAAGTGGTTAATTATGTATTCATATTGACATGGGCAATAGATGATCTGGAGGTCCCCAGGGTTAGCAGGCAGCCGCGATCGGCGTACAACCTGAGCGGTTTCCCAGAATACATCTCCAAGCCCACTGTATGTATGTATTTTCAGCTAATACTGCATTTTGAATTATGTTTATGGGGTGACATCAGGGGACGGTTTTATATCACAACGTTGTCTGTTTTTAATTCCTCCATGTTTCACACCCACTGCTGTCTTATTAATGCTTTGAATGATAAATTGAAATAAAGCTCATGCATTTCTAAACTGCGGCTAGTCCCACGCCTCTCATTAGAACTGCTTTCTGGGTTACCTCTGTTAACCCTCCCCCCTGTTTGAGTGGCCCTATCTATACCGCTCAGATCTTTCCTTACACTGCCTCCTTTTCCCTTTTTTTTCCCTCTTTTCTTCTGCTCCCCCTTTTTCTTTCTTGCTGTCATAGAGTTTTCCCCCAACTCCATATGATTAGCCTCAAGGACAGCCAATCAGTGTTCTGCGCTAATGAATCCCCATTACTATGGAGTAATCTGTGTCCTTTTCATTAACTTAGCTTATCATATGACTGTATTGATACCTTCCCCTTCTGGTCAGTCGTTCCCCACCTTTGGGAATAACCCCTCATGCAGTATGCAGTCATAGTTCCCTGGACTCCATTCAGGTTAGCATATGTCTTCCCTCCATTGTGGATTCTTCCTCTACTGCTCAGAAGAGAAGAAACCAGCGATTCTCATTGCAATAAACTGGTCCAGAGGGCCCTGGTACATAGACCTGCTCAAAGTTCTAGGGGACAACTCCAGGTCTCCTCCAAACAGAGGCCAGAGCTGCTATCTCAAGGCCCCCTGCTCCACCCTGCTTCTTAGTCGCTGGCTTTAATAGCATGGCAGATCTGTTTCAGAGTTAGAGGCTCTCTTGTAAGGAGCCCTTCCTAGTTCTTTCAAGAATAAAGTGATCTCATGTTCAAGACCCTTCTTTCTACCTAAGGTGGTATCAGCCTTCCACCTCAAAATACATTGTGCCCTGCTCCTAATCATTACAAAGAAATTGTTCCTCATTGTTGGACATGCTCAGAGCTATTAGAGTCTAGCTCACATATGTCAAACACAAGGCCATGGGTCAAATCCAGCCCGCCAGGTCTTATCATGTGGGATGCCTTCTCGTCCAACATCAGTACCTGACCTCACAAATGTGCTTCTGGAAGAATGGTCAAATATTCCCATAGACCAGGGGTCTCAAACTGGCGGCCCTCCTGCTGTTACGAAACTACAAGTCCCATGAGGCATTGCAAGGCTGACAGTGACAAGCATGACTCCCACAGGCAGAGGCATGATGGGACTTGTAGTTTTACAACAGCTGGAGGGCCTCCAGTTTGAGACCCCTGCCATAGACACACTTCTAAACCTTGTGGACAACCTTCCCAGAAGAGTTGAAGCGGTTATAGCTGCAAAGAGTAGGCCAATTCAATATTGAACCTTACGGACTAAGACTGGGATGCCATTAGAGCTGCACGATTGATCATTAAAAGATTGCGCTCTCGATCCAACCCCCCTGACAATCTCAACCCTGCATTTCCTCGATTCTGTGTGACAAATGCAGAGCGGCTCTGCTGCCAAAAAAAAAATAAAACAGGCCATCTGCCAAGTTTCAAAACATTCCAGGCACTCTGCCAAGTTTCCAAACATTTGTGAGCTAACTATAAACTTTGCAATGTTTTTTTCTAGATAAAAGGAATTAACTTCTGTCTGTAATTTAAGTCAGTTTAACCACTTAAAGACCAAACCTTTTTCTGGCACTTGTTGGTTTCAAGTTAAAATCATTATTTTTTTGCTAGAAAACTACTAAATAGTGCCTTTATCCTGGCAACCTCTAAAACAGGTATCAGGAACTAGTGGGTAGAATTTGTGCAACTTGACTGGGGTATAATACCAACGAGTGTGTACCTTGAGGGTAGTTTCCTTTCCTGCTAGAGTGTGTGCATTGGTGCATGTTGGAAACCATGTCTGCCCAGTCTTCCTCAGGGATTATCTGAGAGGTCTCATTCTCTCATCCAAGTATAGCTGTGGATTTGGCTATAGTGTCATGGTCATTGAGGTATTTGTATAAGGTAGAGATGGTTCCTCTATCTCTAGAGGCCTCCCCACAGAGAGTTTCAAATTGTGTCTTATAGTCATCTGAGTGAGAAAAAGTGCCTGATTTGTAGATACTTATAAAATTCCGAGCAATGGAAGGTGTATGTTTGTTGGAGGTGTTCAAATGTACAAAAGATGGAGTTTTGTAAGAGAGAGCCCAGAGTCACCAAACCATGGGTCAATCAGCACTCAAAGTCAGGGCCAATCCCAAAGGCTGAGGGGAATCCGGGGTCTCCCAAGAAGGTGGTTAAGAGTGGGGGGTCTGAGGCTAGGTTAAACTTTGCCTTATATAAAGTACACATAGGTGGAGGGATTGGCTAACCACACTATTGAGTGGTTCCACATCTTTAGGGGAGATGGATTGTGCCCATAATAGGCCAGGGAAATAATATGGGGCTACTGAGATCTTGTCAAATCGGAGCCAGGGTATGGATACTTGGGAGCTATGCCATTGCATTAGCTGTACCAGGCGTGCTGCCAAGTAGTATTTCCAGAGATCTGGAAAACCCAGGTCACTTCTGGATTGTGCCCTATATAGGAGCTGTCTGTTCAGTCGGGGCTTTTTGTGTTGCCTAATAAATTTTAAGAGTTCTATTTGCATAGAAGTTATGGCGGAGTGGGGGACATGAAGAGATAAGGACCTAAAATAGAATAGTAATTTAGGGAGGATTGACATTTTGATTGCTTGAATGTGGCTTAGGAACGAAATATGGTATGTGGACCATTGGGCTAGTAGTTTTCTGATGTTAGAAAAGGCTTGTTGGGATTTGTGTGTGCATCAGTTTAAGGGAGGGGGCCAGTCGTATACCCAGATACTGTAGGGTGTTAGAGCACCAAGAGAATTCATATTTAACTTTAAGGGTGGTCAATAGTGGATGTGGTATGCTGATAGGTAGGGCTACACACTTGGAGGGGTTGACTTCTAGGCCTGATAGGTGATGGAATGAGTCTAAGGTAGATATAAGGTTGGGGAGGAAAATTAAAGGATCTAAGAGAAATAATAGGACATCATCCACATATAAGCAGAGTTTAAATTCTTGGTTGTTTTTGATATACGCTGTAATATTGGGATTCATTGAAATAGGGCAGGACAGGGGTTCTATGGCTAGTGCAAATAGGAGTGGGGAAAGGGGACGCCCCTGTCTGGTTCCACGGCCCCGAGGGAAGTATTCAGTTACATCCAGGGAGTTTAATACAGGTCACAGGGTGATGATGAAGTACTTTAAAGCCATTTAGAAATGGTCAATTGAAGCCAAATTTAGTTAAAATGGTGTCTAGGTAGGGCCAGAGGACGCTGTCAAAAGTTTATTGATGTCTGAACTCAAGAGAAGAGCCTTGCATGAGTTAGCATCAGTGTCCTGTATAATATTTGTTGCTAATCGGATATTATCCCTGATCTGCCTAGAGGGAATGAAGCCGGTTTGATCAGAGGAGATCAGCGATGTGATCACGGTCGCCAGGCAGTCTGCCAATATGCAGCCAAAGATCTTTAAGTCATTATTAATGACAGATATGGGGCGGAAGTTTTGGGGAAGGGTATGGTCTTTACCAGGCTTCAAAATCAGGGACATATTTGCCATCAACATATCCTGAGGAAATGAGTCTCCTTTCAGGATTTGGTTGTACATTTTTGCTAATTTAAGGATTTATGTGCCAGCAAATTTTGTGTAATAGGGAATGGTAAAACCGTCTGGCCCAGGGGTTTTGGAGAATTTCAGAGAGGAGATAATGGTAGCTATCTCCTCTTCTTTACAGGGGACGTTTAGCATCTGTAGCTGCTCCTCATTCAGAGTAGGCAGTGAAAGGTTGTTCAGCCAAGAAGAGAGGAAAGGATGAGGTGGGGGGGGGGGGGGGAAAGAAGGGTCTGATAATAGGAGGAGAATATGTTTAAAATCTCTTTAGGGTGGGTAGTGAGATTGCCATGGTGGTTACGTAATTTGTATGAGTGTGTGTGTTGAATGGTGTGTTTCAGCTTTCTTGCAAATATGAACACATAAAGATATTCAGCGCAAACACAACCTAAAAGTAAGGTAAATGGCTATGCACTCAAGGAAAATTCAAACAACCTTGGAAAAAACTTAAACCATAAAAGTGCAGCGCTAGAGTAAACGAATAATATGCATAAATAATCCATCAAAGTAAAATAAAACATAAGATAGTCCATTGATAAAGCATTCCTCTGTGAGGAAGGTGCAGGCAGGGACACACAGGTGATAATAAAGTGTGACAGATCCCATCCACCAAAGGCCAGAGTGGCCTCTCACCTCATTGATCTGACCCACACTGATCAAACAGCTTCTCACAACCACCTAAGATGACTTAGAAGCTATCCAGCTTCATACCAAGGGAAGTGAACTCCAGCATGTATAAAAGATAATACAAAATCGAGTGCTCTCCATTTGATAGTTTATTGGTAAAAGAAAGTAATTAAAACCACACACAAATCAGGCACTTAAAACTAAGTGCAAGCGATCCTCAGCATGTGTATATACAAAAGCATTCCTCTGAGATGGCCGTGGGTGACGTCAGACATGACTCCTCCCCTTCGTACGCGTTACGTCCTTGCAGTGGGCATGGACTTCTTCAGCAATGGGGACGGAGTCAAAGGCTGAACTCTGCTCTATTTATGAGGAATGCATAGTAACCGTCGCTACAACAACAGCCCAGAAGCGAGCGCCAACGGAAAAAGAAAATATCGATATTGGTAAATAATACTCCACACTGGGAGCATAATGAAAGAAGAGGGGCAAAATCGCCTCATAGTAGATAAATAAATTAAAAAAAAAAACTGTGCTCAACTTCATTTAAAATAGCATTGCTCTACTTATTTAAAATAGTAGCATAAGGCGGCACTCCACCACCAAAAAATATATAAAAGCATACAAAACAAATAATGTGAAATGTCACAAATGACATAATCATGCGGCCATCTTTTACAAAGGTAATCAATAAAAAATAAGTAAAAAATCAATAAAAAATTCACAGGATCAATGAAAAAAGAGCAATAAAAGTAGACTTTCTATCAGAGATGAAGCAATTTCAATCAAAGTCAACATTCAAGCCAGCAGGGGCCATCACCCTGGTCTCATATAGTCAGAATGACTCCCTGCGGCTCAAATGCCGAATATAATTGCCTCCCCTCCAGTGTCTTGATACCTTTTCAATACCCCTGAACTTTAATCCCCAGGGGTTCCTTTCATGACACAAACAAAAATGTCTGGATACATTCATGGTTTTGAGGCCCTTTTTAATGTTATTGATATGTTCACCCACCCTTATGTGAAGTGCCCTGGATGTTCTTCTTACATACTGTAGGCCACATTCATATTCTAACATATAAACTACACCCACAGTATCACAAGTAATCAAATTGTTAATACGGTACCGTTTCTGTGTAGCAATAGATTGAAACTCTTTGCGTTTTTTAATGCTGGTTTTACAATTTTTGCAGGCTGCGCACCTTCCACAGGCGTAAAAACCTGACAAAAAAGAAAAAAAGCCTATTTGCAACGTCTTTCAGGGGGTTAACGACCCCTGGTGGAAGAGTGTCCCAAAGGGTGGGGGCTCTTCAATAAATAAACTGAGGGACTTTGGGCAACATAGGGCCAAGAAATCAATCAGCTTTAAGTATTGCCCAATGTTTCCTGACAATTTTTTCGACGTTTTTATGTTGTACATTGTATTCCAGTATCATCCGATACTCACTATTGTTTGCTCTCTTAGGACCACTATTATTAGCAATGATCTGATTTCTGTCTAGAGATTTAACTTCAAGAATATCATTCTCTATAGAGGTCTGAGGGTAACCTTTTTGTATAAACCTGTTGGCTAAGATTTGTGACTGGGACAGAAAGTCTTCCTTCCTCCGAAGTGCAATTTCGTCGGAGTCTAACAAATTGTCCCCTAGGGATATTACAAAGCCACGTCTGGTGATGACAACTACTCGATGGAATATAAGAATTCCTATCTGTGGCCTTAAAACGAGTTATAGTATGGAACAGGCCTTCTTTTTTGAAAATGTCCAGATCTAAGAAGGTGATGTAATCTGAATGGACATTCCAAGTAAGTTTGATCATTTTAGTGTTGTTGTTTAAAGTAGTTGTCAACTCGTGACAACCACTTTAACCTACAGGTAAGCCTATGATAAGGCTTACCTGTAGGTGCCCTGCATATCTCCCAAACCTGCACAGTTCAGGAGATATGCAGTGTACTGCTGATGCCAACGTCATTTCGGCACGTGCGCAATGAAGAAACGGCCTCTGTGCCGTTTCTTCACTATGATCGTGCCGTGACTGGTGGCTTCCGCACGCATGCGCGGGAGTGACGTCACGCAACTCCGGCCAGTTACAGAGCCGGGGTCGCGGCCCCGGAAGGAAGAGGGGCTGAAGATGGACGCTGCCAGCACTGGACGTTGCTGGCTTAGTTTGCTGGTAGGTGGCACATAATGGGCTACTATGCGATGCATAGTAGCCCATTATGCATCTATTTGGCAGGGGAAAGTAGAGGAAGTAAACCCAATCTGGGTGTACTTCCTCTTTAACCACTTCAAGACAGGACATTTATACCCCCTTCCTGCCCAGACCAATTTTCAGCATTCAGCACTTTCACACTTTGAATGCCAACTACTCAGTCATGCTACACTGTACCCAAACACAATTTTTATAATTTTTTGGAAAAGTAGACATTCCAAAGTATTTAGTATGAGGATTTGCAAGTTTTTTGTAGTTGTATTTTTTTCCCACAATTCTTGGGAAAATTAAGAAATTATTATTTTTTTTTTTTGCACAAAATTGTCATAACAACAAGTTATTTGTCACACATGGCATATGCATACTTCCAATTACACCCCAAAATACATTCTGCTACTCGCCCCGAGTATGGCGATACCACAAGTGTGAGACTTTTTCACAGCCTGTCCACATAGAGAGGTCCAACATGCAGGGAGTACCGTCAGGCATTCTAGGAGCAGAAATTTCACATCTAATTTCCTAATGACCTAATACACTTTTGAAGGCCCTGGAGCACCAGGACAATGGAATTACCCACAAAATGACCCCATTTTGGAAAGCAAACACCCCAACGTACATTCTGTGAGGCATTATGAGTTTTTTGAATGGTTAATTTTTTTCCACAAGTCTTCGGAAAACATGGAAAGAAAATGAAAACACTTATTTTTACACAAAGTGGTCAATTTATAAGATATTTCTAACACATAGCATGTACATAGCAAAAATGAACCCCCGAAATATATTCTGCTACTCCTCCTCCCTAATTTCATTGGCTCTTTACCCTGATCGGGGAGTGTCCCTACCGACATCATTTTATTATGGCTTGGTAGGGAAGTGGTTAATTTACTCATAAACATATCAAGACTGTCCCTGTCTCCTTCCCAGATAAGGATCAAATCGTCTATGTACCTCCCATAACAGACCAATTGGGGCTTTATCAATGAACTATCTTATGTTTTATTTTACTTTGATGGATTATTTATGCATATTATTTGTTTACTCTAGCGCTGCACTTTTATCATTTTAAGTTTTTTTCCAAGGTTGTTTGAATGTTCCTTGAGTGCATAGCCACTTACCTTATCTTTAGGTTGTGTTTGCGCTGAATATCTTTGTGTTCATTCACTATTGTAATCAGTGGCGTTTCATCCATGTGTTCAGAGTGTTCACTGCACACGGGCCTCCAAAGGGGGGGGCCCACTGTGACGTGACTCACCCTGCACATATGGATAAAAAGTCCAGGGTTGTCAGGGATGATCTGAGCAGTGGCGGGGGCCCATCATTCATCCAGAGGGCCCCAGGAGCCACATTGAAGAAGGGGGTGTCGCTGCTGACAGGAGAAGTGACAGCGGTATCACTTTCCTGTAGTCAGGCTGGAACTTACCGGAGGGATGCCGGGGATGCCTGTGCAGTGACTTCATAGACCAGTAATCTCCCTCTGCTGGCCTCTGCTATAGAGGAGTCATCAGTCAGAGCCCAGCAGAGAAGTGAGCTATCACTGCACTGGCATCCCCGGATCCCTTCAGACGAGGGAAATCGTGCCTGAAGAAAAGTGAGTGCTGGAGGATTCTTCTGCACAGGATTCCAGATGGATCAATCAGCCAGGTAAGGAGCATTAGTACCCCCTCCCCCACTGACTGGCAGTGCCCCCCAATCTGCCCCCACTAAGCAAAAAGACCCCCAATCTGCCCCCACTAAGCACAGAACCCCCAATCTGCCCCCCACCTCCCCCACTAAGCATAGGACCCCCAATCTGCCACCACCTCCCCCACTAAGCACAAGGACCCCCAATCCGCCCCCACTAAGCACAAGGACCCCCAATCTGCCCCCACTAAGCAAAGGACCTCAATCTGCCCCCACTAAGCACAAGGACCCCCAATCTGCCCCCACTAAGCACAAGGACCCTACACGAATCACCCCCGTCTAACCCCCAGGAACACGAATCACCCCCTCTACCCCTAGTAACACGAATCACCCCCGTCTAACCCCCAGGAACACGAATCACCCCCGTCTAACC
>BLSH010102793.1:458942-484041 GCA_018402905.1 Glandirana rugosa
CACCTCACATACCGCCACCCACCCTACGCGTCCATCTCCTCACGCCTCACATACCGCCACCCACCCTACGCGTCCCTCTCCTCACGCCTCACATACCGCCACCCACCCTACGGGTCCATCTCGACACTCCGCACTCCTCTACCTACGCATCCCACCCACCACCATACACTCCGCACTGCTCTACCTGGGCATCCCACCCACCGCCATACACTCCGCACTCCTCTCCCTGCGCATCCCACCCACCGCCATACACTCCGCACTCCTCTACCTGCGCATCCCACCCACCGCCATACACTCCACGCTCCTCTACCTACACATCCCACACACCGCCATACACTCCGCACTCCTCTACCTGCGCATCCCACCCACCGCCATACACTCCGCACTCCTCTCCCTGTGCATCCCACCCACTGCCATACACTACGCACTCCTCTCCCTGCGCATCCCACCCACCGCCATACACTACACACTCCTCTCCCTGCAGTGCAATTTAAACCACACCCACTTTTCACAGCAGCGCGCCACATTTTTTTGACAATGCCGGGGGCCCACTCTTGATCTTGCACACGGGCCCACTCATTTGATGATACGCCCCTGATTGTGATTCTTATTTATTTTGCTTGCAAACAATGGATGTGTTTCAGTATTTTGACAAAAGAGAAAACAAGCGTACTGAAGTTTTCTCCAAAGATGTGTCCATTTCCATTTCTGGAGATCTCAATGATCTCGTTAAGAAATCAGGCTATGTATTTGAAAAAAAGACTAAGGCTTGGTGGGATATAGTCTCATTTCAACAATATATATCTGCAAAGATTATTCCCAGGCGTTTGAGATGGGACATCCCACCTAACGATGGCCTGATGGATGAGGAGTCCTACAAGGAATGGGGTGATTTCTTTACCCAGAGGGGGTTGGGATTTCTTGATCTCCTGCTCTTGCGGAAACAACATAAGATGGTGTTATTAGAAAACCAAATTAAAGATATTAAAGATCTTATTGAACCCCATAAAGATGATGCAGATTTCAGTAGACTATCAGTTTGAGTTAAGAATTAGAGTTGATCGAACCCAGACTGTAAAGTTCGGGTCCGTACCGAACTTTGGGGTGTCCGGAAACCCGGACCCGAACCCGGACTTTTCAAAAAAAGTCCGGGTTCGGGTCCGGGGTTCTGGTATTTTATTCCACATGTTGAATAGCTGCCAAGGGCAGCCAATCAACAAGTGTTTCACTGGTTTTCCCTTAGATGCCATCCCAGCCATGCCTACTAATGGCATGGCTGTGATTGGCCAGTGCACCATGTGACCCAGCCTCTATATGGGGCTGGAGTCACCGTGCTGCGTGTCATATGCTCTCAGGATAGTGTAGGGAGAGGATGCTGCTGGCTCTGTGAGGGACAGATTGCAGATATTATAGAACATCTCATCCTGCATTACTGAATGATCTGATTGTGGACTAGAGAGAGATACTAGTACTGCTGCTTTGAGGGACAGATTGCAGACCTCATCCTGCTGCACAGAACGATCTGACTGGACTAGGTAGAGTCTGTTGCTTTAAGGGAAAGATTATTGTTCTAAAATCATCTCCAAAGTGTATAGGAAAAGTGTATTGCAGCCGCATAGAGCCATATTACTGTTCTAAAATCATCTCCAAAGTGTATAGGAAAAGTGTATTGCAGCCGCATAGAGCCATATTACAGTTCTAAAATCATCTCCAAAGTGTATAGGAAAAGTGTATTGCAGCCGCATAGAGCCATATTATTGTTCTAAAATTTAGAACAATAATATGGCTCTCTATGCGGCTGGAAGAACAGTAATATGGCTCTATGCGGCTGCAATACACTTTTCCTATACACTTTGGAGATGATTTTAGAACAATAATATGGCTCTTTGCTGCTGCAATACACTTTTCCTATACAAGTTGGAGATGATTTAAGAACAATAATCTTTCCCTTAAAGGAACAGCTGGAGCCTTTCCCTGTACAACTTGGAGATGATTTTAGAATCTAAAATCATCTCCTAGTTCTATAGGGAGAGGTTCCTACTGTTGCTTAAAGGGACAGGTTATTGTTTCTTGCACAAAATTAAAAAGTGCATCTACATTGCTGGTTTAAAAAAAAAACAAAAAAATTCCAAAAATAAAAAAACAGTGTTGGCTACCTCCTCCTCCTCCACCGCCACTTTCACCGCCTCCTCAACCTCCAACTCCACATCCACCTGCATTTTTTTTATGTGATTTTAGGTTAAAAATTATTTTAAGGTATTTCCCTATCCCCATTTCTTTGTAGGGCACTTGTCCGACCCTTACCCCCATACTCCTTCCTTTTGCAGACCTCTAGGACTTGCCAGGATTTTGTTACAGCCATTTTTGTGCCTAAAAGTTCGGGTCCCCATTGATTTCAATGGGGTTCGGGGTCCAGGTCAAAGTTCGGGTCAAGGCTGGACCCGAACCCGGACTTTGTCCGTAAGTTCGGCCGAACCCGGACTTCCAGAGGTTCGATCAACTCTATTGAGAATCAAACTGGGATAAGGAATCTCAGAATAAAAAAACAAAAGAAATTCCTTAGGAATCTGAATGACTTTGGGAATAATTTAATTTACAAATGGCAATCCACCAGTGAAGTTAGAACTACAGATCCCGGGGTCATCTGCCCAGATTCTGATCCATCTGTGTCAGAATTATCTAAACAGCAGAGCAGCTATTATCCGGTTCCCTTGAGGGGTGACAGCCACCAGACTAATCCTATATATGATGGTTATGTCACTCCTAAATGGAAAAATTGTAAAGGTAATAAGGGGGATTAAAGAGGTAAACCTAAACAACACTTTTGGCCAGGAGCTTCTAACAAAGTCCCACCACAGAATGCCCATACCCCTAGAAAACCTTACCCCCAACCGCATTATGATAATTACCATCAACATGAGTGAAATAACTATGGTGACCGGGGAAACTACGTCCCTACTCATAACAGATGTGACCCTTTGCAGAATTTACAGACCGATCATCAATTTTTGGGATCTCCGAGGACCCCTTGGAGGGGTCCTCCACCACATACTCCCATTTGGAGAGGCCCCCACCCCATACTCCCACCTGGAGGGGAGGTTGGCTAGAACGCCCCCCCCCCCCATCCAGGTTCGGTCAGGGACAGATTTCCCATTCAGAGATCAAATCAGGATGATACTTGGAGGGGACACAACTCTCAATCAGGCCCCGAATGGGAAAGGCCAAATTTTCTGCGAAAACGAAAAGACGCAGAGGTGGGAGGAGGATCCAAAAGACCAAGACCCTGTTCAGGACCAGTATCAACAACCTCAGTGGTACACCTCTCACTGAGGATGAGATGTGTGTCCTTGATAGGGGTTTGAAATGTGCTCCCGTTCGAAATATGAACAAATTCCAAACATATATAAATGTCCAAAAGTTTGTCAGAGGATTGAATAACAAAAGATATTTTTTATCCAATTCAAAATAATTACTCTCAGTCCGAGGGAAGACACTCTAATCTTAGTAACAAATCAGTTTTCAACCCCCCTGGGAGTGATAATACACACCGAAAACCGTTGAAAATAGGCTTTTTTCTTTTTTGTCAAGTTTTTACGCCTGTGGTAGGTGCGCAGCCTGCAAAAATTGTAAAACCAACATTAAAAAACGCAAAGAGTTTCAATCTGCTGCTACACAGAAACAGAACCATATTAATAATTTGATTACTTGTGATACTGTGGGTGTAGTTTATATGTTAGAATGTGACTGTGGCCTACAGTATGTAGAAGAATGCAAACCACAAAGGTGCACTGCTCAGAACCCAGAACACAAAAGCTTCAGTTCATTATAAAAGTATGCACACCTGTGTCAGGTGCTCAGGTTCAGGCTGTTCTTCCTCATCCGATAGTCCATATTTGATACAGCAAAAAGAACCATCACACTGAAGTATGATATCCAATGAATTTATTCCATGCCCATAAAAATACAGCAGATGCGTTTCGGCTTGTAGCCTTGTTCACAGCATGTTTACAAATGGCATATAACACACATATATACAAAAAGAAAGGAAAAATGGGGAGGAGTTTCCCACCAATGCAAAGAAAGGATTGGTTAATTAAAATTGGGGTGGAATGTCAAAGCAAGTGAAATCCTTTAATGCAAATTCCCAACGATCAAAATGGCCATACATAGAAGCAAAGAAAAAAAAAAAAGGGGGGCGTAAGAAAAAAGCTCTACCTCTTCAGTTTTCTCAAAGGATTCACGGCGCTCTGATCCATTGGCTACAAAAAACTATGTTGTCACAACAAAAGACAATCTCAGGGGGGAGATAAAACAAAAAGAAAAACAAGACGGGGCAGATGGAACTATTACAAGGGGAGACCAGCATCGGCAGATGAGGAGCAAAAAGAAGTAAAGGTGATTGATGATTTGGACAGTTCTGTTACATCTACAGTTGTTAATTTATCTAGTGTCTCTCTTTCTAGTGATGAATTGTCTCTACTTTCCAAAGGGCTTTCCTTCTCTCCCATGTCCCACTTTGATATCTTTAATACTCTTTTGGAATGGGAATCATTTTGTTCGTAACATTACTTTTAAAAAACATTTTTCTGCATATGAGCAGGATGATTCACATTCTGTGACCCCTTTGGTGGAGATGCAGGGTGGGGACACCTTTGACTTCTGGGACCTTGTTGCAAGGTCCACATTAGAAAGTCTACAGTCAGAAAACACGGGTGGTCTGCACGGTATCTCTACCTGTGATATTAATTTAGGTGATCGTTATTTTTACCCAGTTCACACCAGAAGTGCAGCTATTGAAATGTATCAAGCATTAGTTGAACGTGATTTAACCATATTGAAAGATTAGGTGGACTCACATCCACATTTCCCCAAGGACAATCTCACCACACAGGAAAGGGCAGCCACCAAACATCTTAAATCCCGCTGTAACATTGTCATCAGAGAATCTGATAAGGGGGGGCTGTCGTTGTTTTGGATTCAGAACAATATAGAGCTGAGGCTCTACGACAACTCAGCGATACCTCCACATATCGTGTTTTACCTCATAATCCCACCTCTGAGTTCAGAAGCCGGCTCTCCTCCCTTATAGACACTAAATGGCTGAATACCTTTTGGTGGATAAACCTGTTGTCCCGGTCTTTCATCATTTACCCAAAATACACAAAACTCCCATTTTGGGGCGACCTATTGTTGCCGGTATGGGTTTTTTACTTGAAAGACTGGGACAATGGGTGGATCAACACCTACAGCCACTTGTTGTTAGGTTACCGGGGTACATTAAAGATACTATTACTGTCTTACATAATATCCAACATGTCAAGTGGATGGAGGACTATAGTTGGATTACTATGCACGTTCAGTCTTTGTATTCCTGCATTCCCCACGACTTGGCATTGGAGGCACTTAGGTTTCACTTGGTAAATTACAGTAATTATAGTATGGAGCTGAAGGAATTTCTTATTCTCAGTACGGAATTTTTACTCAAACATAATTTTTTTATGTTTGATAATGTTTATTATTTACAATGCACTGGTGCCTCGATGGGAGCTAGGTTCTCTCCCTCCCTAGCCAATCTTTACATGGGCTGGTGGGAGGAGAGAACCCTGTTCTCACCTGACAATCCCCACATTAATAGGATTGTTTGGTTTGGTCGTTATATAGACGACCTGCCGCTGATATGGAAGGGTCCACAGACTGACATAGTTGAGTTTGCCAATTTTGTTAATGACAACTCTCTTAACCTCGATTTTCAGTTATGAGACCCACGAATGTAATATAAATTTTTTGGACATCACATTGTTGGGGGATACTCATTCCAACACGGTCTCCACCCACACGTATTGTAAGACTTGTGCGGGCAATTCACTCCTATTGGCCAGCAGTTGCCATCCTTTCCACACGATCAAATCGGGACCTGTGGGGGAATTTGTCAGGACTAGACGCAATTGCTCCTGTGCAGAGTTCTTTTAACAAGAAGCTGGGGTGGTTGCTTCTAGATTAAGAGCACGAGGCTATAGTGATAGATATATTGAGAGGGCTAATAATATAGCCATTAAGAAAGATAGGAACACCCTTATTGACAATCCCTGCAAAAACAGGACTAAAAATAGAGAGACCAAAGATAGTTCTATTACTTTTGTTACCACATATTCTTATGAGTACAATTAGGTTATTAACATCATCTGTAAGCATCTTCCCCTTCTATCAACTGGCAGGGATCTTGATGTTATTATTAAGAGAGGCTGCAGGTTTTCCAGTAGACGTGCCGCCACTCTGGGTCGTCTTCTCTTCCCCAGCCTTTTTTCATCCACTTCTTTTAACAGGACTTGGTTACAAACGACAGGTTCTTATGCCTGTGGCTTAAACACTTGCAGGTTTTGCCACAGGCATCTTAAGAAATCTAGTTTGGTCTACTCCTGTTCTACAAATAGAGCATTCTATATACGGGATTATATTAATTGTGGCTCACAACAGGTTGTTTATGCCATAGAATGCACTATCTGTAAGTTACAATACGTTGGATGCACTACAAGACCCTTGAGGACACGCATTAGTGAACATTATCGTGGCTCTTCACATGAGTCTGATAAGGGTCTTTCTAATGTGTCCAAACATTTTAAATATGTTCATTTGGGGAATCTGTCTTCCTTTGTATTTTATGGGCTGGAGAGGATTAAGAGACCACCTTGTGGTGGGGACACTCATCACAAATTGTTGGAACGTGAGGTATGGTGGATATATAACCTCTGCACCAGGATTCCCCAAGGCATGAACCTTCGATATGATGTTGATCTTCTAACCAGCAACATCAGTGCATTTTCTTGTGCCATTCTTTTTTTTTTTTTTTTATATATATTTTTTTACGCCCCTTTTTTCTTACGGCCCTTTTTTTTTACACCCCTTTTTTCTTACGCCCCTTTTTTTAGGCCCAGTTTTCCTTACGTTTTTTTTACGCCCCTTTTTTCTTACGCCCCTTTTTTTTTTTTTCTTTGCTTCTATGTATGGCCATTTTGATCTTTGGGAATTCGTATTAAAGGATTTCACCTGCTTCGACATTTCACCCCCAATGTTAATTAACCAATCCTTTCTTTGCATTGGTGGGAGACTCCTCCCCATTTTCCCTTTCTTTTTGTATGTATGTGTGTTATATGCCATTTGTAAACATGCTGCGAACTAGGCTACAAGCCGATACGCGTCTGCGTGTGCTGTATTTTTATGGGCATGGAATAAATTCATTGGATATCGTACTTCAGTGTGCCAGTTCTTTTTGCTGTATCAAGTATGTAGAACATCCAGGGCACTTCACATAAGGGTGGGTGAACATACCAATAACATTAAAAAGGGCCTCAAAACCCATAATGTACCCAGACATTTTCGTTTGTGTCATGATAGGAACCCCAGAGATTAAAATTCTGGGATATTGAAAAGGTGTCAAGACACTGGAGGGGAGGCAATTATATTCGGCATTTGAGCCGCAGGGAGTCATTCTGGCTATATGAGACCAGGGTGATGGCCCCTGCTGGCTTGAATGTCGACTTCGATTTAAACTGCTTCATCTCTGATAGTCTATTGCTCTTTTTTTTTATTGATCCTGTCAAATTTTTATTGATTTTTTTACTGATTTTTTTATTGATTACCTTTGTAAAAGATGGCCGCACATTGTTTGCTTTGTATGCTTTTATATATTTTTTGGTGGTGGGGTGCCGCCTTCTGCTGCTATTTTAAATAAGTAGAGCAATGCTATTTTAAATAAAGTTCAGCAAAGTATTTTTTTTTTTTAACCACTTAAGGACCGGAATAAACAAAAGAAGAGCGACAATTTTGAAAAAAACCCCAAATTTCTTACTTTTTGCTAAAATACAAATCCAAAAAAAAATATATAAAAAAACATTTTTTTTCATCAGTTTTGGCCGATTTATATTCTTCCTCATATTTGTGATAAAAAAAATAGCAATCGGCGTTTATTGATTGGTTTGCGCAAAAGTGGTCGCGTTTACGGATGATGAGAATTAATTTCTGGGGTTTTTATTTTTTACTAGTAATGGCGGCGATCTGCGATTTTTAGCGGTACTGCGATATTGCGGCGGACATGTCGGAACATTTTGACACTTTTTTGGGACCATTGGCATTTATACAGCGATCAGTGCTATAAAAATGCACTGATTACTGTGTAAATGCCATTGGCAGTGAAGGGGTTAACCTGCAGGGGGCGCTCTAAGGGTTAACAGTGTTCCCTGGGCGTGTTCTAACTGTGTGGGGACTGTCCTAGCAGGGGAAAGGAAGTGATCACAGCTTCCATGTAGAGGAAGGCTGTGATCACAGCCCTTACCCCCTCACAGAACGGAGGTCCATGTTTACTTACACGGACCTCCGTTCTTTCACTCCGGAGGGGCATCGCGGGTGGCCGGCGGAGATCGAATCCGCCGCACCCACTCCCTGGCCCTCCCCGGACACAGTGAGCGCGCGGGCGCGCCTCCGGCGGCGCGCGCGCGCTCACTGTGTGCGATCTGGCAGCCGCCGTCATATGACGGCGTTTTGCCTTAAAGAGCCACTCTGTCGCCGTCAAATGCCGATCAGCGGTTAAGTTTGGATTCTGACTAGGCTATGCAAGGACATTCATCTTTTTGTCCTTCGACCACTGTGTGGTCATTTTTGCTGTATGTTTTGGGTCATTGTCATCCTGGAAGGTAAACCTTCTCCCCATTGACAACTTTCTGGCAGAGACCAGCAGATTTTCCTCAACAATTTGATGGTATTTTGCCCCATCCATTTTTTCTTTTATCCTGACAAGTACTCCAGTCCTCGAAACTCCCCCATAACATGATATTACCACCTCCATGCTTTATTGTAGGAATGGTGTTATTTGGATGGTGAGCTGTATTGGATTTCCGCCAGATATATTGCTTGGTGTTGAGGCCAAATAATTCCATTTTAGTCTCATCTGACCATTTTCCATGTGGCCTCAGAATCTTCAAGGCACGTTTTGACAAAGCTCAGTCATGACTGCATGTGGCCTTTTTTGAAAAGTGTTTTTTTCTTGTAACACTTCCATACAAGCTACATTTGTGGAGAATTTGTGTTATTGTTGTCACATGCACACAATGACCACTCTGTCATAAATTCCTGCAACTGCTTCAGAGCTGTAGGCCTCTTGGTATTCTCTCTCAAGGACATGACAGCCAGCTTCCCAGGCCGCTCCTTAACCAGCTAATGTTAAAGACGCCTGTGGCCGCCGGCTCCAAAAATTCACATCTAAACCACATCTAAATTGCAGTTGAACCACTGAACAGCTGCTTTGGAAATTTGCAGTGAAAACTGAGAAGAAATTGACACCATACGTGTGAACCTAGCGTTACAGATTTATATGTTTGTTATGATTTCAACAGAAACATTGTAAGAGAGAGGTTGATTCTTCTGATTGATATGCTGCATCTGTGCGGTATACCTGTGTGTGGATAACAGATGCATCAATTGGGGCAGTTTACTTTACTGAAGAACAAGGGAGTGCAGCCACCCGGATCTTTTATTAGTGCTTGTATGTGATGCACCCTTGAACTCTGCACTCTGTACATAGCATACTCCTGACCTCAGCATTCTGTGTATAGAATTCTGCACTCTGTATGTAATGCATTCCTGAACTCTGCACTCTGTATGTAGCGTGATCCTGAACTCTGCATTCTGTACGTAACACACTCCTGAACCCTGCACTCAGTAGTTAGCGCACCCCAGATACAACCGGCCCTTTGAGGACAATCATACTGCTGATACGGCCCCCAATGAAATTGAGTTTGAAAAAAAATTACTTGCCAAAAGGGTCTTTAATGGGACACCCTGCTTCTAAGTCCACTATTGCCAGATAGAACTATTCATTGTAAGTATTTACACCCTAAAGGATAAGGTACCTCCAGTACCTTACATGCTCACTCCACCAGATTAGTAGGGGGTTTCTTGGGCATTCTGACATCAAGCGTCTGTTGCTCAGCTTTGTAAGACTGCCTGGTCATCAGTTCACACTTTCTAAGAATTCTATTAGGTGGATGTCCAAGCCTCTGCAGATGAAGCTTTTGGTTGCAAGGTTCTTTCACCAGCACCCTGAGTTGGGTCTTTGAACCTTGTCTGTTTTGTTGGGCCCGTTGCCACAATTCTGTTTGCCTTGCGGTTGCCCACCCCTCAGATTCATTACTTGGGAAAATACCAGGGTCTATGAATATCAAGTCTTGTACGATTAAGATAATAGAAATGTCGCCTTACTTGTAAATTCTATAACTTAGAGTATGGGACATAGGCCACTCTCCCACTTGTTCATGTGTTGCTCTGCATTGTTTGCTAAAAAACTGAGGTTTTATGAAGTGGACTAAAGTTATAGGGGTACACCTGGGGGCTTGTCCTACAGCTTTGCCAATGTACAATCGCCTGTAGGTAGAAGCCTATAAATACCCAGCCTGTACTGTACCCCAAGATATAAAATTTACAGAATTAAATGTCAAAATGTATTCAATTTTTTTTTTGTGTGAGATATGATCAACAAAAAACATTTCATTGTGGAGCTGAAACCTTTAGATTTGGATGGTGAATGTAATTTTGGTCAGATAAGCACCTGAAACGAAAAGGTGTCCATACACTGATGGAGTTTTAGCTGATTCCCTGTGGCTGAGCAAAAATTTGAGCAGTGTATGGCCCTGCTGTCACCGCTTCATTTGACAGAAGCCAATTGTTCAGTTGACTTTTGCCAAAATAGCTTGTCTGGAAACTCATATCCGAACAGTTCCTGCATCCAATCAGATGCAGCCACTGTTGGAATATTCTGACAATTATGTGGATTGTAAAGTTTAAATGTTTGTTTAGTCTAGGGAGTATGGAATACTTGCCTTTATTCCTCGCTCCTGCAGCATTTCAGAAACTGATTCTTGTATCCTCAATCCTCTGTATCCTCAATCTCTTTCTCTATCTCAAAAGTGAAGCATCAAGGGTCTTCAAAAATCGTTTATAAAAGAAAAATTTACCTGACTCTCTCGTGCAGCAAAATTTTAACCAACATATTTTATTATAAAAATAGAAAACTATAAAGACACAAAACACAGCTTGAGACCAGACACTTTCACCCCCTTTCCAGTCCAGGCCATTTATTAGCCTTCAACACTGTCACACTTTGATTGAGAATTACTCAGTCATGCAACACTGTACCCAAAATAAATTTTTTAGACAGAGCTTTCCTTTATTGGTATTTAATCACCACTGAGGTTTTCTTTGCTATATATACTGTAGCTTTAAAAAAAATACTGAATATTTTGTAAAAAACATGTTCTTTGTTTCTGTTATAAAATGTCGCTAATAAATAATCTTTTTTTTTTCATAACTTTAGACCAAATGTTTGCTGCTACATAAAAATAACCCAAATCAGTGTATATTATTTAGCCTGTGTGAAGGTTAGTCTACAAACTATGGTGTATACAGGTTTTTTGAAAATGCAAAAAAGAAAATGTATTTTCTTACACACAATTGTCAATAAATAACACATAGCATAGACATACTAAGAATTACACGCCAAAACACATTTGGTTACAGTAATTCTCCTGAGTATTGCAATACCACATATGTGAGACTTTTCGCAGCCTATCCACACAGAAGGGACCCAAAATTCAAGGATAACCTTCAGGCTATCTAGGGGCATAAATTACACATCTAATAATGATCAGTGACAATATAACTGGTGTGGCGATGATCAGGGACATTGTAACTGGTGTGGCATTGGTCATGGACACTGTAACTGTTGTGGTGGTGATTATGGACAATTTGACTGGGGTGGCAGTGATCAGAGTATATAAAAATAAACACATACATTTTTAACAATTTTACTTTTTATTTGCATAAAATGTTTTACATACTGTCACCAGAGCAGCGCACTGACACTGTAGTGCTCTGCAGTGCACTGACACTGTAGTGCTCTGCAGTGCACTGTAATTAGCAATCCGCTGTAAGACTGTTCAAAGGATTCATTAATGAAACCTTGTTTACTACTGTGATGCAGTGGCGACTCTAGAAACAATATATAGGGGGGACACATATGATACCACAGTCAAAACTGGAGGGGCACTCATAATTTTCACCACTAAATTATAACACTGGAAAAAGCTAAATAAGTATATATAAATAAGATTACAAAATACAAGAGTCATGTGGTATTTTTATTGTACTAACCTAACATTTAAAAGACAAGCTTTCAAGAGTTTTCCTTTCTTTCTCAGGTATTGCTTTAGACCTGAGGAAGAGAGGAAAACTCTCAAAAGCTTTTCTTACAGTTTAAAGCAATTTCAGCAAACAGTTCATGCAGTAATAACCTCTAGTATCGGTGCCCATTTACGCAGCAATAGCCCCTAGTATTGGTATCAGTTTACGCAGTAATAGCCCCTAGTATTGGTGCCAGTTTACGCGGTAATAGTCCCCAGTATTGGTGCCCATTTATGCAGCAATAGCCCCTAGTATTGGTACCAGTTTAAGCTGTAATAGTCCTTAGTATTGGTGCCAGTTTACACAGTAATAACCACCCAAAACCAGGGTCAACAGTGTGACAGGTCACCATTAGGCCTATATAAACCAAATGTATAACTTTATAACTTTCAAACAAATTAAATTACAAAATATAAAATTGTAGTATGTTAGTGATGTTAACACCCCCTATTGTAAGTGGGGAAAATAGTAGAGTGCCCCCCCCCCCCAAACAAAAGGGGATTTTTGCAGGTGGGTGCTCAAGGAATAGGTACAAAAAGCATTAAAAGATTGATATACAAAATGTATTGGTATGCAATAAAAGATTTACACATGCGCACATGTGATAAATACAAATTTACAGACATTTTAGGCAATACACAATACAGATACCACCCAGAAGGTAGGGGTAGAAAACCAACTGGTGGTTACAGCATTATTCCCAACATGTTTCGATATAGCGACTTGTGTATTCCATCTTCCTCAGGGGAATACTGTATTGCCGACAATGCTATTTCTACAAAATAAATAGTGTATAGGCTAGTTGTATAAAAGACCAACACCAAACATATATGAGCTCACCTTTAATCACAGAAGGATAGTGCATGCTGTGTTGTCCTAAAGCATGGGGAGACGTTCAGGTGCCCAGTCCAGAATGAGTTATTCCCCAATGGGCTATAAATACCCTTCACTGAGGGTGGAGTCCTGGGACTTCCCAAAAGACCCGTTCCAGATAGGCACTATATCCAGATCGGGGCCATCCCCCTGCCAGGATTGGGGATGTGATCCGTCCTCCCCCTACTCCGGTCCCCCGGGCGAGCGGCGTCTGGAGCCACGCATGCTTGACTACATCGCATCCAATTGCGCGGCTCCGTCCGACGTCATCCACCCGCCGGCGCGTGCACTTACAGCCATGTTACGCCAATGGAGAGGGTGAGGGGGACGTCGCGAGGATGGCATCCCAGGGTGGCCAGCCCGGCCCCACTAGCTGCTTGCCAGCTGAGGGGCCCGCACACGTCGGGGAGCAAGTCAGTCCGCTGGCGGCCCCTAGTGTCCAAAAAAGTTACTGGCCCTGGATAAGAAAAAACACAGGGTCAGCAGGGACACATGAAAAAATATATATAGGTTACTGAATATCAGAGTTGGAGTGTATATAGTATAGTAAAAAACCATCCAATAATTAAGCTGGAATAAAAATGTGGGCAGCTACTTATATTGATAGTTATGTTGAGGGTCATCCCAGGATGCACATGTACAGTAAGGCATGGTAATTACAACAAGGCTTGATTGATTGAAACATATGATTTTATGTTTGAGAACACCCCTATGGATGCACATATCTTTCTCTTTGTACACTATTTAAAGAAATATATCACTACTCACCTTGTTATCTTTGTACAACGATTTATGTGATTATTAATGTATAATTTATTTTGTAGAAATAACATTGTTGGCAATACAGTATTCCCCTGAGGAAGATAGAACACAAGTCGCTATATCGAAACATGTTGGCAAAAATGCTGTAACCGCCAGTCGGGTTTCTACCCCTACCTTCTGGGTGGTATCTGTATTGTGTATTGCTTAAAATGTCTGTAAATTTGTATTTATCACATGTGCGCATATGTAAATCTTTTATTGCATACCAATACATTTTGTATATTAATCTTTTAATATTTTTTGTACCTATTCCTTGAGCACCCACCTGCAAAACCCCTTTTTTTTGGGTGGGGGGGGGCACTCTGCTCTTTTCTCCTGTATTGGGATGTGGTGGTGAGCTCCGTTTTAAGGGATACACACCAGGGTTCATTTTCCTTTTGTCCTATTGTAAGTGGAGTTGTTTTGTTTCTTGAGAGGGTGTTTCCATCACTTATATATTGCAATTTTTTTATCTAAAATCTTTTGAGGGGGTGTCACCATCACTAATATACTGCAATTTTATATTCTCCCAAAGAGAGGGGGAGAGAGATCCTGCAGCTGCTACAGTTCCCTACTACAAAATCCCTTGTGTCCTGCAGACCTGTCTCAAATTTAATTTAATATAAAACACAAGGGGTTTGTTTAGGAAGTGTATGTACATATCCTGGGAACTATTAATAAATACAGTGTCCTATGGGGGATCTGGGGAATAAAATCTCTGCTATAGGGGACTAGTGAGCTATGGCGGGAGCTGTGGGATTGGTAGTAGGTGCTGTATTCCAGGACTGTGAGCTCCAGCAGGGACAGTGCAGTCAGCTCTCAGTCAGGACAGGGATGAATAGTACAAGTAAAGTAGGAGCTGGTATGTGCAGAAAATACTTCCGGTAAGGGGGCACTGCACAATCTCTGCAATATTCCGGTTGGGTTCAAAGCTGACTGATTACCCTGTCTGGCTTAACTTGGCTTGTGTTCTCACTACATATGCACCCTGTACACTCCACATGTTGCTGGAACTTGTAGTTCTTCAGAGCTACCCAAAAGCAGCCTTAACACACACACACACACACCCCCCTTCTACAGCTCACTAAGGCTAGACAAAAAGAGAGAAACAAAAGTGAGAGGAGGGGGTGGGGGGAGACAGTTAAAGATAGCTAAATGGTTATCAGCTATTGTAAAATATTTGTTTCCATTGCAAGGTCATGAGAATATAATAAGGTAAACCACATTGCATTCATAATTTCAGAACACAATATATAATGTTTAACTAGATAGCTAATTTCATTGGTAGTATGCAGTGGATTTTATGTACACATCTAAATACATTCTTTTTCTCATAGGAACTTTCAGCTAGTATCACCTTACATTCTGGCCCCCTACACTACTAGTATGGGAAAAAACCTACAGAAACACCTACAGAATGTTTCATTTATGGGATCTGTGCTAGATCATAGACTATCAATATGTATCAAATGTATCCATCAACATGACACATACCCCACTCATCGAGGGAGCAGAGAAGCATGGTTTACCACCAGATCAAAGGACTCTGGAGATAACAGGAATAGCTAGACAAGGCTAGACCTAAAGAGAGAAACAAAAGAGAGGGTATAGGGGGGAGAGATGGGGGTGGAGGCATCAGAAAATACAGAGAGAATAAAGAGAGGAGACCTTGCAGACAGTAAATCTCTTCCTGTGCACCTTCTCCAGATTACCATCACCTGAATGGATGATTCTGCTTCTCCTGCTCAGTTCTACTCCTTTGCCCCCTCTCCAGTCCCCAGGGCAGCTTGGCTCTTTTTCATGGCTCCAGTATTCGGTTTTTCTCAATCAAGTTTGGCGGCTTGAGAAGGGGGTGGGTTACAGGAGCGCCCATTGGCTCAGTAAACAGCAGGAGGGTGGATCAGCTCCTGCTATTAACTCTTTCTTGTCCTGTGGCTGGCCAGCAGCCATTTCCATAGTTTGAGGCGGCTGATTACTTTCTGCTACAGCAGCAGTGCTGCTTCTACAGTCAGTGACAGGGACAGGAGGGGGGAGGCTGCAGGACCCCCCTTAGGGGGCCCCCGATGCACACGGAGCCACTGGGTAGTGAGGGCTGCAGTGACAGGAGTGTGTGAAGCTGGAGAGGAGGAAGAGCACAACGCACCTCCCGGCTCTCTTCTACTCTCCTGCCCCGACTGCCCAGCAGTCTATTTTAGCGGGGATGGGGCACTGTATAATGTTCTGGGGTTCTTGGCCCCCTCTGGCGCCACCCTAGTGATGCCATTGTTGTGATGCTGTGATTGGTCTTAGCTATCACATGGTACAGGGCTGTTGTGGTTGGCCCCCTTATGTGATTGCTATGTTCAATCACAGAGATTACACATTAGTAAACAATGCCAGTCTTGTTTACTACTGTAACTGTGCAACAATCACTGATCCCGCCTCTAGATGCTCTAGATACATCCACCCTCATTGGCTCTGCTGCAGTCTGGCCATATACAGTATCTCACAAAAGTGAGTATACCCCTCACATTTTTGTAAATATTTTATTATATCTTTTCATGTGACAACACTGAACAGATGACACTTTGCTACAATGTAAAGTAGTGAGTGTACAGCTTGTATAACAGTGTAAATTTGCTGTCCCCTCAAAATAACTCAACACACAGCCATTAATGTCTAAACCACTGGCAACAAAAGTGAGTACACCCCTAAGCGAAAATGTCTAAATTGGGCCAAATTAGCCATTTTCCCTCCCGGGTGTCATGTGACTCGTTAGTGTTACAAGGTCTCTGGTGTGAATGAGGAGCAGGTGTGTTAAATTTAGTGTTATCACTCTCACTTTCCCATACTGGTCACTGAAAGTTTAACATGGCACCTCATGGCAAAGAACTCTGAGGATCTGAAAAAAAAAATTGTTCCTCTACATAAAGACGGCCTAGGCTATAAGAAGATTGCTGAGACCCTGAAACTGAGTTTCAGCATGGTGGCCAAGGCCATACAGCGGTTTAACAGGACAGGTTCCACTCAGAACAGGCCTCACCATGGTTGACCAAAGATGTTGAGTGCATGTGCTCAGCATCATATCCAGAGGTTGTCTTTGGGAAATAGACATATGAGTGCTGCCAGCATTGCTGCAGAGGTTTGAAGTGGTGGGGGTTGGCCAGTGCTCAGACCATATGCCGCACACTGCATCAAATTGGTCTGCATAGCTGTTGTTCCAGAAGGAAGCCTCTTCTAAAGATGATGCACAGGAAAGCCCACAAACAGTTTGCTGAAGACAAGCAGACTAAGGACATGGATTACTGGAATAATGTCCTGTGGTCTGATGAGACCAAGATAAACGTATTTGGTTCAGATGGTGTCAAGCGTGTGTGGAGGCAACCAGGTGAAGAGTACAAAGGTCTTGCCTACAGTCAAGCATGGTGGTGGGAGTGTCATGGTCTGGGGCTGCATGAGTGCTGTCGGCACTGGGGAGCTACAGTTCATCGAGGGAACCATGAATGCCAAAATGTACTGTGACATACTGAATCAGAGCTTGATCCCCTCCTTTCGGAGACTGGGCCGCAGAGCAGTATTCCAACATAACGACCCCAAACACACCTCCAAGACGACCACTGCCTTGCTAAAGAAGCTGAGGGTAAAGGTGATTGATATTCCTAACATGTCTCCAGACCTAAACTCTATTGAGCATCTGTGGTCCATCCTCAAACGGAAGGTGGAGGAGCGCAAGGTCTCTAACTTCGACCAGCTCCGTGATGTTGTCATGAAGGAGTGGAAGAGGACTTCAGTGGCAACCTGTGAAGCTCTGGTGAACTCCACGCCCAAGAGGGTTAACCTCCCTGGCGGTATGATTATTTCAGATTTTTGGTGCTGAAAGCGGTACATTATTTTGCAGGGAAATTTGACGTTTTATATTGTAGGCCTGTAATTCTTAGGAATAACTCACTTAAATCTGTCCAAACAAGAGTCTAGTAGACATCCCGGGTATGATAAAGTTTGAAACTTGAAATCATAAATTATAATATAATAAATAACTAAAAATAATTATCAAAAATAATAACGTAATAGTAATAAAATTTATTCAATAATGTAATCAAACCAAAAACACTGAAATTTGCTCAGTTGCAGAATTGTCACTTACATCACTTTCAGTGTCTGATGATAAATTTCCCCAAAAATCAGTATCACTCAATTCTGCAAATGATTCTTATTTACTTTCACTGTTTTCCAGCTGATCAAAAACCACTTTTGACGTAAAGGGACACCTTTTGGTTGCCATGGACATTCTCAAGTTTCCAGGCAGAAAGAATGGCATTTATAATATAAAAGTGCATGTAGGGCACTGGGAAAACCACTAGGGACAAAGGGGATGTGAAATGATTTCATACAGTAATGTAATCTTACAGATTAATTATCTTGGGCTGGGTTGGCGCTTCCCTTGGAGAATAAAATATTATGTCCAATAGGTTCCTTATTGTGTCAATAACATATAAAGTGCTTGGTGTGGGTTAATGTGTATAGAATCTGATATAGTAAAAGCGTTGTGTATAGAATTAATGGCGTTTTATAAAGTGCTTTGGTAATAATATTAATGATAATAAGTATAAAAGTGCTTAAGTGATAAAAATAAAGATCCAAAAATAGAATACCCTGGTGTTGCCTGTTAATACCCTTTAACCATAAAAACGCAGAAATATAAAACCTTAAGAACTGCTGCAAAAAGGGTCTGTGCTCTACTGCTGTGCTTTGCAACACTTTCATATATGTAGACAGCACTGTTTTAAAAATGAGTGAGCAAAATTAAAAAATGTAAAAAAATCTCTGATATTCATGCAATCAACATTTGATAAGTGTCCATATAGTGAGGTCCATAAAACTTTTCTTTGTGAGTCACACGTGCTCCCCAATTACCACCCTGCTTACCGGATAGCGCCACCCCACACAGGGGTAAAGCGCAGAGGCGCCGGTCTTAGGCAGGTGAATCTGGGGTCCTGTAGGTTGATGCAATCTCCCGATGGTTTTTCTCGTCTTTGTAGGTGTATGGTTGAGTCCTCCATATGTTTGATCCAAGTTCGCGGTGATAAGCAATTCATCCAAGTGGTGAAAAGAAAGTTCTAACTTT
Organism: Glandirana rugosa; assembly: GCA_018402905.1. Lineage (NCBI taxonomy): Eukaryota > Metazoa > Chordata > Amphibia > Anura > Ranidae > Glandirana > Glandirana rugosa. Next base: position 477,949 of record BLSH010102793.1, read on the forward strand.
CTATGGGATCGACATGACTGGAGATCATGTTGGTTGGGGGACTTCAATTTTGTAGACTGCTGGTGCTGCGGGTATGTTACAGATTACAGTGTACTGTATGTATACTGTGTGTTTCACTTTTTGAATTTGCCACCAGTCTCCGCCCCCGTGCGACGCGCCGCTCGCAGGGAACAGAGCCCGGCACACAGAGGCATCGGGCGGAGGACACAGCCCGCAGACACGGCGGGGGACATCGCTGGATCCAGGGGACAAGGTAAGTAACGATGCCTTGGATCCAGCGATGCAATCACGAGTGTGGCTCGAGGTTACCGCTAATGGTACAGAAATTCCACCCTGAGCCACACTTGGGAATACCGCCAGGGAGGTTAAGGCAGTGCTGGAAAATAATGGTGGCTACACAAAATATTGACACTTTGGGCCCAATTTGGACATTTTCACTTAGGGGTGTACTCACTTTTGTTGCCAGCGGTTTAGACATTAATGGCTGTTTGTTGAGTTATTTTGAGGGGACAGTAAATTTACACTGTTATGCAAGCTGTACACTCACTACTTTACATTGTAGCAAAGTGTAATTTCTTCAGTGTTGTCACATGAAAAGATATAATAAAATATTTACAAAAATGTAAGGGGTGTACTCACTTTCGTGAGATATTGTATATACACCAACTATATGAGTCCTGCATTTAAACCACACATCTAAAACATGCATATAAGATCTCAGTGGTACCTGTTGAAGTCTGCGTGTGGACATCTTTGTACCACTAATTAAAGGTTAAACCCACCTGGAGACTTGATACTGCACCAACTATTTATATGCTGTTTCATTGGTCCATGTTTGGGATGGGCGAATGGTTTGGCCCGAGCATGAGTTCATGCCGAACATTGGCTGTTCACCGAACAACCGAATTATCGGGCCATGCGACCCCTGATTGGCCGTGCGAAAGCCCTGATTGGCTGAAGCAATGAAAGCTTTGCCCAATCAGGGCACAGAGCACTGTCAGAGCCATGACTGGATGCTGTCATGATGACTCTATCCAATCATGGCTCATTGCTCTTAGTCCCGCCCCACACTATAAAATTATACTTTCAATAGCAACCATTTTCAGTGTGACATCGGCATGGAGAGAGATGGAACATGGCTCTGTTCAGTGCTACTAGACAGTGTGCTATTGTGATTCTATTGTTAGTGTAGAATATTACTTTAGTGTGAATCTAGGGATAGTCACTGTAGTGTGTGACGACCATTTATCTTTATATAAGTGTTAATCTAGGGACAGTTCGGTCAGTGTGAGTGTAGTGTGACCACCCTTCATCTTTACATTAGTGTGAGTCTAGGGACAGTTCAGTCAGTGTGTGTGTAGTGATTGTTTAACACCATATATTTCATTGCGTTACTGCAAGTTTAACGCCATATAGTTCTCTGCGTTACTGCAAGTTTAACGCCATATAGTTCTGTACGTTACTGCAAGTTTAACTTCATATATTTCATTGCGTTACTGCAACTTTAACGCTATATAGTTCTGTGCATTACTGCAAGTTTAATGCGAAGAGTAGAGAGCAGCCACCCTATTCCATCACATTGTGAAGCTGTTGTCTCCCGGCCCGCTGCCCTCAGCTTAGCTGTCTCGGCCTTTTATAGTACATGTGCACTGTTGCTATTTGCAAACTTTGTCTCAAGCACATGAGACATGGCAAAAACACCAGCTGTTTGGGTACCACATGCTTAAAAAGGCATTTAACCTCCCATCACTCAGCCCATTGGCAAGCACACCTAAAAGCCACGCAAAAGGGGCACAAATCTGGCCTTCCTCCTTACCTCAGTCTAACCCTGCTATACCTCATGACCTCTCAGCAGCCTCCACTGAGATGATGGTATAGCGCAGGGTGTCCTAGGTCCTTGCAGAACATCTGCCAGCAGCACACCACCAGCTGTAGACTATAGCCGGCAAATTTCTCTGCCCCATCTGTTGCAGCTGAAAAAAATAGTCACTGTCACCTGCATGCTCAACGTCTAAATGCAAGCTGGTCAAAGCTGCTGGCTCTACAACTTCTGCCTTTCCTTCTGGTGGATTCTGCCCCCTTCTGTGAATTTGCAGTAGGTGGTGTACCACAATGGCAGGTTCCCACTAGTCACTATTTCTTTTCACGTAAGGCCATTCCAGATCTCTACCATCACGTGAAAGGCAATGTTGTGGCATCGTTGGGCAAGGCAATCAGCCGCAAAGCCCACGTTACTACTGACACGTGGTCCAGCAAGCACCGGTAGGGACAATATGATTTGTTCTCAGGGGTAACTCTGCTTGCAATTCGAAAGGATGCAGGACAGGGCTCAGTGTTGCAGCTTGTTGTGCCCCCACCTCCCCATACAGCTGGTGATAATGCAAGATTTTAGGCATAATGGCACAAACCTCCTGTCCGCCCTTAGACAGGGAAAATTGACACATGTGCCATGCCTGGCACATGTCCTCAATTTGGTGGTGCAGCATCTCCTAAATAGGTACCCAGGGTTGGAAGATCTGTTAAAGCAGACCAGAAGAGTTTGTAGCCATTTCTGGCGGTCATACACAGCCAGTGCTCGTTTGGCTGAAATTCAGCAGGAATTCCACCTGCCTGTAAACCGCCTGATTTGTGACATGCCCACCAGGTGGAACTTGACTTTGGCAAGTATGTAAGTAAGTTTTGAGTATGGCACAACAACAGGCTCAATGGCTGCTCGCAAAGGATGCATGCACTGTACTGTCACCATTTGAGGAGGCCACAAGGATGGTGAGCCGTGACAATGCATGCATCAGTGACACAATCCCTGTTGTGTTCCTGCTGGAGCAGATGCAGCGTGGCATTATGGGCAGGGCACTCAAGGCAGGCACTCCTATGCCACAGAATACACGCGAGGAGAGAGTGGAAGAGGATTCTGTCAGTTTTGAAGGCATTGAAGCAGAGGAAGACGTACGTCAAACAGTGAGAGATGGTTTCTCCTTACGTTCACTGACAAACGCAGCTCTCCATTGACTTTGTGGGGTTTTATGTTCGTCCAACTAGGAGTTAACTAGGCAGGGAAAAGAATCAGCTGGCCCCTCCCCTGGGGGCCGTCCTCTCTTCCTACATTAAACCCCCTCACAGTATAGCTCTTCAGTTTCAATGCCTAGTTCGCAAGGAGTTGACCTGGCTTCCCTATAGGGAACTGCGGTCCTGTTATGACCATTTTTTATTTTTTATTTTTTACTGCAATCAAGATGATCTGCTATCAAGAAGCCGGTCGGGGCATAGAGAGTCCTGGAGCTCTGCACTTTCCCCGACCTGGCCAACATGATGCGAAGCCAGTCCCACTATGGGGACCCGCCGCATCTTACCCGTTCCGTGCGGGAGGCCCGGGGTGAAATTCCCCTGTTGGTCCCCTTTACCGATGCGTTCGGCAGGGTGACTTTGGGCCTGCAGCATACCGCCGTCAAGGGCGTGAAGTCTGCATTCTGGTGGCTACCGTGGCATCGGACCGGTAAGTGAGCACCCTGCCTTCCCCCCGTTACAGGGTGTGAAGAGGGCCCGACGTCCGCAAACTCGTGAATTTCACGGTAACAGCAGCTTGTCCGGGGTTGCCACCGGTGGGATCAGCTCTGCACGTTGCCTGAGAGGGGTATTCGGCCTCTATTGTTTCCTGGCGGCCATTTTCACTGCATGCTCTGCACATTCTACACGTGGCTGCAGCTTCTCTCTCTCCTCTCAGAAAACGGCGGTGACAGGGGCAGCTCTTACAGGCGATCTGCGCTAGCAAGGCAGCGGAACTGCAAGTATAGCTGGGCTCCCTCCGGGTGCTGGTGGTGGTGGGGTGCTGTTCTCTGACTACCTGGGTGTGTGGCTGTGTGCGGGGCGTCCCTTCCATCCCTGTGTCATTTCTGGCAATGGCTGATCTCCCTGCTGAACCTGCTGAGGCAGCATCAGCAGCCACGCAGTCTGACCAAGGGGCTTTTCTCACCTAGCTACGGGCTGTGTTCACTGAGGTTTTTCCACGTGGGGACGCCGCTCCGCGGGTCCCCAGGAAGCGTCCCCCTCCTTTATCCTCAGGGGAAAATTCTGAGCCGGAGGTGGCGTCCAGGGTCTCAGGGACCCCGGGGGACCTGTCTGATGAGGAGACGGGTGGTGACAGTGTGTTAACTGAGGGGGACCAGGAGCCAGCTGCTGACCAAGTAAAAGTGCTGGTTGCCACTATTATCGCTGGCATTCGCACTAAGTTGCAGCTGGATCAAGATGGCGAATCGCGATCTGCTTATTTGTGCGGGTCTTCTAGGCCCCCCAAGGCCCATCCTTACAATGAATTTTTTGACCATTTCCTATATCGTGAATGGCAGCACCCTCAGCGTTCCTCCTCACTGACTGCACGTTTTGCTGTGTGCTACCCCTTTGAGGAGAGCTTCCTAACCAAATGGGAATCACCTGTGGTGGATCCACCTATTGCATGCCTTACCAAGGCGACTACCATTCCTATGGAAGGGACTCCTTCCGTCAAGGATCCCGCTGATAGAAAGACAGAGGCACTTTTGAAGTCCCTGTTCTTAAATGCGGGCTCTGCTGTGCGGCTTGCTTTGGCTGCGGCCATGGCAGCGCAGCATTTCTCTGAATGCATGGAGGAACTTAGGAAGGACTTGGTAGGCGGTCGCCTGATGGAGGCACTGCAGAAGGCTGAGTTTTTACTACAGGGGATTAATTACCTCTGTGATGCGGCCGTGGATGTTCTGCCTCTGCTGTCCAGAATATCGATATCGGCCGTCAGACTTCGCAGAATTCTTTGGCTGCGTTCCTGGTCGGGTGACCACGTGTCCAAAAGAGGTTTGGCTGACCTCCCTTTTCAGGGTGGGCGTCTATTTGGCTCGCGTCTTGATGAAATCATCAAGGATTTCACGGGAGGTAAGAGTAACTTCCTTCCGGAGCCCCGCAGGCGTGAATTTCGCCGTAGGCAGGAGCCTTCTACGTCGGTCAGAAGAAGCTTTTTCGTGCCTCTGGCGCGGCTAGCAAAGGGACCCGTTCCAGTAAGGTTGCTGCAGGGGCCGGACGCCGGCAGTGGCAGCGCAAACCAGAAAAGGCGGAAGACAAGTCTTCCTCAGCCTGATGGGTTGCCCCCACCCGAGTGTCGGGTGGGGGGATGTCTTCTGGGGTTCGCAGACCGGTGGCTGGCTCACATTTCAGACCGCTGGGTCCGGGAGGTGGTGTCCATCGGGTACAGGATAGAGTTCATCACTCTACCCCCAGACAGGTTCTTCCCATCAAATTTAAACCTCCCGCAGGAGCGCAGACAGGCCCTTTCCAGGGCGGTACAGGCCCTCTCAGACCAGGGAGTGATTGTACCGGTTCCCCCAGGAGAGAGGTTTCGAGGTTTTTACTTGAATCTTTTTGTGGTACCCAAGAAAGGGGACGGATTTCGGCCCATCCTGGACCTGAAGGCCCAAAACAAGTTTGTCAGGGCGCAAAAGTTCCGGATGAAGTCTATTCGGTCAGTTGTGGCCGCCCTTCACCAGGGGGAATTCTTGGCATCATTGGACATAAAGGATGCGTACCTCCATGTACCCATCCATCCGCGCCATCAGCGCTTCCTGAGGTAGTCCGGCTTTCCCTCTCGATGTTTAACTTTTACCGCTAGGGGTTATCGTTTGGAGTCCTTCGCGACTACCGCGCCTACCTACCCATGTACCTCCATGCGTAGGAAATACAGGTTACTACGGTTCTTAAGGGGGACCACTTCCCGCCGGTGTTGACTGGCTTATCTGAAGTAGGCCTTGAAAACGCGGGACTGTTTGAACAAAACCCGGAAGTCCAGGTCCTACCCGGCTTTAGGCAGGGGAAAGAACCCATGGTGTTTTTCTAAGTTCATTTTTGGAGCTTTGGAGAGAGGACCCCCTTGGCCATGTTAGTGAGGGACCAGACTCTCCCGGACATGGCGGGACCTTTCCCGGACAGACGCGAGGACGCCCTCCAAATTTAAACTACCCTTCTTGGACAGACCCCCATCTCACTACTTGAGATAGGACATGGGCTACCTGTGGTGGAGGGCCTGGGTCGCCAGACTTTACACTCGGTCGGTGGCCAGACGCTTGGGGTCTTCTG
>BLSH010102793.1:484051-506504 GCA_018402905.1 Glandirana rugosa
CATGGTCCACGCGGCCCCGGTTAGACCCCGGTGGTCTTACCAGCCATAAGGGGGTAGTACTAAGACGCGTGGTTAGAGCCTTCGTCTGCATGGCCTCCCTTCCGCATGTCCTCTGCTATTACCGAGGTCCCCCGGTGGTCTCGTAGGCACCGGTGACGGTTGCCTAGGAAACAAGACCTGTGTTTCCAAGAGTGAAACACTAACTTGGCCCTGCGGTACTCTAGGTGTAGGCCACAGGGGGTAGACACCGTTTAGACTAACTTGTGGAGGCCCACCTCCCTGGTGAGGGGGACCAGGTCGAAGACCGCTGACTCTTTCAGGCGGACGGTCAAGAGGTGTTGCAAGGCCGTCCGATCCGAATTCAATCGGACAATGCCACGGCGGTGGCGTATGTGAATCATCAGGGTGGCACACGGAGCCCAGCGGCGGCTGCGGAGGCAGCTCTGATTCTGCGTTGGGCGGAACTCCATGTTCCGGCGATCTCAGCGATTTACATCCCAGGTGTGGAGAACTGGCAGGCGGACTTTCTCAGTCGCCAGAAGCTGGACCAGGGGGAGTGGTCCCTCCACCCGGAGGTGTTCAATCAGATTTGCCACAGATGGGGGACACCGGATGTGGATCTCATGGCGTCCCGGTTCAATCACAAAGTGAGAACCTTTGTGTCCAGAACAAAGGATCCGTTGGCAGTGGCCACGGATGCTCTGGTGGCCCCCTGGAGCCATTATCGTCTCCTGTACGCCTTCCCTCCGGTACGTCTGCTTCCGAGATTGGTGCGCAGAATCATGATGGGGGAATACCGACCATTCTGGTGGCCCCAGATTGGCCCCGGCGCACCTGGTACGCCGACGTGGTACAAATGGTGGCAGACACCCCTTGGCGGCTTCCGATGTGAGACGATCTCCTGTCCCAAGGCCCCATATTGCACCCTGCTTTACCCTCGATGGCTTTGACGGCTTGGCTATTGAGTCCCAGGTGCTGAGGGATAGGGGAGTGGCCGACTCCGTGATCTCTACTCTGTTAAAAGCTCGCAAGTGCACTTCTCGCAAGATTTATCACCGCACCTGGAAGGCTTACATTGCTTGGTGCGAGGCGGAGGGCTATAACCCTTGCGCGTTTGTCGTCTCCAGGGTCCTGACCTTTTTGCAGCAGGGCCTGAATAAGGATTTGGCCTTGAGTACTCTCAAGGGCCATATCTTGGCCTTAGCCATACTCTTTCAGAGACCTTTGGCTTCGCACTCTCTGATTCGTACCTTTGTACAAGGTGTGCGACACGTGGCGCCTCGGGTGAGATTCCCGATGGCTCCGTGGGATCTGAATCTGGTGCTTTCTGTTCTTCAAAAACCACCTTATGAAAAGATCAGGGAGATCCCCTTACAGCTTCTGTCGCAGAAGGTGGCTTTCTTAGTTGCCATCACTTCTGCCAGACGGGTGTCGGAATTGGCTGCCCTATCGTGCAAGTCTCCTTATTTAGTGATGCATAAGGATAAGGCGGTCTTGCGACCCCTTCCTTCTTTTCTTCCGACGGTAGTCTCTTCTTTTCATATCAATGAAGATATTGTTCTGCCTTCATTGTGCCCTCGTCCATCGCTCCCGAAGGAATTCGAGTTGCATGCCTTGGACGTAGTTAGGGCCTTACGAACTTGGCTGCTGCAGCTCCTTTTCGTAAAGCTGACGCCTTGTTTGTTCTGCCAGAGGGCCCGCGCAAAGGATTGGCGGCCTCTTCGGCTACGATTTCTCATTGGATTAGAAAAACCGTGACCCATGCGTATTCTATTCAGGGCAAGGTTCCCTCTTTTCCGGTCACGGCTCATTCTACCCGGGCGGTTAGTACTTCCTGGGCCTTCAGACACCAGGCCTCGGTGTCACAGGTGTGCAAGGCGGCCACTTGGGCCTCAGTTCACACTTTCACTAAGTTTTACAAAGTTGATGTGTTTGCATCTTCGGATGCTGCTTTTGGCCGTAAAGTTCTGCAGGCGGCAGTGTAGGCGCAACTGGCGCCTCCTCAGAGGTTCAGTTGGGTACAGTTGTTAGCGTTTACCCACCCCTCTTTTTTGACACAGCTTGGGGACGTCCCCACAAAGTCAATGGGGAGCTACGTCTGTCAGTGAACGTAAGGAGAAAAAGGGATTTTATTAAAACTTACCGTAAAATCCTTTTCTCCGAGTTCACTGACAGACACAGCACCCACCCCTCTGGGCTCTGTTTTGGTACGGCTTGTGTACGAACTGAAGAGCTATACTGTGAGGGGGTTTAATGTAGGAAGAGAGGACGGCCCCCAGGGGAGGGGCCAGCTGATTCTTTTCCCTGCCTAGTTAACTCCTAGTTGGACGAACATAAAACCCCACAAAGTTAATGGAGAGCTGCGTCTGTCAGTGAACTCGGAGAAAAGGATTTCACGGTAAGTTTTAATAAAATCCCTTTTTTCCACCCCCAGAACGATTTGGAATAGTATGTAGCTGGGAGGAGGCAGGTCCAGATACAGTAACCCTGAGTGACCCCAAGGAGTCTGCTTCTCATGCCTCTGCAAATTTGTGGTGCATGGGCTCAAATCCTGCGAAAGGACCCAAGAATACGTGGCGTAAAGGAGAAGGAACACTATTGGTTGGCAACCCTCCTTGACCACCGTTACAAGGGGAAAGTCTCAGAACTCATCCTGTTCCCACAGAGAGTGCAGAAGAGGAAATCTCCTGAGGGCACCTTAAAGAGGAGTTTATCAAGCGCTTTTCCCGACTCTGGTAGGTTACAGTGTCGTGGAAAACATCGTTTTGAGGCTTCTGTTGGCAAAGAGAGGAGCGGTTGAGAAGACGGCCACCAAAGTGATGCATTTTTAAAAAAATTTTAGTCCTCGTCGCCCAGGGCTGTCAGCTTTCACATCCCATCGGCAGCGTCTGCATCAAATGGTGGACGATGATCTAGGGGCGAAAACAGGGATGGAGAGCTTCCCAATCGACGATTCTCTTCCTTACTGGATCATGAGAATAGGCCACTGGCCAGAACTTACCCAGGAGGCAATTGATCTACCGGGCTGCCCTGCATCCAGCGTGCTTTCTGAATGGGCATTCAGTGCTGCTGGAGGTTTTGTTACTGATAATAGAATGCATCTGTCTACAGACTCTGTAGACCATCTGCCTTGTATCAAAATGAATTAGTCCTGGATTACCAGCAGCTATGAAGCCCCTGATGCCAATGTCACCGATGAAGTGGGATGTGGAATCTCTAAAGGACTTCTAGGCTGCCTAGCGTTGTGGGTGTTGATCTCATCTGGAAGAATGTTTTTGGTGTAGGTTTCATGGGCACAATTAACAATTTACCGCACTTGTTTGACAGGTGCATATCATTTCAATATTTTACAGCAAAGCCAATTCTTGCTTTCATCAAGAGTACCTCAATAGGGTTACTGTGAAAGTGCCACTGACACCCAAAGACCAATTTCTCTTTCGTTCATGGACAGACACATCGTTCCATTATTTATTACCATAGGGTTATATCAGGAGTAGGACACTAGGTAGAAAAAAATACTTGACTACGCCTATGGGCCTTCAGTTTTTATCTGCCTAGTCAGGAGTAAGGACGTAGTTTCCTGCTGGGATCTCTAGTCCTCCCGATTTTTTGTTTATTTTCTTTTTTCCTGGATTTTTTTCTGGTGAGATCTACAATCAATTGCCGGGCTGGGTGATGGACTGGACGCTAAGGGCCAGAAGGTCTCCCCAGTCTGGCCAGCGAGCACATGCAGACCGCAGCTACGTGCTAGGTCGGGCCACGACATAGCCCCACTGGACGGGGGGCTGGCGCCGTGAGTTAAACACCTCGCAAGGTCGCATACGACCGGGTTTCGCCTGAGTGGCAGCGTTCCTCATGCCCGACAGCTCCCACTTCGGTGGCGAGGAGGATCTGTCTGGGAGTGTTACCTGCACGCTTTGCCAGATCAGTGAGTAAAGGGGGCATCCACCTCTCCTTCCTGGACAGGGTGTGGGGCGTGGACACTCCCTGGGGTGGTTGGTCCCTCCAGGGTTCTCCTCCATCCCCCCCTTCCCTTCCTGGATGAGGCCCAGGCTTCTGGTCTAGGTGCCTTTTGGACTCACTGTCCCCTTTGCGGCCTTCCCGAAATTTAGGCCGCGGCTTTGCGGCCTTCCCATAATTTAGGCCGCGGCTTTGTGGCCTACCAACTGTGGGGTGGATGGTCCAGGGTGGGTGGTGGGGGCCGCCGCTGTCTGTTTCGGGCGTCCACCCTCTTCCGGGCACTCATGGCGGGCAGCTGAAAATTTAGCCTGCGGCCTACTGGCCACGGTTTTGTGGCCTCCTGGACCTCGCAGCTGCCTCCTACCCCATGGGGGCCTCAGCCAGGGCCTCCTAGGAGGGGCTTCGGTGGTGCCTCCTGTGAGGGGCCTCAGTGGTGTCCCGGTGCAGGGCCTTGGCCTACATCCACTGTTTGGGGTCTCAGTGGCGCCCCTGTGAGGAGCCTCTGCCAGTGGCCCCCATGAGGGACCTCGGTCGGCGCCCCCTGTGTGGGGCCTTCGTAGGCGCTACCTGGGAGGCAGTGCCTCCTGTGAGGGGCCTTGCTGAAGCCTCCTGTGTGGGGCCTCAGTGGTACGCCCTGTGTGGGGCCTCAGGGGTGCCCCCTGGGTGGGGCCTCAGTGGTACCCCTGTGAGGGCCCTCAGCCAGGGCCCACTGTGAGGGGACTTGGTAGGTGCCCCGGTGAAGGGCCTCGGGCGGCAGGGGTCTTAGTCGGTGGCCCCCTCTGAGTTTTTTTTATTTCTACTAGCGGCGCTTAGGCATATAGCCTAGTATATGCAGCCCCCGCCCTCTCCTGCTTCATCTGTTTCAAATGATCCTATATCTGGCTCTGCTGCCACGGTTGTGGCCCACCTTGTGCTTGGGGGCCACGCTTCTTGTTCTGTCAGGTAGTGAGGATGATTCCTCCACAACTGCAGTGGCACATGAGAAGGCGCTGGTTGTCGAACTTATGATATCTGTGCTGGGAACTTTGAAGATGGGAGATGCACCTGTGGCTGCTGAGGAGGGCCGATCCTCTTTTTTGACATGCAAAACATGTTCCCTTCTCTGCCTATTTTGTCAAATTTGTCCATGGAGACTGGGAGTGTACAAAGCGCTCCTTTTGTGCTTTCAAGGCCGCTTTCCTGTGAGGTACCCCTTTGAGGACTCCCTCCTTAGAAGTGGACTGTTTCCACAGGTAGTGGATTCTTCTTTCTCTAGGTCTCTAGGTTGCACTGGGCAACCATGATTCTGGTAGAGGAATCTCCGGTTGTTGAAGATCCGGTGGACATGTCTAGCAGAGTCCCTCTGCCTTTGCTGAAATGGCACACCTGCTGGTCTAGGGGCTGCAGTTGGTAGGCTGTGCTTTTTGGACGCAGTTCTCCTGGTTGCTGAGCTCCCTGTTTCCTCATTGGTACTGAGACATGTATTGTGGTTTTGTGTTGGTCTTTTCACGACACACAGGTTTGTTTGTCTTTAGTGTCCACTGACAAGGGTTCATATTTCTTTCATCCATTTCAGTGTTCCGGCCTTGTTGGGGAAAAAAATGCCCTTTTCAAAGTTGTGCTTCTGCCTGCGTTTGCCTTACTTTCCATGGATGTGGTTCGGGTGTTTTTCAGGTGTATTTGACAGCCATTGAGTCTTTTCAGGTTCATACTCACTGTTTGTGATGATGATGATGACTCTGGCCGGTTCAGTCGGGTTGGGTTCCTCCTTCCCTGTTACGGCGCACTCTACTCGGGCACTAGTGCTTCTGGGCCTTCCGCCATCAGGTGTAAGTGGCACCAGTTTGCAGGACAGCCACCTGGTTGTTAGTGTAAAGTTTTGCAACATTCAATGAAGTGGATGTGCTGGCATCTGTGGATGTTTCTTTTGGCCGCAAGTTTTTGCAGGCTGCTTTTTTCTTGTTAAAGATTTTATTGAATTTTACAGAAATACATCGAATGCAATAAGTATCTGGCCCATGCCAGTTCGGTACAATCTATAGGTGAAAAGCAGAGAAAATATATCAGCGTAATCTAAGTTACGTGCAAATGATATATATTTTAGTACGGGCCTCTGCTCCTGGAAGGGTCCTACTGAGTATAGCAGACGCTGGACCCGTGGATACATCCACTATATAGTGTGGTATACAAGTTCTCTGGGCACCTCTGGGGGAACATAACTGTGTCCAGAGGAGAAGTTGTAAAGCCACATCTGGGATGTGATGGGGTGAGAAGTACCCATCTGGGTTGCGCAAGACAGAGCGTGGCACTTTAAACTTACTGTAAGCGTAGTAGTTAATTGCACCGATATTATACCAGTAAAACCACTTCCAAGAATAACTGCATACATAAGAAATGAGACACTCCTTTTAGAGGGAAGGAGCTCAAAGAGAAAATGAGAGGGTAGAAAGCAAAGGAAGAAATAGAGAGTGGGAAGGATAAGAGAAGATTGAGGGTCTACGCGGCCAATCCCGCCCGTCAGTCCACGCCGTAGGTTAGGGTTGCCAGTCACTATGGTTACAGCTTGATTAAAGGTTGGGGGTAAACAATGCTTGATCCATGGTTCCCAGATGCGCTCAAATTTAGTCTCCTGATCCTTTTCTATCTCCTAAAATTTGGCATGGGACATAAAATGAGTGGTTCTGTGTTTCGCTTCTGCAAAAATTAAATGAGGGGTCCTCCAGGCTTTGGCGATAGTTTGCTTCGTAGCTGTAAGTAGGTGTAGGAGGAGTTTAAATTGATTGCGGGACAGACAATCTGATTTCAAGTTAAGCAAGGCAATTGCTCTGTCTGGGCTAATTGGGGTCTCAAACATAGATGATGCTAACTGGAAGACCTCTGACCATAGGCTGGGACAAGGTACCACCTGGCCAGAACTTTATAGTTGGTTTCTGTTGCTTGGACGTTGGGAGATGAGGTCTTAGTATATGACCAGATCTCATTCCAATCCCTTTGATCTAATGGCCGGTTTAAATCTTCCTCCCATTTCAGGGTATAATGTGGTCTACGTGAGTCTGGTTTGGTTGAAAGCTGGGAATACAGTTGGGAAATTAGGCCTCTCACGTGTGGGTCACTTTTACAGACTGACTCAAAGGTTGTCATGCGGGTTAGTGGGGCGTTGTTCCTGATTAGCGGTAAGTAGAGATTTTTCATTTGTAAATATCGGAATAGCTCGCCCGGAGGTAGACGTGTTGATTCAACAAGATCTGGGAATGAGAGAAAAGATGTCTGGGTAACTAATTGATGTAAGCGCAGTATACCATGTGAGGTCCAGTTGTTGAATGCCCAGGGAGATACTCATTCGGGTGAAAGGAAGGGTTTTTCATGAAGGAAAGGAGAGGCTTGTGGGGAGATTGAAGGTTGTGTTTTGTTTTCACGGTGTCCCAGATAGTTAAAAAGTGTCTAATAATGGGGTGATTTATCGCCGTTCTGCTTTTAGGATCCAACCAGAGAAGGTTAGAGATCGAGAGTGGGTCTTATTCTACTGACTCTATTGCCACCCAGAGCGGTACTTCTTTCGTGGCATGATATTTAGTTAAGCTTGCCACTTGTGCTGCTTTGTAATAGGCTGAAAAATTAGGCACTCCTAGACCTCCGCTCGTTTTAGATAAGAACAGAGTACACCTTGCAATTCTAGGTTTGGTTTTTCCCTATATATAATCGTTGGCTCGCTTTTGGAGAAGCCTATAGATAATAGGCAGGGACTGCTATAGGTAAAACTCTAAAGAGGTATACTACCTTCGGTAGAACAACATTCACTCTTCCTAGCCAGGATATGGGGAGGGTGGACCATAGTCGTAGAAGATTCGTTATCCGTCTCATGATCTCGGGGTAATTGCATGAAAAGAGTTGGGTGTGGTCCGCGGTTAAGTGGATTCCCAAGTAGGGGAGAGATGCTGTCGCCCACGGGTATGGGAAGGCTTCTTTAGCTGCCTCTTGCTCAGTGGGTGACAAAGAAATATTCAGAACCGTGGATTTGCTCTGGTTTACCACGAGACCTGAGACAGATGCAAATCTATATAGGATCGGGAGAAGGTTTGGGCCGGAGGTGTGCGGGGAGGATAGGAATAATAAAATATCGCCCGCAAACAAGCAGAGTTTGTGCTGATACCCCCCTAGCTCGATACCGGTGACTGCTGGGGATGCTCTAATGAGGTGCGCTAGAGGTTCAATAAGAAGGGCAAAAACAAGGGGCGAATGTGGACGAGTCCCTCTCTCTATTGAAAATGGATCTGAGCTGTAACCAGCATATTTAACATAGGCTTGGGGCTTATTATATAAGGCTGTGATCCATTGTATAAAATGTGGGCCAAAACCCCATATTTGAAGGGTATATTGCAAGTACGACCAGGATATCGAGTCGAATGCTTTTCTCACGTCGAGTGAGAGGAAGCATGCAGGGATACGTCTTGATCTAGCTGCATGGGCTAATAGAACCGCTCTACGGATATTGTTGCTAGCCTGTCTAGTTGGTATAAACCCCGTCTGGTCGCGGTGGATGAGGTAGCCTATTATTCCGTTGAGCCTGGTTGCTAATATTTTAGAGAGAAGTTTAATGCAATATTTAAGAGGGATATTGGCCTATAATTGGTGCAAGCCGTATGATCAGTATGGGGCTTGGGGAGTATACATACCACAGCGGTGAGAGATTCCTGGCGGAATGCACTACCTTTGAGGATGTCATTATACGCTTTGGCTAGGATAGGGGATAAGATATCCATATATGTGCGATAATATAGGGCAGTAAAGCCGTCTGGGCCGGGTCTTTTATTTTTAATTCCTTAATCGCTTGGGTAACCTCTTCTGAGGAGATTGTGTCATCTAATCTATCCTGCTCAGGTTTAGTGAGCTTTGGAAGCTCAATCCCTGAGAATAGATTGTCCACCGCAGTTTGGTCAAAGTTGTTGCTCTCTGTATACAGCTTGGCCAAATGGGTTTTAAATTTGTGGACAATTTTAACCAGGTTGCTGGTTAGGACACCTTTAGTTACGTTAAGGCGAATGGGTTTGTGTGGGGTTTGGGCATTTTTGAGAGTTCGAGCTAGGAGGGTATCAGGTTTGTTTGCCTGCATGAAATGTTTGTGTCTGGATCTCCTAATGGTTCTGTCCGCAGTATCTGTGAGAAACAGGTCATATTCCAAACGGGCATTTTCCATTTTGTTCCTAGTGCGTGCATTTAGGATTATTATTAAATTCGGCACAGCTAGTAGTTTAGGCCCCCTCCAATTTTTGTCCTAGTAATCTACGTTCTTTATTGAAGATCGCAGATTGTCTCTGGAGTATCCCACATAAAACGGGTTTGTGCGCCTCCCACAGCGTTAATGGGGAAATATTGGGGGTGTTATTTAATGATAGGTACTCTAAGAGGGCCTGCCTAATATCAAAGCGATGCGAGGGATGTTTCAGGATGTGATCTGGGAGTTGCCATATCATATCTTGGGCTTTCGGAATAGGGGATGCGAGAGTGGTACAGACCGCACAGTGGTCCATCCATGGGACTGGGAGTATGGATGAAAACATAATTTCTGGGGCGAGGCCAGTGGTAATAAAAATGTGATCGATGCGGGAAAATGTTTTATGGGGATAGGAGTAATGTGTATAACGTTTTTTCGTCGGATTCGGACGGAAGAGCTAGTATGCTTATTAGCTGAAAGGTACGGAGACTTATCTAAATATGGGAGTATTATTTGATTGGAACCGCCACACAGAATAAGGGATCCCCTTTTGTGTGATTCTACCACCTGCATGAGGTGGGAGAAAAAAGGGTTAGGGTTCTTGTTCGGGGCGTAGTATGACACTACTGTTATTTCTGTGTCCATTATGAGGCCAGTAAGTAAAAGATATCTTCCTTCTGGGTCTGCTATTTCCGTGGTAGGGGTGAATGGGATGGTGCGGTGGAAAGCAATAAGGGTTCCCCCCTGTTTAGATGAGGCTGGGGCATTATAGACCTGTGGGTATTGCGGGCTATAGTGTTTGGGAATATAGCAATTTGTAAAGTGGGTCTCTTGGAGACTAACTATATGAGCTTTCTGGGTATTGAAAAATTGAAAAGCTTTAGTACGCTTTTGGGGTTGTTGAACCCCTGTACATTAAGTGTAAGGATATTCAGGGGGGCCATAATACATGTGGTTCAATGTGACTCTTACCTGAGCGTAGGTGGTGGCGGGCGGGAGCAGCGGACTGCGCAGACCTTCGCAGAAAGAAGTATAGCAGAGAAATAGCTAGAGAAGAGAGAAAAAGAAAAAGAGATTAACATGAATGCTTGAATAAACATTTAAACTTATTTAATCTTACATAAACTTTCCAGGTCTGCCTGGGGAGAGGAGCACCCCGTGCAGAGCTGAAGTGGCTGTCCCCATGTACCCACATATTAAGGGTGGGTCAACGGGGAGAGCTAGGAGGGCGTATGCGACAACTGCCCGGGATCAAGGACCTTTGTTCAAAAGCAAAAAGATATATTAAAAAAAAGGCGTTCAGTCCGTAAAATGGAAATCATCTTCATTGTGTCCTAAGGGGTTGTTCAGCTTGGTTGGAGCTTGTCTAAGTAACCATATATACTTAAGGCTTGTCTTTTAAGAAGAAGAAAGGTTACTTCCAGAGAGTCAATTGCTATATGGGCTAAAGGAGGGCAAACGTCCGGGTCTTCCAACGTGTGGTACCTGTGTTGGACCGAGACCACATGATATCCTGGGTGTGATTGGGCCAGACGGGTACCCTCGCAGAGTGTTGTCAGGTATGTGGTTGGTACCATGGGGTCGTCCATAAGTATTGGTAGGAGCGACCGCTGTGGGAAAATAGCAGAGTTCCAGAGTTCGCCTACCTTGGTACATCCGTTTGCTGGGAGATTCTAAAAGACAGGTGCACACATGTAGGTGATATTATAAACTTTTAAGCAAGTCTGGGAAATTAATGGTAATCTAGACTGTAACATATGACAGGACAAGTAACAGATAACAGGTAACTGATGGTATTCCACAGAGGAGCGGATCCCCAGTAGTCTGGAGATGATCGTTTGCTGGAGAGCCTGTGGCTAACGAGAGTGAGGAAGAGGCGGTATGGACCGTAGGAGCTATGACTTTTTCAGTCTATGGAGTCTTCCATTTCCTCAGGTTCCGGGCCTAAACGGCTTCTCTTATGAAGGTGGGAGACCGACTGTTTACCGGGAAAGGAGAAGGATTTATTGGGGGACATACCGGCGGATCTGCGGCGTGATGTTCTATTCTGCTGGTTCTCGTCTAGCAAATGTAATTCGCGTAGGGTGTGTTGTAGCTGCTCTGGGCTTCTGCACTAATGCTTTGTCCCATTGTAAGTAAATCTGATTGAGAAAGGTAAGCCCCAGTGATAGACAATGTGCATTTGTTGAAGGGTTGCCAGGAAGGGTTTCATAGCCCTATGCTTGGAGATAGTTGGTTGTGAAATGTCTGGGAAGATTTGGTAGGCATGACCTTGGAAACACAGTTCACCTTTTTCGCGGGCCGCAGCTACGAGCTGCTCCTTTGTACGGTAGAAGTGAAATTTTGCGATTATATCGCGTGGTGGGCCCTCTTGTTTTTTTAGGGTCAGTGCTCTGTGGACTCTGTCCATTTCCATGTACCAAGGAATAAGCCCATAGGGATTTGACGCAACACTGGTATCCAAAACAACTCAGTAAAGAAGTTAATACAAAAGTACAATTTATTAGATCAAAGTGAAACATATAGAAAAGGTGACCCTGAAGTCATAACACACAACCATCAGTTACAATAAAATACTATATGAACCACATGATATCATATACTAGTGTAGGAGCAGAAAGACCCTCAGGCATATAGTGCATCCTGATATGTAGAGTATGGCTCCATCTCCAACATGTTTCGAAGTTTTTCAATTATTTCATACTTCTTCCTCAGGGAAGACACTGTATATCGTGGTTCTGGAACATAACAGATATTGTATATAGTAAACAGAATCATAACAGTACAATACAATGTAATAAGTAGTAAACAGTAATTACACTAGCGCATACATGTATGTTACAGCATGGCAACAAAAGCATGGTGGATGTAATTCTATACCGGACCTATGCCTGTACTCACCTCAGTGTGTTGAGAAGTGAAACCCAGTTGAAAAGGGCCTAGATATAAGAAAAGGGCCCGGCATATTCCAATGAGTCAACAAAGGGCAAATAACCAAAGGGTTAAGACAAAATTGGTAGAGGTATCCGGAAGAGGTCCCCCGACCGTGCGTCCACCCTCACCCCCCAGTCCTCACCAATGAGCTCCAAGACCCTGCTCCCACAAGAGTCAAAGTTTGGGAACTAGCCCATCCCCGTAAAAGCACCTGCAGAATTCAAAGGGAAAGTATATAGAAAGTATATAATGGTCAGCTTGCATGCTCAATGGAGCTCAAAAACATATAGAGCTGACTTATACTAACTGCATGAGTGACTAGCCTGGTAATATGTGGACACCACCTCGAGATATATATGTAAAGGGACCTATGGATAAAATGTCCATATTGTAAGTAATCGGGTGTGCGTATATTATTGCATAAGGTATTAGACATGAGGGAGAAAACTTCCTATTAGTATAAAGTACTCCAGATAGTTGTATAAAGAAAAGAAGCAGACAATGACTTACCCCTCTAGTGTGGGATGTGATCCCAGCAGTTGGTGTGTGTAAAGATGGCAGCAGCAAAAGCTCCATCAAGAGTCCAGATTTAAATAGGAGAGATCCCGCCCAAGATGGGAGGGGGCGCTCCATGATGTGAGGTGTATATCCAATGACCATTAGAGGGCTCCAACGGCGCACAGGTGTGCGCGCCTCTGGTGTTAGCAGAACTAAGGAGCATGAAGGCTGTCCCTATGATTCCTCGCCGAGACGGCGTTCCACGCCGCCGCAACCACGCGATAAAAGTCACGTAGACACAGCCGCGTCCGACGTCATCACGGCACCGGCGCGCATAGGAGCCAGCCAACCCGGCAGAAGAAACACCCGACCAAGTCGGGCCGGGGGCATGGACACAACCGGGAGGCCTACGCGCACTGGGGGGGAACAGGGAGGAGAAAGGGAAGGACGGGAGAGGGGGAGGAAACAAAGCCAGGACGGACCTCCCCAATGGTGGATAAGAAAAACCACTCAACTGAATACATTGGGTGGTTACAGTGGTAATATGTAAACCGCCTGTACCCAAGTCAGCAAATTTAAAGGGGAATTGCTATAGTATTGAAACTGAGATTCTAATAGAACACACCTAGGAAAGAGTTTAAACAGGCATATCGCCGGAAAGTACCAATACACATCCATATATAGAGACAATATACATCATAGCAAAATTGAATAGAAATTAGATAAAAATAAATATAAACAAAATATGACAAAAGCGAATCGTCAATCAATTAAATCGGGGTCAAAACGTCCCGATGAAAAGCCTGGCAGAAAAGGTTTAAAATTGAGTGCCCCATTCAACTCCGGGGGTGTAGTAGCATTGAGGGTGATGATCCATCTAAGTTCACGCTGCAGTAGCATTTTGCTCATGTCCCCCCCACGTGAACTAATGTGTATTCTATCTAAGGCCACAAATCTGACCCGGGGGAAGCATCCCCCATGTACATCTCTAACATGATGTCCCAACGGGGTGTCGGGGTTACTCTTCCTCATATTGAGAATATGTTGGCTCACCCGCCGGCAAAACTGCTGAATAGTTTTGCCTACGTAGAAACAGCCACAACCACAGCGTAGTAAGTACACCACACCAGTGGTTTGGCAGTTCACGTAGTGTTTGGGTTTGAGAGTCCCAAAGTTGGGTAATGTAATGTGTTTACTGGTATCAAGATACTTGCATTGGAAGCACGCCCCACAAACGAAAGTGCCCCAATAAGAGCAGGGGTCTCCACCCATATGTGCCGCATGTTCACTATGCACTAACATATCTCCAATGGAGACAGCTCTACGATATGTGATGAGGGGGTTTGGGGGCACTATATGGCCCACTACTGGATCTGAGGTCAAGAGATGCCAATGGCGGTTGAGAATTTGTC
This sequence comes from Glandirana rugosa, assembly GCA_018402905.1. Lineage (NCBI taxonomy): Eukaryota > Metazoa > Chordata > Amphibia > Anura > Ranidae > Glandirana > Glandirana rugosa. Next base: position 498,047 of record BLSH010102793.1, read on the forward strand.
TGATACAATGATGACATCCAATGATCCAAAAATTACATCCATATGATCCTTCTCCATCGAACATAACCCCAAATCTGAAAAAGGCCTTATCAGACTTATCTAAAGATAAATATATAACTATCAAGCCCTCAGACAAAGGGGGCAACATTGTACTCATGAATAATATGGATTATGTTGCTATGTGCTCCAAAATTTTGAACAACCAGTCTTGGTATCGCAAGATCGACTCTTCAATCATTGCCACATACAACAAGCAATTTTATGCTCTTATTGACTTAGCTTTCCAAAATCATGCTATTTCTAAATCCACTTGGCAGTTTATTAGGACTCCATACCCCAGAACGGCAACCTTTTATTCACTCCCCAAGATTCATAAAAATTCCACCTCCCCACCTGGTCGTCCCATCATTTCAGGAATGGGCTCCATCACTGAAAATACTAGCAAACTGATTGACGAACACTTGAGACCCTTTGTGGTTGCCCTTCCCTCATATATTCAGGACACCATGCACCTTCTGAGGACGTTGGAGGGCCTCCAGGTCCCAGGCGACACCATTTTGGTCGCCGTGGACGTGGAGGCCCTCTATAGTTCTATACCTCACCATCTTGGACTGGCGGTCATCACCAGCATCCAGATGAATGAGACAGAGTTGCCATTCAACAGTTTTATTCTTTCAGCCTTGGAGTTCACTCTCCATCACAACGTCTTCTCCTTCGATGGCTCCCACTACCTCCAGGTACAGAGGGTGGCTATGGGCACTTTGTGTGCTCCCTCCTATGCCAAACTGTACCAGGGGGAGTGGGAGTGTTTCTTATCATCGGCTGAGGAGACGGTGGAGTTTATGGCCCATGTACTGGCGTGGTACAGATATATAGATGACGTGCTACTATTTTGGACTGGTCCTGAAAAACTGTTAGAACAGTTTTTGCTGATTTTGAATAACAACCCATTTAATTTATCATTTACCATGATACACCATAGATCCCAGATTACATTTCTGGATATCACAATTTCCAAAGATTCCATGGGATATATTTCCTGTGCTTTATACCGCAAACCTACAGCGGGAAATAACATCTTACACGCTAGTAGTGCTCACCCTCAACCCCTCATAAATTCAATACCATACAGTCAATATCTCAGAATCAAACGCAACTGTACCAATCCAGATACTTTTCTTAAGGAGGCTAATGCCTTGAGATCTCGGTTGTTACTCAGAGGATACAGTAAAACATGCTTAAAGAAGGCCTTTAATAGGGTAACACAGTCATCTAGACACCAACTATTATACAAACCCAAGAAGAATAGTGACCTCTTACCAGTAAATAAGATCATGACTAAATTCAACAGCCATCATCATTGTATCAGACGAATTCTCAACCGCCATTGGCATCTCTTGACCTCAGATCCAGTAGTGGGCCACATAGTGCCCCCAAAACCCCTCATCACATATCGTAGAGCTGTCTCCATTGGAGATATGTTAGTGCATAGTGAACATGCGGCACATGTGGGTGGAGACCCCTGCTCTTATTGGGGCACTTTCGTTTGTGGGGCGTGCTCCCAATGCAAGTATCTCGATACCAGTAAACACATTACATTACCCAACTTTGGGACTCTCTAACCCAAACATTACGTGAACTGCCAAACCACTGGTGTGGTGTACTTACTACGCTGTGGTTGTGGCTGTTTCTACGTAGGCAAAACTATTCAGCAGTTTCGCCGGCGGGTGAGCCAACATATTCTCAATATGAGGAAGAGTAACCCCGACACCCCGTTGGGACGTCATGTTAGAGATATACATGGGGGATGCTTGCCCCGGGTCAGATTTGTGGCCTTAGATAGAATACACATTAGTTCCCCATAGGGGGGACATGGGCAAAATGCTACTGCAGCGTGAACTTAGATGGATCATCACCCTCAATGCTACTACACCCCCGGGGTTGAATGGGGCACTCAATTTTAAACCTTTTCTGCCAGGCTTTTCATCGGGATGTTTTGACCCCGATTTAATTGATTGACGATTCGCTTTTGTCATATTTTGTTTATATTTATTTTTATCTAATTTCTATTCAATTTTGCCATGATGTATATTGTCTCTATATATGGATGTGTATTGGTACTTTCCGGCGATATGCCTGTTTAAACTCTTTCCTAGGTGTGTTCTATTAGAATCCCAGTTTCAATACTATAGCAATTCCCCTTTAAATTTGCTGACTTGGGTACAGGCAGTTTACATATTACCACTGTAACCACCCAATGTATTCAGTTGAGTGGTTTTTCTTATTCACCATTGGGGGAGGGACGTCCTGGCTTTGTTTCCTCCCCCTCTCCCGTCCTTCCCTTTCTCCTCCCTGTTCCCCCCGGCACGCGTAGGCCTCCCGGTTGCTAGGCAGCTTAGGGAGGCATTCAGTGTCCATGCCCCCGGCCCGACTTGGTCGGGTGTTTCATCTGCCGGGTTGGCTGGCTCCTATGCGTGCCGGCGCCGTGATGACGTCGGACGAGGCTGCGTCCACATGACTTTTATCGTGTGGTTGCGGCGACGTGGGACGCCGTCTCGGCGAGGAATCATAGGGACAGCCTTCATGCTCCTTAGCTCTGCAGAATCAACGCTAACACCGGAGGCGCGCACACCTGTGCGCCATTGGAGCCCTCTAATGGTCATTGGATATACACCTCACATAATGGAGCGCCCCTCCCATCTTTTCTACCTCATGTCTAATACCTTATGCAATAATATATGCACACCGATTACTTACAATATGGATATTTTATCCATAGGTCCCTTTACATATATATCTCGAGGTGGTGTCCACATATTACCAGGCTAGTCACTCATGCAGTAAGTATAAGTCAGCTCTATATGTTTTTGAGCTCCATTGAGCATGCAAGCTGACCATTATATACTTTCTATATACTTTCCCTTTGAATTCTGCAGGTGCTTTTACGGGGATGGGCTAGTTCCCAAACTTTGATTCTTGTGGGAGCAGGATCTTGAAGCTCATTGGTGAGGACTGGGGGGGTGAGGGTGGACGCACGGCCGGGGGACCTCTCCCGGATACCTCTACCAATTTTGTCTTAACCCTTTGGTTATTTGCCCTTTGTTGACTCATTGGAATATGCCGGGCCCTTTTCTTATATCTAGGCCCTTTTCAACTGGGTTTCACTTCTCAAGACACTGAGGTGAGTACAGGCATATGTTCGGTATAGAATTACATCCACCATGCTTTTGTTGTCATGCTGTAACATACATGTATGCGCTAGTGTAATTAATGTTTACTACTTATTACATTGTATTGTACTGTTATGATTCTGTTTACTATATACAATATCTGTTATGTTCCAGAACCACGATATACAGTGTCTTCCCTGAGGAAGAAGTATGAAATAATTGAAAAACTTCGAAACATGTTGGAGATGGAGCCATACTCTACATATCAGGATGCACTATATGCCTGAGGGTCTTTCTGCTCCTACACTAGTATATGATATCATGTGGTTCATATAGTATTTTATTGTAACTGATGGTTGTGTGTTATGACTTCAGGGTCACCTTTTCTATATGTTTTACTTTGATCTAATAAATTGTACTTTTGTATTAACTTCTTTACTGAGTTATTTTGGATATCAGTGTTGCGTCAAATCCCTATGGGCTTATTCCTTGGTACATTGTTTGTTTTGGGGAGGCAACACGATTCCTCAACAGACTGTAGTTTGAGAGACAAATGGGGACCACTGCAATTTAGCCTTGGGATTGTTTCGTTACCCCACCCCTCATGTTTGGCACTGCTTTGGGAGGTACCTATGGTAATGAATAATGGAACGCTGTGTCTGCAATGAACGAAAGAAAAAATAGGATTTTTTTTACTTACCGTAAAATCCATTTGTCTGAGTTCATTGACAGACACAGCACACACCCCTCTAAGGATTTTTAATACTTCTGATACTGCTTGTTACTAAACTGAAGGCCTATAGCATAGAGGGGGGTGTATATCACCTAGGACTGCCCCTAGGTGTATACAGGTCTTTTTTTCTGCCTAGTGTCCTACTCCTGTAGGGGGCGATATAACCCTATGGTACTGAATAATGGAACGTTGTGTCTGTCAATGAACTCAGAGAAATGTATTTTACGGTAAGTCAGAAAATCCTATTTGTACGCATCCCTTACTTCTATCCAAAGTCTGTGGAAGAGACACCAGAATGTATCCTAAAAATCTCTAATCTTGTTCCCAGTGCACTACATTGTGGCTTCATCATACAGACTGGCTCTCCAAGCCGTTGCTTACAAAATAAAGAAAGCTTGCAGGGAAATTTTAATTTTTTTGGCTTTATAAATGCAATTGTTGCTGCAGCAGCTTCTATACACAGTACAGATGTGCCACTTTACAGGTAGACTAAGGGGACCCCCAGGTACTATATTGAAAGGAATTTTTTATGCTTTCATTTTAAGCATCAATAAATCACAGCTCATTTAAAAATGATGTTTTTTTTAAAACTTTTTTTTCATTGATACATGTCCCACAGGGCTGTACCCAGACCCCCATAACCATTGTATGCCCAACAGCAGCGGCTGGTGTGTAAGGGGCACTTGGTCGCTGCCTCCCCCCCAAGTAGTGAGCCTATTGGTCAGCCATTAAAGGCTATGTGTGTGCGCTGAACAGGCGCACACACATAGCCTGATTGGCTGCCCTGAGCCTGCGGCTCAGTGTGATTGGATGCGGCGGCCGGGGGCGGGTCACTGTCTCGGCGGAGGTGACTCCCACAGAGACCCTGACCATCTGGTGACCGACTGACTGATGGAGGACAGCCCACTTCTCCGCATACCAAACTCTGCAGACTCACAGCCCGCTTCTCCGCAAGCGATCTCTGCATTAATTCTGCCTGCCTGCCTATTTGGTGGGGTAAGTCCCGACCTGGGGGAGGTCTCAGCAATGTACTCCACCTGTGTTATTGGCTGCATAAGTGCCCCCACCTGTGTTTTTGGCTGCATAAGTGCCCCCACCTGAGATACTGGCTGCATAAATGCCCCTACCTGTGATATTGGCTGCATAAGTGCCCCCACCTGTGTTTTTGGCCGCATAAGTGCCCCCACATGTGTCACTGGCTGCATAAGTGCCCCCACCTGTGTCACTGGCTGCATAAGTGCCCCCACCTGTGTTATTGGCTGCATAAGTGCCCCCACCTGTGTCGCTGGCTGCATAAGTGCCCCCACCTGTGTCACTGGCTGCATAAGTGCCCCCACCTGTGTTATTGGCTGCAATTTACCCCCACCTGTGATAGTGGCTGAAATTTACCCCCACCTGTGATATTGGCTGCAATTTACCCCCCCTGTGATGCTGGGGCTGTATACTGTGCCCTGTGATGCTGAGCTGTATACTGTGTCCTGTGATGCTGAGCTGTATACTGTGCCCTGTGATGCTGAGCTGTGTCCTGTGATGCTGAGCTGTATACTGTGTCCTGTGATACTGAGCTGTATACTGTGCCCTGTGATACTGAGCTGTATACTGTGCCCTGTGATGCTGGGGCTGTATACTGAGTCCTGTGATGCTGAGCTGTGTACTCCTGACACAATATGTGCAATACAGGGGACGGAGTGGGTGGATTCTATAAGGGGTGGGGCCTATTAGAAGTAGGAGGGGTCAAAAAAGGAAGGACGGGGCCTGGTGCCCCCCCATCCTAAAACTTTACCAGCCGCCACTGATGCCCAATTACTTGCATATAAGCATTCAACTTTTAATTTCTCTTACGTTCTCTGACAGACGCAGCTCTTCTTAAATGACACATGGGTTTTATGTCGTCCTATCAGGAGTGACTAGGCAAAACAGATGCAAAAGCATTAGGGATAGGCTGGCCCCTCCCATGGGGGCCGTCCTCACCTGAGCCTATAAAACCCCCTGCTGGCCAATAGCATTCAGTTTTGTTTGCCTAGTGCAAAGGAGTTGACTGGGTTCCCTTATGGGACCTGAGTTTTTATGCATGTAATTTTTCTCTATGAAAAAGATGAAGACTTCTATCAAGTAGCCGGCCTTGGCATAGAGCGGATATCACAAATCCAAAGCTTTGCCCTGCCCGGCCACCTCCTGGCGACCTACCCTAAAATGACAGGGCTGCGTCGCTCAGGGCCCTTTCCGTGCGGGCGGCCTGTGGCTGTTGCCACTTGTGCCCAGGGTCTGGCTTTTGCCTTTCCAGTGGCCTTGGCCAGCAGCAATCCTTCCCGGGACAAGGGGGGAAAGTCTGCTTCGGGTGGCTACCCGCAACGCCCGTCGGACTGGTGAGTGGACCCCTCCTCCGCCCTTAGGGCGTGGGGGGGGCGACATCCGGGGCAGTTTTTTATTTTAGCGGTAGCTTTTTTCACTGCGTTGCCCCCTCCCTCCCCCCACCCCACGGCCCCCCCCTCTGGTCTGCCGCGTTCGCGCGGCGTCGCATTTGTGTTATTGAGGGCCCTGGGGCCTGTACCGGTGTTCCCACTGGGGAACGTTCGTTCGCGTGCATTTTTAGCCACCGCCATTTTGTGACAGTTGGCTCATGCTGTGCGAGCGCCATTTTCTCCACGGTGGCGGGTTTTGGTATTACACTCTGTGTAACTGCACGATTTCTCCTCAGAGAAGCGGCAGCTGCATGTGTGGTACAGTCCTCAGGCGTGCCTTTTTTCTCTCACAGCGCTGACAGGCTACAGGGCTAGAAGCAGCAGGTTTGGCTGGCTCCTTGGGGTGTGGATTTAGGTGGGCTTGTCCTCCCAGGCTCCCTGGGTGGTCTTGGGTGGCGGTGGTGATACGTGGGGGGGGCGTCCCATTCAGGCCTATGTCTGGGGACGGCGACGTGGCGGCTATAGACCCTGCAGCGCCCTCTGATTTGGAGCCGGCTGAGCAACGCTCCGCACAAGCCCCTGCGGTCACTTTGGACCTCTTGCCGGCTTTTTTTGTGGAATTTATTCCTAAGGTTACTGATCCGGGCCCTGTACCCCCCGCTAAGTGTCTCCTCAGGCGAGGATTCAGATCATGAAGTCGCCTCGGTTGCCACGGGGACCCCCGTGGAACTCTCTGATGGCGAATTGGTCCTCTCAGATACTGAAGAGGACCAGGGGGCCTCAGTGGCGCACGACAAGGCAATTGTAGCGGCGCTAATTGCTAACATTCGCCAGGCTCTGTGCCTTGCTCAGTCTGAGGAGGCGCAGACTTCCACTTATGTCTGTGGGTCTATGAAGCCTCCTAAGTCCCCTAGGGCTTTTCCCTATGATCAATCTTTTGAATGGGCTGTTTTTAAGGAATGTGGTTCACCCAAAAATTCCTTCACTTTGCCTAAGCGTTTTTGCAGTGCGCTATCCCTTTGAGGATGCTTTCCTTAAGCGGTGGGCTTCCCATTCGGTGGACCCACCGGTGGCCCGTTTAAATAAGGCTACCACCCTTCCTGTGGAGGGTTCGCCCTCTTTTAAGGACGCGGTGGATCGTCGCACGGAAATGGTGTCTCAGGCTATTTTTCAGGTAGCAGGTTTTGCTATGCGGCCAGCTCTGGCCTCAGCAATGTCAGCGCAGTCCCTTTTTGAGTGCCTCTCCTCAGTGTGCAAAAATTGGCGTTGCAATTGTGCAAGGAATGAGTTGCATAAGGTGCAACACGTGGTGGAAGGCCTCCATTATCTGTGCGACTCCCTGCTGGACATCATGCCCATGCTGTCCAAAATTTCAGCTTTTGCTATAATCATCAGACGGATGTTGTGGCTGAGGTCTTGGTCGGGTGATCAGGCGTCTAAGAAACGCCTCACTGTCCTTCCCTTCCAGGGGGGTCATTTGGTCCACAGCTGGACGAAATCATTAAAGATTTCACGGGGGGGAAGAGTCTCTTTCTTCCGGAACCAAAACGGCGGGACTTTCGCCGACGACAGGGCCCCTCTTTTTCTGAGCAAAAAAAAAAAAAGTTTTTTCGTGCCTCAGGTACAGCCGGGGCGGGTTCCAAGTCCGGTAAGGCCCCGGCTGGGTCTGGTAAGAGAACCTGGCAACGAAAGCCCGGTAAAGCGGAGGATAAGCCCTCCTCAGCGTGACGGTTTGCCCCACCCATATCTTGGGTGGGGGGCCGGTTATTGGAGTTTGCGGACTGCTGGACAGCTCACATCTCCGATCGGTGGGTCCTGGATGTGGTGTTCACCGGTTACCGGATAGAGTTCAAAGCTTTGCCCCCAGACAGGTTCTTTCCCTCAAACCTAAGACTTCTGCAGGGGCGTCTGGAGGAACTGTTAAGCGCGGTCCAGTCCCTCGCGGACATGGGCGTCGTGGTGCCAGTTCAACGGTCCAAGAGAATGGTCTGGGTCGGCCCCGGAATGGCCTGAACCTTGGGCGGGGCCGACATGGACTCCGTGCTTTTTTGAAAAAAAAAAAAACGAGTCTTTTTCTCCCCGGGACAGCAGCCGCTTTCAGGGCGGCAAAACCAAGGCCTTCTTTCTCTGAGAAGGGGGGGCACTTTAGAAAT
>BLSH010102793.1:549336-564240 GCA_018402905.1 Glandirana rugosa
AGAGTGACGTCGGTCTGATCCTCTCTCTCGGTCGGACACGCGTCGAAGAGGCTCACGGCTGGGGCAGACGACGGAGCACCGCCCGAGGGCACCCGCCGCCCGGTACTGTCAGTTGTCGGACGGACGGCGAACGCAGCAGACGGGGTCGGCACTCGGAGAAGCTGCGCACAGGCTGGCTCTCTCTCCTAGTCTGGCTGCAGTGAGAGTGCGCGCGCAGTCCTCCTCACGGGTCGACTCCACCCACTGCCTCTGCCTGGAGTCAGAGTGACTGACAGGCGCAGTAGGGGGAGGACTCGGGGAGGGAGGGCAGGCGATGAGGCGGGCCGCGGGACTGATGTGCTGTTGTGCTGGGTTCACACTGCAGCGGGGCGGAGCGGCGCGACTTCGCGGCCCGTTCACATCTAGGCGAATTGTCAGGCGACTTGAGTCGCCTGACAATTCGCCTCAATGCTGTGCAAATGGGACCGTTCTAATAGGAGCGAATCGCTTCGCTCCGCATTAGAAAAATGGTCCCTGCACTATTTTTAGGGCAATCTCAGGCGGCTTGCATTGACTTCTATGATAGAAGTCTCCTAGCAAGCTGCTTTGAGATTGCCTGGAGCGCCGCATCGCGCCGCTCCACGCCGCTCCGCACGCTGCAGTGTGAAGTGAGGTGAATAAATTAATATCTTCCGCGGGCCGGATTAAAAGGTCAGCCGGGCCGTATACGGCCCGCGGGCCGTAGTTTGCCCATTCCTGCTCTAGATGCTTCCTATAGCCTGTAATGAGTGTCTGCATTCTGGATGAATGTATTTATGACCATTCATCCTTACAAAACATCTCCACTTCAGTTAGGTATGATGGTTGCCGAGCATGGACAGCCCACTTCAAATCACCCCACAGATGTTCAATGATATTCAGGTCTGAGGACTGGGATGGCCATTCCAGAACATTGTACTTGTTCCTCTGCATAAATGCCCGAGTAGATTTTGAGCAGTGTTTTGGGTCATTGTCTTGTTGAAATATCCAGCCCTGGCATAACTTCAACTTTGTGACTGATTCCTCAACATTATTCTCAAGAATCTGCTAATATAGAGTAGAATCCATGCGACCCTCAACTTTAACCAGATTCCTAGTACCGGCACTGGCCACATGTATCAAAAATGCTTTCTCCTTCTTATCTAAAATATTATTAGAAAAGCATCTATCGATCAGTTGTTTCAATTCCTTCTTAAATGGATGTGTAGGGTCCTTATTCATTTCTTTGTAGATCTTATGGTCGCTTAGGATGTGCTTCAACTTCATGTAGTAGTCCTCCCTATCAAGAACAACAATCCCCCCGCCCTTATAGGCAGGACAGATCACAAGGTCCTTCCTTTCAAATAAGGTTTTAAGACCTTGATTGAATAGAGCTTGTTTGGGAGGTTATTTCATTTTTAATTCATCCAAGTCACGTAGCACCAAGTCCTTGAAGACATTAATGGTTGAAGCTCTTTGAAAGGGAGGGTTGAATAATGAGGGGTTAGAAAAACCAGAGTGTACAAAACGCGAAGAGTCCACCCTCATGGGTTTGGCAATTACATTTGTAATAAGATACCTTTGAATATTAATTTTTCTAATGTACTTGTGCACATCTATGAAAGTATTGAATTTGTTAGTGAGATCAACTTTGCTAAGGTTAAAGATACCAGAATTATTTATGTTCTTTTTCGCTTCTTTTTGTCTCTTCTCCCCCCCCCCCCCCTCTGATTCCTCTTCGGGTTCTGGACTTCTTCCTCTGCCATGTTCGTCCCTGGAAAAACCCCAGTGCCTAGATGTTTCAGGATAGTCCTGATTGTAATTGTAGGGGGGCGGTCAGGTTGATCAAGTCTATTTCCCCTACGTGGGTAGTCGCCTGTGGAGGGATCCCTCCTCCTCAGAGGGGAGAAGCGATTAGAGGTGTTGAGGGGGCACCTATTAGGTTCAGGAGAGTAGTAATTATAATAATTCGGGTTCCCTTCTTTTCTGTATTACGGGGCAGGGGAGGTAATTCTAACCTCCCTGTAGGGGTAATGTTGGTATGGAGGATGGTGGTTATGACCCCTACCTCTGTTGTTACCACCCCTACCTCTAGTTCTCGGTCCAGATGGATGTCCCACGTTATAATTATAAGGGGATCTGTATCTAGGATCTCTAGTCCTTTGTGGGGCTACATATCCCTTTTGAGTGGGTCTACCTGGGCGAGGAGGTTTACAGATGCATTAGAAGTTGTTTGGGAATTTCTCTGGGGTTGGTATCCATATTGGAGTTGGAATTAATGTTAGGGGAGGTTTCAGCCAGCTTTTTCTGCCATTTGAAAACTGAACCTGTTCTGTAGTCCTCTACATCCCTAGCATATTTATTTTGTTTATTGATGCGTTGTTCATGTTCCTCCTTCTCCAAATGGGTTTTTAGATTGGAAAAGAGGGTTCCGTATTCAGTGGAGTTCTTATGAGGTAAGAGTTTATCCTTAATCTATTTTATTTCAGTGTCAAGAGTTGGCATTCTATCTTACTTCAATTCTTGATAGCCAGGAAGAAACTTGATGCCAGCTCCATTGAAGTAGTTATACCATGACTCTAGATCTTGATCACCCTGGTAAGGGGATACCTCCCACCTAAGACTTCTGGGAGCCATCTGTTCGCTAATATACTGGTTTAAGAAAGTGGTATCCCATTCAAGGTGTAACTCAGACACCATGATATTTTTTAGTCTCTTGAATAGACCGCCCACCTCTGTGTTGGGGATAGTATGTACAAAAACCCCCTCAATGGTAAGCTTTCTGTTGGCTCAGTATTCAAAAAATCCATTTGGAAGGATCAAAAAGCTGCAGTATATATGTTTAGATAAAGAGAGGGTATATACCGCGCTAAGTGTAGGTATAGGAAAAAAAATTTGGGTGGCTGCCACACTAACAAACAAACAATTTGTGATAGAAAATAAAAAATGCACAGTGTAGCGCTCAACCTGATAGGGTGAATGAAGTAATTTGCACTTCACTAAAAATGTAATATGAATGTACTTCAATGAGTGGACAGTCCATGACGTATAAAAAAAAATGTATTCTACATACACATATTTAATCTCCATTCTGTGTATTTGTATATATTTGTTCATATGCAAAATAGTCACATACCACCAGATTCACAGGCAGCAGTAATATATATATTAAGTTGATTCTTTGCTAGGTCTATTGAGAGCTATTTTAAGCAATTTTTAGTGTGTGTATATTGCCATGATAGTTTTAGTGAAAGTGAGGCTTGGTTGTCTCCTCTCAGAACATAGGATGTACCCATTCACACCAGACTTCCTTCTATTCTGACTATCTCTTGAGAATGAGGCTTGGCTTGCCCCACTTCTGCCAGAAGTGTGGCGTGGAATGCACGCCGCGCCGCCATCTTGCGGGAGGCAGAAGTGGCCGCATTATCATTGTGTTTCAATTCCCTATGCATAAGCGTGGCGGTTTTGGGGAGTAGGTAACACCCAGGCGACGTCTATTAAGACAAAACACGTCGGCAGCTGCTGACCACAAACCGTTGTGCTGTAAATGTAAATGCACTACTTTCAATAAATTGTTATTTTTAATGGTTTTACACTATGTGAGGCTCTCTGTTACATGTTTCCCAAACCATTTTGAGACCTCCCCTCTGGTGAAGACCCCTTTCCACTGCTGGACAAATCCTCTATTCATCACGGCATATCTGTCATTGGCGTTTCACTCTGCTGTATCCCCATTTAGATTGCTCCAGGAGGTGGTGTACTGGATTATCCTCATATGTTCAGACGCCATTACATCTACTGTGGTAAGCGCGGTAATATGGTGGTGGATGTCACAGAATTTCACATCTGATGATCGTTTATCCTGTTGCTGCTTTTGAACAGTACAAGATTTGCACTTTCTGTACTTTTTGTTGCACCTACTGCTTTTTTTGCACAATTTGGACTATTATGAACTTTGATGTATTATTTATTTAATATGTATATATGATGCATTTTATACCTTATTGACTATGCACTCATTGAAGTCTCTAATAAGTACATTCATATTACATTTTTAGTGAAGTGCATATGACTTCTTTCACCCTATCAGGTTGAGTGCTACACTGTGCGTTTTTTTATTTTCTATCACAAATTGTTTGTTAGTGTGGCAGTCGCCCAAATTTTTTTCCTATACCTACACTTAGCACAGTATATACTCTCTGTTTATATCTACATATGTAAAACAAGGCCTTATACCAAAAGATAAAATGTGTAAGAAGCTTTTATAGGTGTCCCTTTAAAATAGTCAATAAAATAAAATATTTTAATTGATTGTATATATCAAATATTCGATAAATTATGTATGTACTGATATATATATATATATATACAAATATATACAGTATCTCACAGAAGTGAGTACACCCCTCACATTTTTGTAAATATTTTATTATGTCTTTTCAAGTGACAACACTGAAGAAATGACACTTTGCTACAATGTAAATTAGGGAGTGTACAGCTTGTATAACAGTGTAAATTTGCTGTCTCCTCAAAATAACTCAACACAAAGCCATTAATGTCTAAACCACTGGCAACAAAAGTGAGTACACCCTTAAGTGAAAATGTCCAAATTGGACCCAATTAGCCATTTTCTCTCCCCGGTGTCATGTGACTCGTTAGTATTACAAGGTCTCAGGTGTGAATGGGGAGCTGGTGTGTTAAATTTGGTGTTATCACTCTCACTCTCTCATACTGGTCACTGGAAGTTCAACATGGAACCTCATGGCAAAGAACTCTCTGAGGATCTGAAAAAAATAAATTGTTACTCTATATAAAGATGGCCTAGGCTATAAGAAGTTATCAAGACCCTGAAACTGAGCTGCAGCACAGTGGCCAAGGCCATACAGTGGTTTAACAGAACAGGTTCCACGCAGAACAGGCCTCACCATGGTCAACCAAAGAAGTTGGATGCACGTGCTCAGCATCATATGCAAAGGTTGTCTTTGGGAAATAGACATATGAGTGCTGCCAGCATTGCTGTAGAGGTTGAAGGGGTGGAGGGTCAGCCTGTCAGTGCTTAGACCATGCACTGCACACTGCATCAAATTGGTCTGCATGGCTGTCGTCCCAGAAGGAAGCCTCCTCTAAAGATGATGCACAAGAAAGCCCACAAATAGTTTGCTGAAGACAAGCAGACTAAGGACATGGATTACTGGAACTTATTTGGTTCAGATGGTGTCAAGCGTGTGTGGTGGCAACCAGATGAGGAGTACAAAGACAAGTGTGTCTTGCCTACAGTCAAGCATAGTGATGGGAGTGTCATGGCCTTGAGCTGCATGAGTGCTGCCCTCACTTGGGAGCTACTGTTCATTGAGAGAATCATGAATGACAACATGTACTGTGACATACTGAAGCAGAGCATGAGCCCCTCCCTTCGAAAACTAGTCCACAGGGCAGTAATCCAACATGATAACGACCCCAAACACACCTCCAAGATGACCACTGCCTTGCTAAAGAAACTGAGGGTAAAGGTGATGGACTGGCCAAGCATGTCTCCAGACCTAAATCCTATTGAGCATTTGTGGGTCATCCTCAAACGGAAGGTGGAGGAACACAAGGAGTGGAAGAGGACTCCAGTGGCAACCTGTGAAGCTCTGGTGAACTCCATGTCCAAGAGGGTTAAGGCAGTGCTGAAAAATAATGGTGGCCACACAAAATATTGACATTTTGGGCTCAATTTTTACATTTTCACTTAGGGGTGTACTCACTTTTGTAGCCAGTGGGAGTAGTTTAGACATTAATGGCTGTGTGTTGAGTTATTTTGAGGGGGGAACACATTTACACAGTTATTCAAGCTGCACACTCACCACTTTACATTGTAGCAAAGTGTAATTTCTTCAGTGTTGTCACATGAAAAGATATAATAAAATATTTACAAAAATGTGAGGGGTGTTTACACAGCAGGTAAAATAAGTATTGAACACGTCACCATTTTTCTAGGTAAATGTATTTCTAAACGTGCTATTGACTGGCACAGGGAAAAAGTATTGAACACGCTAACTGAAATGTATTTAATACTTCATACAAAATCCTTTGTTGGTCATGACAGCTTCAAGACACCTCTTGTATGGAGAAACTAATTGCATGCATTGCTCAGGTGTAATTTTGGCCCGTTGAGGCTCTTGAGGCTCCATTCACATATGAGCCACATGCAGCTCACAGCAGGGTTCTGGTGCGTCCTGGTGCACAGTTTCAGCTCTGATTTCAGCCTGAATTTTGGGCTGAATTCAGACCTGAAACAGTCCAAAACACACACAGTGTTTTTGTGCAAAACGCATCGGACCCGCCGCGGAGATATGTGAAACGGCTCCACAGAGAACCAGTCACAATCTCCTGCTATGTGAATTAAGGTTCTGCGGGCCTCTTCTATGAACTCTGATCTTTAGTTTTTTCCATAGATTTTCTATTAGACTCAAGTCCGGTGATTGGCATGGCAATTCTAGCAGCTTTATTTTCATTCTTTGAAACTGAGAGTTTCCTTGGCTTTGTGTTTGGGATCATTGTCTTGCTGAAATGTCCACCCTCATTTCATCTTCATCATCCTGGTAGATGTCAGCAGATTTTTATAAAGTATGTCTTGTGTGACGTTATGTGAGGCACCACAATGGATGGGCGATACTTGTCGCTTTGCATTCGATCATTTTGAGGCGACTAACAGGAGTCCGACCTGGGTTTTGCCGGCCACCGTGGCAGAGCTGATTCCGGGCCAGACTTTCTGATCCACTCAAACCCCTCTCCACCTGCCTTCAATGATCAGGAAGAGATCTCGCTGGAGCTCGATCCTGGATCTCAGGGGGAGAAAGCTGAGAGAGCTCTGTGTGCTAATTTGGACTCTAAAAACAAGGTTTGCAATGTGCTTATGTTTTGTGGGTGTTGGGGACAGCCCCATACTGTATAGAGATGAATCTCTTTGTTTAGTGTATCGGCAGGCGGCGAGGTTTTGTTTTCTGTTTATGTTTTGTTCTTGCAAACCTGTAAAAATAAACCTGGCAAACCGCCAGACTTTAAGAAACTGACATCCGTGCTGAATCTTTTCCCCTGAAAATCTCCCACACGTGGTGGAGGATGCGGGCAACTTTAAAAGATGGAGGAAATGTTGAAGGCCCTGCGGCTCTACAAGTGACTTTTGCAGCTCAGAAAAAGGGTAGCGGAGGCCCTGGGGGTCCGCACCTGTGACATTAGAACTGAAGTTGGTACGCACCTTGTACCACATGCAGAAGACACTTGCGGATGATGTGGAGGCATACCTCATGACATTTGAAAGAGTTGCTCTTTGCGAGGGATGGCCAAAAGAACAGTGGGCGGGACTGCTAACACCATTCTTGACCCGCGAACCCCAAAAAGCCTATTTTAATCTGAAAGCAGATAAGGCCTAGGACTGTTAGACTCTAAAGGCAGAGATACTCACACGCCTGGGGGTTTCCATGGCAGTCTAGGTCTAATGCATGCATCAGTGGACCTATCGCACTGACAAGCCACCCCGTTCGCAGATGTTTGGCCTAGTTCACCTTACCAGGAAATGGCTACAGCTAGGTCCCAGATTGTGAAGCACATGGTCGCTCCCTGCTGCTTTGAGGAAATGGGTCAGCCATGGGTACCCCAAAACTGCAAGACAACTGGTGGACCTCGTCGAGAGATACACGGCTGTGGAGGACTCCAATGTCTCTAGAGGTGAAAGATCGCCCAGCAGACCCGGTAAGACTGTTACAGGGTTCGGGGGCGAGGGGCAATTTGATAAAACTGATATGATTAAATTGACTGGGGGCTCTAGACCTGGAGGCTGGCCAAAGAAGCCAAGAAGGTCTTGGGGACCCTTGAGAGGACAGGGTATAGAACACATACGGTGCTACCTATGCCATGCATTGGGACATTTTGCTGCCACTTGTCCCTTGAATGATGAACCCATGCAATGTTATAATGCTTATATGAAAAGACGCATTTCTCTGTTTTCACAGGTCGCATGTATAGCATCATACTCAAGTCGCATGGAGAAGCAAATGTGTGTGATTGCTATTGACGGGACTCTGGTAGTGTGATAATGTTGGTCAAAAGCAGCTGTGTAAATTTGGCCAGGTTACACCCTAGCACTGTCGGGGTCATTTGCATCCATGGGGACACTCATGACTACCAGACGGCGCTGGTCGAGATTGACACCCCTTGCGGTAGAGTGACTCATTTAGTGCGAGTGGTACCTTCCCTGCTTCATGAAGCCCTATTGGGGAGGGATTTTCCCCATTTTTGGAGGTTGTGGGAAGGCACAGAG
Source organism: Glandirana rugosa (assembly GCA_018402905.1). Taxonomy (NCBI): domain Eukaryota; kingdom Metazoa; phylum Chordata; class Amphibia; order Anura; family Ranidae; genus Glandirana; species Glandirana rugosa. The sequence goes on from BLSH010102793.1 coordinate 557,636, forward strand.
AGCCTGGAGGAATAAGCTCCCCCTGCTGAGGAGGCATGGAAGTTCTCACCAGACCCTTTTTGCAACCGGAAGGAGAGATTGGTAGCAGGACCAAGGAAGAAGGAGACCCTCTTCCTTTTCCTGTCATAGCTGGGGAGCCGGAGGAGCTGGAAGCTGGCTCCCAGTAGATGACTAATGTCCCAGACCGTGTCTCCCTGACCGCGAGAGTAAACCAAATGTAGTCCCTGAGGCTTAGAGAGAGGACTTCTGTACAGAACAACTACGGGATGTCACTCTCCTCAGAGCCAGAGAAAACATGAAGGTGATGGTTGGGGAACCGGTGCACCCTAATTGGGGGGTGTCTTTTCCCTACACGGCTCTTAAAAATGATTTGTTGTATCAGGTGGTGAAACACGGAGAGGACGAACTGGAACAGCTAGTGGTTCCCAAACCCTTCTGCCGGATAGTGTTAGATGTGGCCCATGGTCATGTAATGGGGGGACATCTGGGAAAACCAGGGAGAGGATAACCCAGAGATTCTTCTGGCCTGGGTTGCATGCAAATGTCAAAGAATACTGTGATTCATTCCCTGAGTGTCAAATGACAGCCCTGTCACCCCATTTTCGTAGTCCCCTTGTCCCACTTCCCATAATTGAAGTGCCATTCGAGCAAATTGGCATGGATCTCGTGGGACCAATAGTAAAATATGCCCGGAGACACCAGCACATTCTGGTGATACTGGACTATGCGACCCGCTATCCTGAGGCCATACCCTTGCGGAATACCTCCGCTAACACTATCGCCAAGGAACTGGTCCAGGTATTTAGTCGGTGGGGATCCCTAAAGAAATCTTGACGAATACCACACGGGTACCCTGTTCATTTCCAGAGTGACCAGGGAATTGTGTAAATTGTACAAAATCTCCCATCTCCGTACCTCTGTTTACCACCCCCAAACTGACGGTCTGGTGGAAAGGTTTAATAAGACCCTCAAGAGTATGCTAATAAAGATGGGTGAAATTGGGATTTTTTGCTGCCGTACCTCATGTTTGCCATACGAGAGGTTCCGCATGATGCGGGATCGAATCACAGCTGTCCTGCCCCTTGTACGAGAGCATATGGAGCAACCCCAGAGAAGGGTTTACAATCTGGGTGCCAAAAACTGAACTTTCAACCCCGGGGACAGAGTGCTGGTCCTAGTCCCCATGGTCGAAAGTAAATTCCTGGCAAAGTGGCAGGGTCCCTTTGAGATTAGGGAAAGTAAACTACAAAGTTTGCCAGCCTGGGAAAAGGAAACCGGAGCAGATTTACCATGTTAATCTCCTTCATTGGCCGTTCCCACGCCTCAAAAGGACAGGTTATCCCTAACCCTGGATGTCCCCATAACCGAGTCCTTGTCACTGATGCAACAAAACGACGTTAAGGAATTTGTCAGTAAAAATAGAGACTTTTTCTCTTCCCTACCCGGACTGCCCGCTGTGCTACAACATGACATAATCACAGAACCTGAGGTCCGTGTAAATGTAAAACCCTACCGAATACCTGAGGCTAGACGAGAGGCAGTGGTGGAGTTAGACGTGATAGAGGAGTCCCACAGCGCCTGGTCGAGCCCTATAGTACTGGTCCCAAAGCCCGATGGCACTATCCGGTTCTGTAACGATTTTAGGAATCTGAATGAAGTTTCTAAGTTTGACACATACCCGATGCTGCAGGTAGATGAACTTGTGGATAGATTGGGGGGGAGCTTGGCACATAACAACCCTAGACCTAACTAAGGGATACTGGCATATCCCCCTAACGGAGTCAGCAAAGGAAAAAACTGCCTTTTCTACCCCCGAGGGGGTCCTTCCAACACAAACGAATGCCGTTTGGTCTGCATGGGGCCCCTGCATCCTTTCAGAGGATGATGGACAAGACTTTGAGGCCGCATCGTCCCTATGCAGCAGCCTATCTGGATGATGTCGTCATTCACAGCCCAGATTGGGAATCACATCTGCCCTGTGTGCAGGCAGTAGTAGATTCAGTGAGGGTAGCAGGTTTAACAGCCAACCTGAAGAAGTATGCCATAGGTCTCGAGGAGGCCAAATACCTTGGGTATGTGATTGGTCAAGGTCTGATTAAGCCCCAAACCAATTGAGACTTGAGGCCATTCAAAAGTGGCCCCAACCAGTGAACAAGAAACAGGTTCAGGCCTTCCTGGGGATTACAGGGTATTACCGACGCTTCATCCCCAACTTTGCCACCATTGCCGTTCCTCTGACCGATCTGACAAAGGGTAGAGTGTCAGGAATGGTTAAGTGGAATCTCGAAGCTGAAAAGGCCTTCCAGAAATTGAAGTAAGCCCTTTGTTTACAGCTGGTGCTCGTGTCCCCGGACTTCACTCAAACCGGACAAAGGAGATTGTGGTTCAAACCGACGCTTCTGAGGGGGGGGCTAGGTGCTGTTCTGTCCCAGATCAGAGACGGCAAGGAGCACCCAGTCGTCTACTTGAGATACAGGAATCTTAATAGACATGAAAGGAATTATGCCATTGTGGAGAAGGAGTGCCTGGCCATCAAGTGGGCCTTAGAGGCCCTAAAATACTACCTGCTGGGAAGGTCATTCAGGCTAGTTACCAACCATGCTCCCCTTAAGTGGATGTGTAACAACTGGGAGAAAAATAGCTGGTTGACTACGTGGTTCCTGCCCCTACAACTGTTTAAGTTCTCAGTGGAACACCAGGCTGGAAGGCTCCAATATAACGCTGATGGTCTTTCCCAGGCCCACTGCATGGTCGGGACAGTTGCTCCGCCCCAGAGACTTGAGCAGAGGGGGGATATGTGACGTTATGCGAGGCACCACAATGGACGGGCGATACTTGTCGCCTCGAATGCAATCATTTTGAGGCGACTAGCGGGAGTCTGACCCGGGTTGTGCTGGCAAAAGAGCTGGTTCCGGCCCAGACTTTCTGGTCCACTCAAACCCCTCTCCACCTGCAGTTAATGATCAGGAAGAGATCTCACTGGAGCACGATCCTGGATCTCAGGGGAAGAAAGCTGAGAGAGCTCTGTGTGCTAATTTGTACTCTAAAAACAAGGTTTGCAATGTGCTTATGTTTTGTGGGTGTCAGGGAAGGCCCCACATAGAGCAATCTTTTTGTTTAATGTAGTTCCAGACGGCAAGGTTTTGGTTTCTGTTTCCATTTGTTTTGATCTTGCAAACCAGTAAAAATAAACCTGGCAAGCTGCCAGACTTTAAGAAACTGACATCCATGCTAAATCTTTTCCCCTGAAAAGTGATCCTCACAAGCTAATCTCCCACACTTAGTACATTTCTCCATTCATCCTTCCTTCAAAGACATGAAGCTTGCCAGTACCGTATGCTGAAAAACAACCCCACACCATGATGTTCCCACATTCACTGTTGGTATGGAGTTTTTGGGGTGATGTATAGTGCAATTTGACCTCCAAACATGGTGTGTATTATGGCATCCAAAGAGTTTGATTTTATTTTGGTCTCATCTGACCAGACTATATTCTCCCAGTATTTCACAGGCTTGTCTAAATGTCATGCAACAAACTGTAAACGAGCTTCAACATGCTTTTTCTTCCGCACTGGAGTCTTACGTGATGAGAATTCATACGGGCCATGACGGTTGAGTGCATTATTTATTGCTTGAAACCATTGTACCTGCTAATTACAGGCCTTGGCTCTTGGATAACTCTTCTGAAAATTCTTTTCATTCCTCTGTCAGAAATCTTGCGAAGAGCACCTGTTTGTGGCTGGTTTATGGTGAAAGGATGTTCTTTCCACTTCCGGATTATGGCCCCAACAGTGCTTACTGAAGCATTCAGAAGTTTAGAAATCCTTCTGTAACCAATCCCATCATTTTGTTTTATTTTTAAGGTTATGAAGGTCTTGAGAGAACTCTTTGCTTTTACCCATCATGAGATTTTTCTTGTGTGACACCTTGGTAATGAGACACCTTTTTTTATAGACCATCAGTTGAGACCGAACCAGCTGATATTAATTTGCACTGACAAGGGGCAGGATTGCTTTCTAATTACTGATAGATTTCAGCTGGTGTCTTGGCTTTCCATGCCTTTTGCACCTCCCTTTCTTCGTGTGTTCAATACTTTTTCTCTCTGTCATTCCATTTTATTTAACTTAATTTCTGAATTAAATTGTTTTGGTTCCTTTGTATGTATCGGTTGCATGGGTTGTTATAGACATGTGGTGAAAATGTCATATCAGTAGCACCTTTAGAAATATATTTACCTAGAAAAATGGTGACACGTTCAATACTTATTTTACCTGCTATACATATACTGGCAGAATTTATGATTTCTTGGCCATATTTCAGAGAATATGAATGATAACACAAAAACACTGTTTTTACTTATGGTTAGTGTTTGGCTGAAGCCATTTATTATCAATCAGCTGTGTTTACTCTTTTTAAATCATGACGACAACCCAAATGACCCTAATGATTTTGGCCTGATAACATGCACACAAGTTGACACAAAGGGGTTTGAATGGCTATTAAAGGTAACCAAGCTCACCTGTGATCTGTTTGCTAGTATTAAGTGTGTGTGTATAAAAGGTCAATGAGGTTCTGGACTCCTGACAGACCCTTGCATCTTTCATCCAGTGCTACACTGACATTTCTGGATTGGGTCATGGGGAAAGCAAAAGAATTGTCAAAGGATTTGCAGAAAAAGGAATTTGAACTGTATAAAAAGGGAAAGAGATATATAAAGTTATCCAAGGAATTGAGAATGTCAACCAGCTGTGTTCAAACTCTAATCAAGAAGTGAAAAATGTGGGGTTCTGTTGAAACCAAACCCCGGTCAGGTAGACCAACTAAAATTTCAGCCACAACTGCCAGGAAAATAATTTGGGATGCAAAAGAAAAACCCACAAATAACTTCAGGTGAAATACAGGACTCTCTGACAACATGTGGTGTGGCTGTTTCAAGATGCACAATAAGGAGGCACTTGAAGAAAGATGGGCTGCATGGTCGAGTCGCCAGAAGAAAGTCATTACTACGCAAATGCCACAAAGTGTCCCTCTTACAATATGCCAAACAGCCCAGAGACAAGCCTCAAACCTTCTGGCACAAAGTCATTTGGAGTGATGAGACCAAAATTTAACTTAATACTGTGTATTGCCCCCTTTAACATCAATGACAGCTTGAAGTATTTTATGGTATTTGTGGATGAGGCTCTTTATCTTCTCAGATGGTAAAACTGCCCATTCCTCTTGACAAAAAGCCCAGTTGTGACTGAAATTTTGAGTTGGTCTACCTGACTGTGGTTTGGTTTCAACAGAATCCCTCATTTTACACCTCTTGATTAGAGTTTGAACACTACTGGTTGGCATTCTCAATGCCTTGGATATCTTTTTATATCCCTTTCCTGTTTTATACAGTTTAACCACTTGACCACTGGACACTTAAACCCCCTTAACAACCAGACCAATTTTCAGCTTTCAGTGCTCTCACATTTTGAATGACAATTACTCAGTCATGCAACACTGTACCCATATGCGTCCTTTTTTTCACACAAATAGAGCTTTCTTTTGGCGGTATTTATTCACCGCTGGGTTTTTTATTTTTTTGCGCTATAATTAAAAAAAGACCAGCAATTTTGTAAAAAAAAGAATTTTTCTTTGTTTCTGTTATAAAGTTTTGCAAATTAGTAATTTTTCTTCATAAATTTTGGCCAAAATTTATACTGCTACATATCTTTGGTAAAAAAACAAAACAAATTTGTGTATATTATTTGGTCTTTGTGAAGGTTATAGAGTCTACAAGCTATGGTGCCAATCACTGAATATTGATCACACCTGATGTACTGATGGCCTATCTCATTTCTTGAGACCCTAACAAGCCAGGAAAGTACAAATACCCCCCAAATGACCCCTTTTTGGAAAGTAGACATTCCAAGGTATTTAGTAAGAGGCATGGTGAATTTTTTGAAGTTGTAATTTTTTCCCACAATTCTTTGCAATATGAAGATTTTTTTTCACAAAATTGTCATATGTTAACAGGTTATTTCTCACACCCAGCATATGCATACCACAAATTAGACCCCAAAACACATTCTACTCCTCCTCCTGAGTATGGCAATACCACCTGTGTGAAACTTTTACACAGCCTGGCCAGATACAGAGGCCCAACATGCAGGGAGCACCATCAGGCAATCTAGGAGCTTAACTACCTCCCATCCGCGCTATAGCCGAATGACGGCTACAGCGCGGCTCTAAAATGCCGGGAGGACGTCAATAGACGTCCTCCCATTCGGCTCATGCTGGGCGCGCTCCCGCGGGCGCGAGGATATCGCGCCTACCCTCCATCAATTCGAGGATCTAACGGACTACCACGAGGGACGTACAACCCGGAGACATAGACCGGTCCGACACATTTTCAAAGTGTGTCCACCATAACGGTATGAGTCCTCCTCCTCATCTTACACAAAACCCCAGATTAAACACCATACGTATACGACCCACACTCTTTATTGGACAATTGTATACTGTTAAAACACTTTTTTTTAGAAGTATAACGTTTCTTAACACCCTTTTTTAATGTTGAAGTTTTTTAAGTGGTACGGAGAATGATTTATGGAACCTTACAGATGAAAGGT
>BLSH010102793.1:585638-595648 GCA_018402905.1 Glandirana rugosa
TCTTTTTATGTATAGATTGTGTTATAGATATGTGTTTTTTTCATTATGTCACTGTTCTTTTTTTACCCCTCTTTCCATTGTTCACCCTCAGGGGGTTCATGGTGCACTACGTTTAGGGTGCATCCCAGTGTAGGTCACCGTGCAGCTCCCCGGGGGTGGTCTTGTGTGATATGTTAATTTATTTTAGGAATTCGGTTTCATACAATATGTGCTTGATCCTTACTTCTGATAGATACCCCCTTGAAGTCTGGATTTTGATAGACCCCTATGCTCGCCCCCCTGATTGCCGTCCCGAGCCATGAGGAGTTATATGTAAGCGCCTGTATACTGAACATATATGATAAATGATATACAGATAAATGCCTAAATGAATCTACATATAGTAGACCCAATCTTTATTGTTTTTGTGTTGTGCTAATTATATTATTTCTCTTTGATTAGTTGTTCCCACAACTGAGAGCCATAGTTTTGGAGTCCTGAGGAAGCTCGTAGCGAAACGCGTTGACTCCTTGTTCGTGTATAACATACTTTGGCTTAAGGATTTTATTTAATTGTATAGTGTGTTCTGGTGGGGGCCCCTCGACGTGCCACTGGATGTGACCCTACGTGGGATTTGCATCACGTGGTACTTGGGGGACTCCCACTTGTTACCTTTCTCCCCATTTTTTTCTTGTCACTGTATTACTTTTTTTGTGTATAGATATTGTGTTAGATATGTATTTTTCTATGTACAAATAAAATAATATATATTTTTTATTCAATTCATTCTCGCTATCTCGTGGTGTGCCCATTGAAAACGTCCCATTCATGTGGGGTGTCCCACAACTTTGTTTGATTGTCCATCCTTCATTGTGCCCTCGCCCATCGCACCCAAAGGAGTTTGAGTTACATGCTTTGGACGTGGTGAGGGCCTTACGGGTGTACTTGGCTGCTACAGCTTCTTTTCGAAAAGTTGATGCCTTGTTTGTACTGCCAGAGGGCCCGCGCAAAGGGTTGGTGGCCTCGTTGGCTACGATTTCTCGTTGGATTAGAAAAACTGTGACCCATGCGTATTCTGTTCAGGGCGAGGTTCCCCCTTTTCTGGTCACAGCTCATTCTACCCGGGCTGTTAGCATTTCCTGGGCTTTCAGACACCAGGCCTCGGTGTCACAGGTGTGCAAGGCGGCCACTTGGGCCTCGGTTCACACTTTCACTAAGTTTTATAAAGTTGATGTGTTTGCATCTTCGGATGCTGCTTTTGGCCGCAAAGTTTTGCAGGCGGCAGTGTAGGCACGTCTGGCGCCTCCTTAAGAGGTTCAGTTGGGTACTGTTGTTAGCGTTTACCCACCCCTCTTTTTGACACAGCTTGGGGACGTCCCCACACGTCATGATGAGCTGCGTCTGTCAGTGAACGATAGGAGAAAAAGGGATTTTATTAAAACTTACCGTAAAATCCTTTTCTCCGAGTTCACTGACAGACGCAGCACCCACCCCTTTGTGCTCTGTTCTTGTACGGCTTGTGTACGAACTGAAGAGCTATGCTATGAGGGGGTTTATGTAGGAAGAGAGGACGGCCCCCATGGGAGGGGCCAGCTGTTTCTTTTCCTTGCCTAGTTAACTCCTAGTGGGACAAGCATAAACCCCACACGTCATGATGAGCTGCGTCTGTCAGTGAACTCGGAGAAATGGATTTTACGGTAAGTTTTAATAAAATCCCTTTTTTTTCTGCTACCGCTCTTTTCTTTTTTCAAGCTATCTGATGAAAACTACTATCAAGAAGCTGGCTGGGGCATAAAGGATAACTAGCATCCTGCAATTCGCCCAGCACGGCCGACCGATGCGAGCTAGTCCTATGCTGAGGCGGGACCCGCCGCATCGTGCCCATTCCGTGCGGGCGGCCAGAGGGTGACCCCCACTTATGCCCGGTGACCGGACTTGGTACCTGTCCAGGGGCTTGGCCTGCAGCATCCCTTTCTGGATGGGGAGGAAGGTCTGCGACCGGGTGGCTACCTGCTACGCCCGTCAGAGTGGTGAGTGACCCCCCTACCCCCCCCTTGGGGGTGCGGAGGGGGGACGCTGGGCGTACTGTAGCGTTTTTAGGCCGACCGGTGGAGGGTGGTCACTGGGCTAGTGTCCCTCTGGGTGTCCTCGCTCCCCTCCCTCACCCCCCCCTCTCCGCACCCCGTTTTAATAACGCATCTGTGCGTTTTGTACCGCCATGCGGCGATCCACCGCCATTTTGCCAGTGGCGGCCATTTTCCTGTAGTCGCGGCCTGTACACAGGCTTTTGGCCTCTTGTGGATGGTCTCGGCGGCCATATTGGATGTCCCTGGAGCTGTGTAAAACGTGCTGCTGCCGTTTTACTTTCCTTTTCAGTGGGACAGCGTGGCTGAAGACAAACGGCGCTTCTTTCTGGCGGTCCTGGTTTATGCGCTCCTGCTGGGAGCAGTTCTGTGGGCACAAAAACAGCAAATATAGCTGGGCCTTCCCTGCGGTGCGGTAGCGGTGGGGGCAGTCCTCCTGGGGTCTCCCTGGCATTCTGTGGGGCGGTGGTGGGGCTGCATTGTGGGGGTGTCAGTCCATTCTTTTGCTAAATTTGACTGTCATTTTCGGTGTTGCGATGGCAGATGATCCTGTATGCCCTTCTGAGGAGGATTCAGCGGCAGCGCAGCCTGCGCTGGGGGCACTGGGGTCCTTGGATCAGTTGAGGGCAGTGTTTGGGGAATTTCTTCCCCGGGTGGGGCCGAGCAACGCTCTGGGGGCTCCTAAAAAACGCTCGCCTCCCCCTTGTTCCTCAGGGGATGAATCTGAACCAGAAATTGCTTCTGGGATCACAGGGACCCCCGTGGAGCTCTCAGAGGGTGAGCTGGTACCCTCAGACAACGAATAGGACCAGGGGGCCTCAGTTGTGCGCGAAAGGGTGCTGGTGACTGCACTGATTTCTGGTATCCATGCGTCTTTGCGACTGGACCAGGCAGGGGAGTCGCAAGCGTCCGCATATGTTTGCGGCTCTGCTAGGCCGCCTAGGTCACCTAAGGCTTATCCCTATGATACATTTTTTGACCACCTGGTCTATCAGGAATGGCAGCGTCCACAGAATTCCTTTGCTCTACCTAAACGCTTCGCGTTACGCTATCCCTTTGAGGATAGTATCGTGAAGAAGTGGACGTCCCCCACAGTGGACCCTCCGGTGGCTCGCCTGAACAAGGTGATGACCATTCCGTTGGAAGGGTCCCCCTCGTTTAAGGACCCAGCCGATAGGCGGACGGAGGCAGTGTCTAAGTCATTTTTCCTGTTGGCAGGATCAGCCATGCGGCCGGCCCTAGCGTCTGCCATGGCGGTGCAATATCTGTCTGAATGTATGGCAGAGCTGCAAAATGATTTGGACTGCGGCAGGACGCTGGAAGCGTCACAAAAGGCTGAACATTTGTTTCAGGGTATTCGGTACCTGTGTGATGCAGCTCTTGACCTGCTTCCCATGTTGTCTAAGATGTCTGTTTTTGCAGTCATTATCAGATGAGTTCTCTGGTTACGGTCGTAGTCGGGTTACCACGCATCTAAAAAAGGTCTTGCGGACCTTCCCTTTCAGGGTGGCCATCTCTTTGGGCCACAGTTGGATGAAATCATCAAGGATTTCACTGGTGGGAAGAGTACTTTTCTTCCGGAGCCCAGACGGCGGGAGTTCCGCCGCAAGTAAGGGCCTGTCTCTTCGGGTCAGAAGAGGTTTTTTCGTGCCCCTGGCGCAGCGAGCAAGGAGTCGAGCCCGGCAAGCCTGGCGCAGGGGCCGGGAAGCGTCCTTGGCAACGCAAGAACGAAAAGACAGAGGACAAGCCCTCCTCTGCATGATGGGTTGCCCCCACCCGACCTTCGGGTGGGGGGACGTCTTCTGGGGTTCCCAGACAGGTGGACTGCCTGCATTTCCGACCGATGGGTGCAGGAAGTGGTGTCCTCCGGGTACAGGATAGAGTTCAGCACTCTACCCCCAGACAGGTTCTTCCCATCGAACTTGAGACTCCCTCAGGGGCGTCGGGAGGCCCTCTTAAGTTCAGGCACTCTCCGACCAGGGGGTGATTGTGCCAGTACCTCAGTTGGAGAGGTTTCACGGTTTCTACTCGAACCTATTTGTGGTCCCCAAAAAAGGGGGGTGGGTCAGGCCAGTTCTGGACCTAAAGGCGCTAAACCGCTTTGTGAGAGCGTGCAAATTTCGGATGGAATCCATCCGTTCGGTCGTGGCCGCCCTGCACCAAGGGGAGTTCATGGCGTCTCTGGATATCAGGGATGCGTATCTTCACGTCCCCATTTGTCCCCAGCACCAGCGATTTCTGCTCTTTGCGGTAGGAGACCTTCACTACCAATTTGTGGCACTTCCCTTCGGTCTGGCCTCGGCTCCCCGGGTGTTCACCAAGCTAGTGGCCCTGGTGCTGGCACTACTGAGGCAGAGGGGCACTGCGGTGGTAGCGTACCTCGACGACCTGCTCCTGAGAGCGGAGCCTGCTTCGGCTCTGGAGGAGAATGTGGCTATCGCCATAACCTCGTTACAGGACTTCGGCTGGCTGATCAATCTGCAGAAGTCGACATTGACACCGTCCTGTCGCCTGGAATATCTGGGTCTGATCCTGGACACGGAACAGGCGAAGGTGTTCCTACCCCCGGCCAAGTTGCTGACTCTGCAAGCAGCAGTGCGAACCCTGCTGTCACGCCGGTGGTCCTCCTTACGGTTTTGTATGCAGGTGTTGGGGCTAATGGTTTCGGCCTTCGAGGCGGTCCCTTATGCCCAGAGTCACACTCGGCTACTTCAGTGAGCGATTCTGTCTCGGTGGGACAAGTCCCCACTGTCCCTGGACCAGGTAATCGGGTTGGATTCTCAGACCAGAGGGTCGTTGACATGGTGGCTTCGGGCCCCGGCCCTTTCGTTGGGGAAGTTTTTTCTTCCCCTGAATTGGTCGATAGTCACGACGGATGCCAGCCTATTGGGTTGGGGGGGGAGTCCTGGGACAGTTGTCTTTCGATCAATGTGCTGGAGCTGAGGGTGATCAGGCTCTGCCTCTCCCACTGGTCGGAGAGATTGCATGACCTCCCGTTTCGGGTTCAGTCGGACAATGGCCACGGCAGTGACTTATGTGAACCATCAGGGCGGAACGAGGAGCTCGGCAGCAGCTGCTGAAGCAGCTCTAATTCTGCGTTGGGCAGAACTTCACGTGCCGGCGATCTCCGCCATCTACATTCCGGGCGTAGAAAACTGGCAGGCGGACTTCCTCAGTCGCCAGACGCTGGATCAGGGGGAATGGTCCCTTCATCCAGAAGTGTTCAGCCAGATTTGCCAAAAGTGGGGCACGCCAGATGTGGACCTCATGGCGTCTTGGTTCAACCACAAAGTGAAAAACTTTGTGTGCAGGACGAGAGATCCATTGGCGGTCGCCACGGACGCACTGGTAGCGCCTTGGGGTCGGTACCATCTTCTGTATGCCTATCCTCCCATCAAGCTTCTACCGCGGCTACTGCACAGAGTGGAAGCGGAGGGGATTCCGATGATCCTGGTGGCTCCGGATTGGCCTCGGCGTCCTTGGTACGTCAATGTGGTGTTAATGGTGGCAGATGTTCCCTGGCGTCTTCCGCTGCGTGAAGTTCTGTTGTCTCAGGGACCCATCTTTACCCTCGCTGGCTTTGACGGCTTGGCTATTGAGTCCCAGGTGCTGAGGGATCAGGTGTCGCTGAATCCGTGATCCCCACTATGCTGAAAGCGCGCAAGTGTACTTTGCACAAGATTTATCAACGCACCTGGAAGGCTTATATTGCCTGGTGTGAGGAGGAGGGTTGGAATCCCCGCTCTTATGTTGTGTCCAGGGTCCTGACTCTTTTGCAGCAGGACCTGGATAAAAAATTGGCTTTGAGTACTCTCATGGGTCAGATTTCGGCTCTAGCGATTCTCTTTCAGCGGCCTTTGGCGTCACATTTGTTGATTCGTACATTTGTACAAGGTGTGCGCCATGTGGCTCCTCAGGTACGGTCGCCTATGGCACCGTGGGATTTGAATCTGGTGCTTTCTGTGCTGCAGAAGCCACCATATGAGAAGATCAGGCATATTCCCTTACAATTGTTGTCGCAGAAAGTGGCTTTCTTGGTGGTCATTACATCCGCTAGGCGGGTGTCTGTGTTGGCAGCGTTGTCCTGCAAGTCTCCTTATTTGGTCCTTCACAAGGACAAGGCGGTCTTGCGCCCATCACCTTCGTTTTTACCGAAGGTGGTTTCTTCTTTTCACATTAATGAAGATATTGTTCTTCCTTTGTTGTGTCCGCATCCTTCACATCCTAAGGAATTTGAGTTACATTTATTGGATGTTGTGAGAGCTTTGCGGGTGTATTTGGCAGCTACAGACCCTTTTCGGAAGTCTGGCGCGTTGTTTGTGCTGACGGACGGACGGTCCGCACAAAGCAATGGCGGCCTCGTCGGCTACTGTTTCCCGTTGGATCAGGCAGACCGTGACCCATGCGTATTCTGTTTGGGGCAAGGTACCCCCTTTCCCAGTCACGGCTCATTCCACCAGGGCTGTTAGCACTTCCTGGGCTTTCAGACACCAGGCCTCGGTGTCACAGGTGTGCAAGGCAGCCACTTGGGCCTCAGTGCACACGTTTACTAAGTTTTATAAAGTTGATGTGTCAGCATCTTCGGATGCTGCTTTTGGCCGTAAAGTTTTACAGGCGGCAGTGTAGGCGCGGCTGGCGCCTCCTGAGAGGTTTTCTGTTGGGTACAGTTGTTGTAGTTTACCCACCCCTCTTTTATGACACAGCTTTGGGACATCCCCACATGTCAAAGAAGGCTGCGTCTGTCAGTGAACGTAAGAGAAAAAGGGATTTTATTAAAACTTACCATAAAATCCTTTTCTCTGAGTTCACTGACAGACGCAGCACCCGTCCCTCTGCGTTGTGTTTGTACGGCTTTTTACGAACTGATATGCTGAGCAGAGCAGGGGGGTTATATGGGAGAGAGAGAGGCCGGCCCCCTGGGAGGGGCCAGCTTGCTTTCTTTTTTTTTGCCTAGTTAACTCCTAGTAGGATCTGCATATAACCCTTATGTCAAAGAAGGCTGCATCTGTCAGTGAACTCAGAGAAAAGGATTTTACGGTAAGTTTTAATAAAAATCCCTTTTTTTGGCTAGAAAATTACTTTGAACCCCCAAACATTATATATTTTTTTAAAGCAGAGGCCCTACAGATTTAAATAGTGGGTGTTACATTTTTTTTTTTCACAAAGTATTTGCGCAGCGATTTTTCAAACGCAATTTTTGGGGAAAAAAAATACTTTTTTGAGTTTTAATGCACAAAAACATACTATTTTGCCCAAATGTTTGGTGAAATATAAAAGTTGATCTCATGCCTAGTGCATAGACACCGAACATGACATGCTTTAAAAATGACGCACACCCGAGAAGCAGCGACAAACTATATACATTTTTAAAAGCCTTTAAAAGCCTTTACAGGTTACCACTTTAGATCTGCAGAGGAGGTCTACTGCTAGAATTACTGCCCTTGATCTGACGTTCACGGTGATACCTCACATGTATGGTGAAATTGTTGTTTACATACAACATGAAACTGACGCTTGCGTCCACCTTTGCGCGTGTGCACGGGGGGGGCAGGGGTGCATTTTTTTTTTTTATTATTATTCATTTTCCTTTTTGTTTTATTTTTACACTGTCCCTTTCATCTTTTTCTTTTTTTTATCATTGTTATTTTTATCACAGGGATTTTAAATATCCCCTATGATAAAAATAGGTATTGTCGCATATAAAGCATCTGACCACACCAAAATCGGTTTGATAAGATGCTTCCCCAATTTTCTAATGGCGCTGTTTATATATGGCGAAAACTGAAGTCACAAAATGCTCATAGCCTCCGGTTTCTTAGGCCATGGAGATGATTGGAGCCATTCTAGTCTTCAATCATCTCTATGGTAAGCTGGCGGAACCACCAGCTGCATTCTCACTTTCCCCGGTGGGACAGGAGAGCCTGAGAAGACCAGCAACATACTAGTGTGTCGCTGGTCCTTGTTGGGCATATATTGTAATGTTCTTTTTTTCATGAAAAAAAAGAATCAATCGGTGTGTATGCCCACCATTGGAAAACCTCCCTTCATCCTCCCACTTCTAATGGTGGGCATAGCCACTTTTTAAAAAAAATATACCGAAGCATAGGGTTAATCCGCCCCAATTTCCACCCACTGCCCCTATGCTCCGGTATATTTGCTCTTTTTTTAACTGTGGTGGTGAAATCACCTCCAACAACGCTGGAGTCGCTGCTTTATATATGGTGGGAGCAAACGCTATTGCTGTCACACTAAATAAATCAGCTCTGCAGCTGGCGTACCTGAAAATTAAATAAAGATTAATAAAAACAGTAACACATAAAAAAATAATATTCCTGCTAAGAATAAAGAAATAATTACATGTTACATAAAAACATTGCATACCTGCAAAAAAAAAAAACCCACTATAATAAAGCGCAACAAAACATTACAGATATGCATAAACAACAATAGAGAGAGCAATAGAAAGAGAATAGAGAGAAAATGGAGATAGAAAAACAAGAAACGTACAACTGTTTTTGGTTTTAATTTTTTTAATTTTTTTTGGTTTTTATAACTTTTTTTATTTTTTATTTTATTTTTTTGGTACGCTTTTTTTTTATAACAATAAACAATAAACAGTAAAGGTTAGGGTCTCCAAAAATGCTGTGATATCTTTGGAGACCCTGTGAAAGTGTGTCCTATTTCTATGTAGTGCTGTTCCCTACGCTACATTTTTTTGGGGGTATCGTTGGGTAGGGGTACCAGGGATGGCATGTGGATAATGCCATCCATGCAGCCGGCTCACTGCATGTGGATTGGGAACTTGGGATGCAGAGCCATCTGGATACAGAAGGCCTCTGATGATCTCTTCCTGGGATTGCATCTTCCCGACTATAGAAGTTAAACTAACAGGTATATAGTTGCTTGGTAAAGACTTTGATCCCTTTTTTTTTTGTGTAAAATTCTGTTTATTGAAGTTTTCATGTTGAGGTACAAAACAAAGCCTTGGGGCATACCCCAGCTTGGTTCAAATACAGATACTCCAAAAACATACAACTTTAATCTAAACAATAACAGATTTGCTCACACTTATCAGTTAACAAATTAGCGGGAAAGGCGGCATGCTTCAAATCAAATCACTTGGTTACCAACTACTTATTGTCTTGCTTTGCTATCCGGCAAGGAAAGAGGAGGCATACAGTGGGTAAGGAAAGTATGCAGATATGTTCTTGACTGTTCTTGAATGGCCCAGCCAGAGCCCTGACAAACCCAATTGAGCATCTCTGGAGAGGCCTAAAAATGGCTGTCCACCAACGTTTACCATCCAACCTGACGGGGCTGGAGAGGATCTGCAAAGAGGAATGGCAGAGGATCCCCAAATCCAGGTGTGAAAAACTTGTTGCATCTTTCCCAAAAAACTCATGGCTGTATTAGATCAAAAGGGGGCTTCTACTAAATACTGAGCAAAGAGTCTGAATACTTAGGACCATGTGATATTTCAGGTTTTCTTTTTTAATAAATCTGCAAAAATGTCAACAATTCTGTGTTTTTCTGTCAATATGGAGTGCTGTGTGTACATTAATGAGGGAAACAATGAACTTAAATGATTTTAGCAAATGGCTGCAATATAACAAAGAGTGAAAAATTTAAGGGGGTCTGAATACTTTCCGTACCCACTGTATATGCAGGGGTGGAGGGTACAATGTCATTACTTATTATGTAAATGGCTTAAATTTCTACATTAGAGCCGCAACCACTGGGCAGCATTTGAGGTGTTCGTTTCAATCCAGATGTCGATTTTAGTAAATTCAAGTAACAAAGGGAGTAATTACATGTGTGTCGTGAGGTATAACTGTCTTTTTGTGTCTTAACAACTGTAAAAACGTCTAAATAATTTTTTCTTTTGGACTTTATAGTGTACCAGGATTCATAAGTCTGAGAAACGAGTCATAAATCATCTTCGGGGGA